>VZRZ01002012.1:1310958-1520202 GCA_013398175.1 Climacteris rufus | reverse complement strand
GGCGAGTGAGCCTGGCACAGCAGCGGCCCCGGGAGGGCGAGTGAGCCTGGCACAGCAGCGGCCCCGCGGAGGTCACAAGCAGCGGGCCATGGCCTGGCCCTGCGGCAGGCGCTCGCCGCTGCCGGCTGTCAGCAGGGCTGTGTCACCGAGACACGGCTCCTCTCCCTGTCAGAAAAGCTGAATTAGCATATATTCAAAAACACCGCCCACAAAACAAGCCACGAGGAAGTTACTACGTTCCTAGGAAACTAGAAACCTGAGATAATCCTTCAGGGCGCTGAGCGACTGGCCAGAACGCTTCTTGCTTCCTTTTTCTTTGTTTCCTTTTAACAGCGGATTTTGTAATGCTGCTCCTGAATTAGTCTTGTCTAAGTGAAACTGTTTTCTGGTTATGCCGAGTGGAGAGCACTACTCAAACACAACACGTGGTTAGGTGGAGCAGGGAGCCTTACACGAGAGATTCAGAAACCGAGTGGGCTCTGCTCTGTTTAAATCACCGAGGAGTGGGAGCTGTGATTTCCTACATGCCGGCTCATTTCTGTGGCAGGGAACTGCACTTGCTCTCTCCTGGAAACAGATTAAGTTTTTCATTTTGCCTGATTAAACTGTGTACAAAGTTAGAAAGGCACTGGGAAAAAGTGAATTGTTTTTACAACAATGTGTGTTCATCTAGAGCAATCCTGTAAATAAATACAGACCAAAACATTTGATATTTTTTCATTATTTATCTTGATCTGTGTGCTAATTGAGTGCTTTTAACTCCTGAGGAGACAATCAAGCAAAAAAATCAGAGTCCAATTCTGGAGTAATACTCAGAGAAAACTCTAGATGAAGTGAGAAAATTCACACATCCCTTTATTTTCCTCTCCCACTTCTTCAGTGTTAGTTGTTGATTTTTTTAAAAAGAAATATTTCTGATAAATGCCAGTTCCTGAAAACTACTGTCCTGACTATGAAATCATGGGAAGGATGCCCCTAATTTTACTTTATGGGCCACAGGTCTCTGAGCACCTTTTGAGCACGTGTGAAAAACCAGCCTCTGTGCCCCTTTGTCACAGCTGCTGGTGGCATCCTGGACACAGGTTCTCTACAAAATCGTTGTTGGGCTCCACTTTTGCATCCCCCTTGAGTGAGGGTGCTCTCTTCAGCACTGCTATACAGCTACCTAAATTACACTGTCAGTCTCTCCAGATGGTGAAGTAGCTCAGGTTTTGAATCATAAAATGATTGTTCTCACCTCCACCTTCCCCCTGAACTGGATACCCTGCCTGGAGGGACACAGTGGTTTCAGTCAAATATGTTACTGCGACTCATGTAGGCAGTGCCCAAGTTAATTTTAAATTAGCCAGCATAGGACACTGATAAATGTACACTTGGCAGCATTTCTTGCCAGACTCACCCAGGAAGCATAAATATTTGAACATACAGAGCCTCTAAACCTGTACTTGCTATGCTGTTAAGATATCCTGGATTAAATATTTTAAGGCCAGTTTGCCCAGGATAAAATCATGCCTGCTTACATGGTAGGAGGAAGCCCTTCTGGAAGCATCTGTGCAGCCATGTACATCTGTTAGAAATGAAGGAGAAGGCTTCAAGCTAACTGTGACTACTGGGATGAATGCAATAACCAGTGTTCTGTGATTACTGGGTATTCAGGAAAGGGGTAGGGCCTGCAAATTAGGACTGAGAGCATCATAGATCTCATATCCCAACTCTGTGGAGCACTGACTGCTGCTACCTGGCTGCTGGATGAGCAGGGATGCTGCTGCTAGTGTCATTGTTTTCCCTTCCTATCCTGGTTTTACATTTTCCTTCCTGGACCAGAAGGTGAGAAATCCCCTTCTCTGATGAGGGGGAGTAAATTATAAGTTGAAATTTGTATTTGGCACGAATGCAAATAGATATTTTGAAAATTGATCAGCCCAAAAAACCTATATGAGAGCAAAAATTGATAAATATATGTTATAAAATATTTGCTGACACCCTTTAGGACATTCTTCACAATTTTCTTCAAGAAATTAAATATCTGAAGAAGCACACGTAGTGGAAGGCACTATCAGAAAGGGAGTGGTTGTCCTTTAGGAGATCAGGGTGCTGACAAAATACTGGCTCGACTCCAGGAAAGTATTTTTTTCTCTCCTTTCTATCATAACACTAAACTTTCTCCAGTACCATCAGCCAAAATGTGATTATTATGTGCTTTAAGCTATGTGTAGATAAAGCCCACAGTAGAAAAGCAATACATTTTTAGTATAATTTTTATTTCCTCTCTTCCCATAATAAAAAACCTCAAATGCCAAAATTACTTAGAAAGTATACAGATACCATCTCAATAGAAAAATACATATAAAGAAAAGAGGCCCACACTTATTAAATGGGTTTTTCTCTCTAAGAAAAATAAACATGGAAGATTTTGTTTGGAGATTTATAGAGTACTGGTGCACAAACTGGAGGCTTGTATGGAAATAGCAGACTATTTGGCACAAGGACAAAAAGATATTTTGAAAACTAATCAGCAAAAGACATATATCAAACCAAGAGCTAAAAATGCTTATATTCGTAATGGCTCTCGGGGTTAGACATCTGCATATTATTGAAACCCCCAAATTATGTTAAATCAACTAGACATACATATCAGCCTTTAAACAGAGTTTTAAGTGGGCTGAATTAAGTTAAATGTATTAAGTTAAGCAGAGTTTTAACTTAATACAGACATAAGGACAATGTACAAGACAACATGGGCTGGAATCCTCCTTCGGTTCTATCTGTGCAATTCTGTTAGTTAATGGAGAATTTATTCTTCTGGTTTATAAAGAAGCTAATAGAAAATATTTTAATCTGACATGTTTTTGTTTCCACAAGATTGCCTTGAATACTAGATTAGGAAGTACTCAGGACTGTGACAGTTCTAATTATCTTTTCAGATAGTTAATAGCTTCCTAGACATTTTAAATACTATGGAAATGCCATTTTAGTGAGAAAAAAATATTGTGAGGATGCTTTTGGTGGCAAGCAGTAAAGTGAAGGTGCAGCAAGAGAAGAATCTGTGTGGAGTCTGTGGCCAGTGATGCTATGAACAGCTGCCTGAGGTTTGGTAGGCAAGGGTCTTGTGCTTTCCAATTTTATGTTGTGCTTGTGTCAAGGGGAGTGCTTTGCACTTTCACACATTTGGAAAAATAATTAATGAAAAATAATTGTGTGAGGATCAGTTGGAGATCAACGTGAGAAGTAGGAGTAAGAAACCTTTATTAACGTATTGCTTCAGAAATTAAAATTTAGGTCTATATACTTGTATGATCAAGACGTCAGCTTGTCGCTTGTCTGTTGAAGAATATCTGTGACAGCCATATACAAGAAGTATAAACACACAGATAAGTCACTAGTTAAAGCTTACTGAAATGAAAAAGAAACTGTCATTGTTAATAGTGCCAATTATGTGTGTACATAGAATTAATTAATAATCATTTTGGCAGCAAGATGATGGGCAACCTTTGCACAGCACGTTTAATGTCTATGGCTTGGAAAGGAACTATAATGTTTTCACACAGATTTTAAACAGCCTTTTCTGGTTAAGTTCAAGGGGGTGTTGTTACTGAGAAGAATGGGATTTGTCAGCTTGGGGTTCTTGTCTCCACATGGCAGGAGCATGCACCATTATAAGAGTGAATCCACAGAGCCCTGGAAAGGGCAAGATTCCCCTTTGAACTACAAATCACACAAAAATCTCTGAGTATTGAGTTTCATGACTCGTTTCCAGCTTAAACTACCCAGGATGAAGTTGGACAAAATTAGCACAACTCTGAAGTTAATTTTGGACCAGTTTAATGTCAACTTGGGTTAGATTAAGTTCTATAAGAAAACTATAATACACTGCATTTTTCACTGATTAAATCAAAGGAAAATGAGTGGAGCAATACATAGAAAAATGTCATTCTAAATGTGTGTCTACATTTCCTCACCCCTCTTGCAATAAATTTTGTATTTGTCTGCATGAAAGAAACCAAAACCAGAACCACAGTATTTCTCCATGCTTTTTTTTTTTTTTGAGGGGGTGGGAGGGGAAGAGGAGGTATTTCTCACTTCTCTGTAATTTGTCATTTGGATAGAAAGATGCTAGAGGGGTGGGGAACAGAAAGCCCCACGCACCAAAGAGTTGGTGTCAGCTAAAAGCACCTGGACAGTCTGAGAACAAGGAGTGCCACAACACCACATTAAAGTCAAGAACAGCGATGTGGGCATCTTCTACTGCTGAGAACCAATGCCCATAAAAAAGGTGTCTGAGAAGGGGTTGGCTTTGTGTCAGGAGAATTTTCACTGTGGCTTGATGTCTATTTCCTTTCAGATAATTTTATGCATCATGAAGGATAGTTTCTGAAGCATGGTTTAGCCTCTGAACTTTATATTCTGGTGATGCTGGAAAGGTTAGAGTCTTTTTTTTCTACTATAAAGGTGAGGTGTTTGTGAGCCTCGGTGTGTGCAACTGGGAATGTGAAGAGGTGGGTGAGACCCATTGCTTGTATAACATTGAAAAAGTCGTAAGTCAAAAAAAAAAAAAGAAAGAGGAAAATCATTGTTATTCTGCTATCCTTGTCTTTTCAAACTGAGAACAAAAACAACACTGAGAAAAGTGTTGCTTATCCTTTACAAACAGGTTAACTAACAGGGCTATTTAAGCAAAGAGAATAGAAATCAAGTATTGTGGCAACTAGTGGTTTTGCCAAGGTTTCTAATTAAAGTATGAAGCAAAACATTCATCTTTGTTAAATATAGCCTCACATTTTTCAGTCCCAGGCTCAATTTAAATATACATCACATTTTGATGTACTTTAACATGGTCATTTTCTTATTATTTACTGTGGATTCTTTTATCTTAAAAAAGATACTGAAGCATAGAAAAAATTCTTTAGGCAACTTTGTGTAGCTTCTCGCTTAGCAATGACCCCCATTTATCTTCAAAAATTGGTTTTCCTTAGCCAAAATGAAACTACCCATATGTTATTCTCATGTTAACTATGTACAGAAAAGGAAACTTCCTTGATCTGTTTTCCACAATAGGGCTTTCTGGAGGTTTACTTTGAGAAAAAAGCTCATATCCTTTCATTCATCTGTGAGGTTTATGCGCCTTCACGACATATTGATCTAACCACTTCAGCTGGGACAGCTGACATCCACAGCTGAATGCTGTGGTCTGGTTTTTTTTGTTCTGAGGCAGTAAGTTAAAATTACATGAAGGAGTGGTAATGTGGTTAAGTTAAGAAAAGTAGCACTGGGAGAGGCTGGTTGCTTCTTTGAAATGTTTCTCTAAGCACAAGCTGAAAATGGGAATCAGTTTCTGCAACAGGGAAGGGGAAAAATGGTCAGGGATAGAAAGCAATGAGCATTTTCAGCACGTGTCTATGTTCTGATACCTCTGAAACAGCAGAACTGGGTTAGGTGTCTGAATTTGGTACAGGGAAATTGAGTCCTCATATTTGAATTTTACTTTTTTATAAATACTTATATATTCCACATTATACCAATAATTCTAATGAAAAACAAAATAGGAAGATAGGGTTTTGTATAAAGAGCCAGAAAGACAGAAATTTATGACTTTATTCTTTTAAAAAGTACTGTTTTCCAGGGGCCAATCAAACTCCTAAGCATGTGCATGTATGTGTAAGTATTTACTTAGGATATATGTATATACCCACAGTATACCCCCCCCCCGACCTTTAACTGCTGTTCTAACATTTGAGAAAGTTACTTCTTTTTTATTTTTTTAAATGCTAAGAACAACAAATGCTATTTCTGAAATTAGTAATGATTTGTGAATCTACCTTCACCCTTCCAGCAGTACTTTGGTAGCATATCTGAAGACAAGAAAAAGACTGTAGCCACTTTCTTTTTGCAGTCCCAAATGACTTATGACTTCACATTGAGCATTTTTGTAACATTTTTAACCCTTAAACCACAACATTATCTAGGGATGGCTTTACATAAATTACAGTGGGTATTTCCTTGTAACTATGCCGATGATTCCTTCCAGTGTGCCATCTCATAACTGAGCCTGTTTCCCAGGCAGGAGCAGTAGACCTCAGCTCTGCTGCTGTATTTGAAAGCTGTCCTGAGCTGGACAGTCACCAGAGCACTGCTCTGTTAATGGAACCACTCTTTGAGCTATGTTCTGAAGGATGTGTGTAAAACTTAATGAAGCGAAGTAGCAAGGTGTTAACAGGAACCCCTGTTACCATGATCATCAGGCACATAATGAGAGACATGTCAGTGTCAGCTATCTTGTGGTGATTGCATTCTACTTCTTTTCAAACCAAGAGCTGCATTTTTTAAAGTTACCGAGTCTAATAGGACTAACTGGATTTGCCACATCTGCATCCAGGAGGAGAAACATCGAATTCTCCTTCCCATTTAGAGAACAGGGCTGTATTCCCCAAAGGAAAGCTTACATCTTCATCCTGCTTTGGCATTCTTTGGCTTGATGACTTGAATTCCTGAAGTTACTCGAAATATTTTTGCCTTTGCTATGCAAAAGCAAAGGAAGCATTCTTCTTATCTGCTAATTTCTTCATAGTACTGCCACATCACCACTAAAATATTAATTGAGGTTGTTGGAGAAATCTTATTCCTGTATTGGTCATGCAGGCATGATTTCTCAGAACTTCTCTGCAATACCTGTGTTAGGTAAGTTATTGCAGGATGAAATGAGTCAGACTCAAAAGGGATTTTGCTGTTTTGATAGAGACATTTTTATGAGTTAGTAACTTCAAATTTAGATCTGCTGCAAAAGTAAATAGATGTCTGTTGATTTACACCAGCTCTAAAGAATTTCAATAAGAGGAAGCAAAAATAAACTCAATTAAAAACTCTGTAAGTGAATTGAATGCTATAATTTACATAAGTTTTTTATAAACTTAAAACTTAATTGTACAGTTTATGAACAGTAAGAAGAGAATGTTTTTAAATTTAAAATAAAATAGACTAAATATATCTAAATAAATTTAATATACAGCAGAAAAGCACTAGATGGTACAATTATTAATGGCCATTTTCATTTTGAAATCATATTGCCAAAGGTATGCATTTACTTGAAACAGCATTACTAAGTTAAAGATACCTGTGGACAAGGCATGTTTCATTAATCCCTCTATGAACACTGTGTTTTAGGAATAGAAACACTGAAACATTATCCAGCGGGAAAGAAGACCGGTGTGGCTCAGCAGAGACCTTTTTGCAGGAAGTAAGGGAAAAAGAGAGGGTATATCATCTTTGGAAAAAAAAGCAGGCAACTCAGGAAGTGTTTAAGGATTTCATTAGGTCAGAAAGAAAATGAGAGATGCAAAATCTCAAAACTGAATCTCACTTCTGGAAAGGATGATAAAAAGTGTTTTTATAAATACATTAATAACATAAAAGAGGGGCAAGAAAAATCTCCATTCTTTATTGGAAATGGGGGGCAATACAGACAGCAAAGATGAGGAAAAGGCTAAGGTACTTAATGCCTTCTTTGCCTCCATCTTCAACAGTAAGACTGGTTGTCCTCAGTACAGCTGACTTCCCAAGCTAGTAGACAGGGATGGGGAACTGAATGGACCCCCAGAAGTCCAGGAGGAGGTAGTTAGTGACCTGCTGAGCCACTTAGATGCTCACAAGTCTATGAGATCAGATGGGTAGTGGAAGAGTTTGCTAAGCTGCTCTCCATCATTTATCATCAGTCCTGGCTAAGTGGGGAGGTAACAGATGACTGAAAGCTGGCCAATGCGGAGCCCATCTACGAGAAGGACCAGAAGAGTTCTCAAACTTCCAAAGAAAGTTTCCAACCTGAAGTGTGCACAGGATGGAACATTATTATGATCACTCTCTTGCAGCCCTATAAACAGTACAGTAGAGTAAGTAGTAGAGTGAACCTTGCCAACAAACTTTGTCGTGTAGTGGCTTTTATATTAAATGTGTTTTTATTGATGCCTTTGCCAGTGATTCTTTAAGTGATCTTAAAACAGTCATTCACAACACAACTGCCTGAAAGGGGGTTGTAGCCAAATGGGCCTCTTTTCCCAGGCAGCTAGCAACAGGACAAGAGAACACAGCCTTAAACTGCACCAAGGGAGGTTTAGTTTGGACATTAAGAAGAAATTCTTCACAGGAAGGGTGATTAGACATTGGAATGGGCTGCCCGGGGAGATGGTGGGGTCACTGTCCCCAGAGGTGTTTAGGAAAGACTGCACTCAATACCATGGTCTAGTTGACAAGGTGCTGTTCGGTCACAGGTTGAACTTGATGATCTCAGAGGTCTTTTCCAACCTAATTGAGTCTGTAATTGTGTGATTCTGTAATTGTCTTTTGCAGGAAAATGCTGGGTGCCAGACATAACTATAGAGGGAACTTGCCTGACTCACAGTCCTGTGCCCTAATCACATGTGAAGTTGCAGCTTAATTAATCAACAGTTTGGAAAGTACTTTTGTAAAGGAATGGGTAAAAAGATAATGCATTTAATCAGCCACAGAAAGAGAACCACAACAGGAGATATGGAGAGCATACCATGTGAGCTACAGAAATGGCACATCTTGCCTGGAAGTGGCTAGTTAGAGGTTTGTTCTCTGCAGAGGGTATGTGCTAATTTTGGTGGGGTATCTAGGGAGACTAGAGGGCTTTCCACCTAATGGCTATTAATCATACAGATTAACCCTAAGTGGAAGCACATAAATGAATACAACTTTGCTAAACTCATTAACAGTCATGTTTCTAGGGTACTTTTATGTTGCAACTTAAATATGTTTTTGAAGCACTAGAAATAAATTTTGTCACTGCTGCAAGGGGGTGGTTGCATCACCGTATTAAGCTAAATGAGCTATTGTAATCAGGGTGTGACAGAAGGGAATTTTGCAATATAAAGTATCTGGGAATTACTGGCTCAGGGGATTGCAAAGAACATTTTGGATTTTTTTGCTTAACAAGGTCAAGCACGAGCTTTTCCCTCTGTGATACTGGCACAAGGAATTTTGTTTCATAGTTGAAAGATATGTCAGGGTTTAAGGATATGGAAATTTACCATTAAATTTTTTTCGTTGTACATTGTTCATGGGAAAAAAAAGGATTCTGAAGGTTATTATGCCAATTTTGTTAGTGTAAATTGCTAGCCTTCTCAACAGAACAGAAAAAAGGTGCAACTATTCCAAAGGCGGTTCTGTTAGAGGAAAAAAAATAGCATGCAGTCATTATTTATGTGTTTCATTTCTTGTCTTTTTATTCATATGTTTTTTATCTGTGGCCTCAATGGGCTACAATCCATGGTATGCAACCCTATTAAAACAAAACAAAGTCCCACCAGGGATGAAATAGATACATCTTCTCCAGATTAATTAATAGATGAATGTTTCACACAATAAGGAAGCCAAGACTGCAGATGACTTGCTTTTGGTTTAGAACTTCAGGGAACAGATGGGAATGTGGCAGCATTAATGTACCTTAATGGATCCACAGGACTGCATTTATTATTTGGCTTCAGTTCAGAATTTCTTTTTCTTTTTTTTTTTTTTTTCAGTGACTATGCCCTGCTGAATGACTTCAGAGTCTTTTCAGAAACGTTTCCCTTCATTATTCTACTGCACTTTCCCCCCACTTTTGCTCTTACCTTTGTTGTGCTTGATTGCAGGTTTCAAACTCAAAAAGTGTGGACAGTCTCCGGCTGTTTTTCCAAAGTAGCTACCGTACAGGAATATGCTGAAGGGAATAGACAGAAATGTGCTTTCTTGGCCTCTGTTTCAGGGGCTGGGGGTATTGGGGAGTACAAGGAGAAGAGCCTGAAGAGAATGGCTCAGCTCATGTGCCCTTCCTAACCAGCATGTCCCACTGCTGCTCTTGGAGGCAGAGGATTGGGCTACATGGACCACAGAAATGACCTTCTCACCTTACAGGGAGTTTCTTGTGGTCCTCAGTTTACAGAATGCGTTTTTATTGAGTCTTATTTACTTACTGTTTAAATTACTTTTGTTATTTACTCTTGTCTGCTATGAGTCCACATGGTGCACAGTAAGGCTTGGCTTACTTTTAAACCCAGCATCGAAAATCTCTGGGCTGCTACTAAGAGTGCTGTCTTTTTGCATATGTCTTATGCATGTTATGTGCAGCATAGCTTTCTCTATTTCTTTCAAACAGCAATTTCATTATTTCTCTCCAGTTGTTTTGCTCTCTGACATTTCATTCTTTCCTACCTTCTACTGAACTGGAAAACAAAACAATTAAATGAAACTTTAAAAGAAAGAGAGAAATTATCAAATTCATAATTTATTAAATGTAGTTCAGCATGACTCAAATAAGGACAAAAAAGCACATTAAAAAATACAGGTACTGGTAAGTTGTGAGTGTTTTGTCCTCCTCAAAATCTTGTCATTTGATGAATGAGATACAGGAAAACCCATTTCTTGTATAATCATGCTAAGCATATCTCAGCAAAGATTTGATGACAAAGATATGTGGATAAATCTGAATTACAGCAAACATAGAATTTTATTTAGTCATCCAAATCTTTACTCAGCAACCAAACTGCATGTCAAACCTGGCATTTGCTTGCATAAAAGAGTTAAACAAAATGCTGAATAAACCTCATTTTCCTGGGAAATTACTGGTATTGCAACAAACAAAAAGTCTTCCACACACAGAATGCAAGGCCACGCATTTTCCTGGGTGATCCATTGTATCTAGTGCCCAAAGTGTGTCTCACTCTTTCTTAAACCAAGAGCTATAAATAGGCAGGCATTTTGTGCCATTTAATTGTGCTGAGTATTACGCATTCCAGCAACTTCAGTTTTTCAGCTGGTTATTTTTATTTTCTTTTGTTGTGACTAAGCAAGTGAGCCCAGCCTACTGAAATGCCACCCACTTCTTGAAAGAAAAATCTAGGAATAAACTGAAAGGTTGAGAAAGGGTTCTACCTAGAAATACACTTGAAATGAGGATGAGAGAATGCAGAAAAATAAATGAGAAGGCTGATCTGAATGCAGCAAGTTTTTTGTTTGAAAACAGCAATGAACTTTTGTCTGGAAACCCCTGACTTTTCTGGTGTTATTACAAATCCCAATCCCTAGCAGGGCACATCAGGAGGGATGAAGGTTTTTTGTGGCAAGTCAGAAGGCTGCCTGAAAAATGTTACTTCTTTTCTTTATTTTTAATTTTTATTTTAATATGGCCTCCCATTGTTTCTATACCCTGGGATCTGGCACTCAGAAAGCCAGTCATTTCCTCTGAACACTTTTAGAAAACACCAGGAATGATATGGAACAATAATGTTCCTTAAAAAGAGTTTCAGTTCAGTTCATGGGAGAATTACTGCAGTGTGAAGAGTTGTTTATAACATGTTGCAGTGACTGCCTCACCCTATTATCTTTAGCAATATGGCCCTAAAACTTGTAATCACCATCCTGCTAGTGAAAAATTCCTAAATCTGCTTTCATGTCAGCAGTGTTTTCCTGGATGCACTCTGTGTTAGGAGATCTCAGTGCAATGCCAGATCTTTAGTGTTCACCTGACTGCTGAAACCTGTGCTGGACCTGAGCTCTAGTGTCCACCTGGGCCTCATGTTGCCCATTTAGGCAGCCTGGAATCTGTCTGCTTGGGAATCCCACATCCCTTGGTGGCAGTCAATGGCAAAGGGTTGTCCCTCTTCCAGAGACAACCCTGGGCAGAGCCATCAGCTTAATCAGAGGCACTGCATTAAGGGTAGATGTATGGAAGCAGAAAGTCAAAGCTGCATCATGCTGGGGCTGTTGTGAATGCAACCATGAAACTGTGTGTTTTGGGAAACTGAGGGTGCACATGATGCTTTTCTAGTAGATTTACCAGCTGGTTTGCCCACCCTGGTCAATGAGAGTATTCTAGAGGATAAACACTCAGCAAAACTGACCTTGAGCTGACAGTAAATAGGATGGCTTTACTGTCAATCTTCTGAGGATTTAAAGTTTAATAATGAATTATAGAAAACTCCTGTTCCTGGAAAACATTGTCTATGTGGGATCATAACTGTTCCATGTACTGGCAGACTGTGACCCTTGTGGTCTCATTGATGTCACTGCAGTTTTATTCTGGGCTAAACTTCTCTGACCAAAATAAAAGTACTCTTTATTTATGCTACTGCAAACTATGTTAGCACAAATGGTTGATCAAAGCAACTGCTGCAGCTCGTAATGGCTGCATTAGGACGAGCGCTAGGAGCTGTGACTCAGAGGTTCTGCACTACTCAGGAAAAGGCTCATTTGCACTGTTTTGATACCCTAAACCTGTGCAGCAGTGTTGGTCCTTCATTAGACCACCCTCCTAGCCTTTTGGTCCTTTGCCATCTCTAGTGATTCTTTGAGCTCCATATGCGAGGTTGGAGATTGGTTCTGTCATTTTAGTTCCTAATTTTCTCTCTCTGTGTTGTTTTGGTTTCTAATTTTCTCTCCATGGTGAATTTTGTTCAGGATGATTCTCTTTTGGTGACTAGAAAAGGCCAGATTGGGGACATCCAAAGAACATCAAAGTGTTTACAATTGGTAGCGAGTATACAGCAAACACTACAGGACACTGAGCATGTGGACTTAAACACAGGAAAAGGCATGAACATGACTGCATTTCCTGTGCTGCAGCCTGCACTCTAGTAATGGGTGTCTGTGGGTGCCAACTTTTCCTTCATAAGCTGATGAAAATGGGTACTTGTGCTTGCAGCAGCTAGAAGGGCAACCATCCAAATGTGGTCTGCTCTGTAACTCACACAGGACTCTCTTGCAGTGACAGCAACTCTTGGTGCAGATCCTTTGATATTTTGCCCTTTACTAATCGACCTATCAACTCCTATTCCCACTGTGTGTCTGAGAATTATATCCTCATTTGGGTTGCAGAATTATTGCATCCTATGTGCTGAAAATAAGTTGACAAGATATTCTTGCTTTGCAATTACTGCCAAGAGACATTGTCTTCAGCAAATCACTCAATAAAATGGCTTTCTGTCAGAGAAGCTGACTCACCTGATTTTGTGGAGAGGATCAAAGGGATTTCTTACTGCAAATGGTGTGTTGATTCTATTGGAATACAGTGTAATTATGATACATATGTGCCATTTTAAATTGCAAGTAATCCCCTAAAGGGCTTTATAGTGTTCTGCTTCACAGTGCAACAGAGGTGCAAAGAGGGAAGCACAATCCCCAAAATTGTATATAGTCCCCAGCGTTGGCTCTCTGACTGCTGTGAATGATGAATTTTATATTATTCTTTTCTGGTCTAATACTACTAATATGCTTTTTAGGAAAGGGCTGGAGTAGTAAGAGTTATTGTATTTATGGGAAAAAAAAAAAAAAAGAAGAAGAAAACACAAGAGCAAACATGCCCTTTCACCTGGACTGTACAACCAGAAAACAGAGAAGGCAGCTTAAGAAATGTTCAGCACAAGGACAGGAAAAGCCTGTCCGACTCAATATGCCCAGTATTTCTTTCTGCCCTTGTTTATCTGAAACTCACTTCCGCTCTTTTTTCACTCTGCTCCTCTAACTCATTCTGAACTTGTCTTTAATTTCCAGCACTTTTTCCATTAGCACTACGTAAAGTCTTGGCATAAAGTAGTTGTGATGGCAACATTTCCCACTTTCTTCTAAGTTTTGAACTTGGGGGAAGCTCTAATCTCTTTGCCTGTAGTTTTAAAGGCCAGTGCAGACAGTGAGCACACAGCTTTCGTCTGATAGCTGTGTATGCTTTACAACTTTGCTGAGTTTTAAAATTCTTGTGCCAATTTAGATTAGCCTGAAAACTGCTCTCATAAACTTTTAGATAACCACAGTTGCTGTGGCCATGTTTTTTGACCAGTTTGGCATGGAGATGTCACATCAGTCTTTTCCTATTTAATCATTGTCAGGACAAGGGAATATTGGAAGAAATCCATCATTTTCCCTAGTCCATTAGTTTTTAATCAACTTGGAAACTTCTGTCAAATTGCATGAGGCAGGTAAATTTGTGATAGTTGTGGGGCACAAAGGGGATATAGTGCTTCATAAACCATGCCCACTGATTTATAAAAGTCCCATTCAAGCTACACATGCCTCAAAATTTTAAAAATGTTAAAAGCTTATACTTATACTTATACACTAACCCTGCCATATGCAAAGATCTATTTTCTTCCTTAAAAATAGGTATACATAATTATCTTTTGTTCTTTGGGAGACAATTTTTATTCCATTCTAGCTCTTAGTCTTTGTTCTATACCTTTTATCCAATAATCTTTGATGTGGAGCAATGCTAAGTATCCTCTGAAAAACTAATTAAATTAGAATTCTCTTTATCTATCATGGCAGTAATATCTTCAAAGCATTCTAACAAGTTAGTTAAGGTTGAATTCTTTTCTTCAATATAGTCTAAATATTTTGAGATGTTATCCCCCTAGCAGAGAACTCTTTTAAATAGCTTTCAATAAATTCTTAAAACAGTCTTCAGAAGTTATTGGATCCCCTTTTAATCCTATGTCTCCCATGTAACATTTTTGATGATTGACCTTAAATTACGTATTTTTGTTGTTTTATACAAGGATCGCAATGTAAGATAGCGAACTTCATATAAAAAATAAAATAAAATATATATTCAAAAGTTCTTGTTCTCTTTCGCCTCTTACCTACTAATGCTCATGGACACTGATTTGATTAAATGAAATTACACCAACGAATTACATTATATACATAACAGAACATATTCTTTCCTTTTTGACTTTAAGGAATGATTCATAGTGAGAACAGTTTGTTTTGTTATTCCTCTGCAAAGAATGGAAACATAATAAAGGCTTAATAATTCTATTGTATTTAACCCCATATTAACCTTCTAATTTTCACTTTTCAAAAGCCCAGTCAATATGTAAATTTAATATATAGATGGAACAAGAGCATTTGGATTCATATAAGGTCTTAGTACTGAGACCTATCCTATCACTTATAATTGATTAACTTTAATTTAATTTTAAAAATAATTTCTAGGGTTTGGGTTTGTTTTGTTTTTTTTTTTTTCCCCCTAACATTCTGGAAGTCCCAGCTTGCCAACTCCTGTTTTGCTTGCATAGGCATAAGCATACCTTAAGTTTACACTGGAATAATTTAATTTTTCTTAGTAATTTCACTGGTGCTTGCAAAGTACCTACTCAACACTTGGCTTGCCTGCGCTGAAGGGCTGTCTGGGCTGATTCCATTCCTGCTGCTGCCAGATTCCTCCCACTGTGCAGTGAGTAACCTTTCAGTTCCTTTTGCGTAGCTTCCCTATCTGCAGTAAGGCTCTGGGCCTCCACTGGCACCGAGTTAACCAGATGCCTTTGCAGCCCTGCAAATCCTGGCTGATGGGCACATCTTAGGCAGTGGTGTCCGAGGAGAAGGAAGCCCTCCCCAGGATCCTCCTGTGAGCTCTCACAGCAGCCCTGTTCCCTCCTGTGCTGTGCCAGGCTACGGAACGAGTGGGTTTGCAGTGGCATCTGTGACCAGTGGCATCAGTGCTAGAGCCCTTTCTGTTTAAACATAGGGACTTTCATGATGATCTTGTTTAAATTAGTGATACTACCTATGCATTTGCATGAACTAAATAACAGTTATGAAAAATCAGGGGTCACTGGAACTGAAACCCCACTTTTGAGGCTCATGTCTGTTTTGTTTAGGTGGGCTATCCTTTTTGGCAGGTTTACAAGCATGTGTCAGACAACTGTTTTACAAAAAAACCATTTTGCTACAGTAATGGGTTGATAGAATTACTGACTATCATTTAAGGGGCCCTTTGTTCTGACTTCTCACATGTTTCCTCATGTGCTTACAGTCTGAGATTCATTTCTGTCTGAAATTGAATTCATATGTTCTGAAGAAAAATAATCCATCCCCTCATTCTTGTACTATGAGGTCTTTTTCTTTCCCCCCATGACTGATTTTCATAGTCCTGTAACTGATTCTTATAGTCTGAAATGATAATTTTATAACTACAGTGAGCACAGAAGAAGTGAAGCTCAGCCCCAGGAAGCAGGTAACTGCCTGGACAACCTGTAGAGAGCTCTGCTGAGACACCCTTGTCAACTTTGAAAGAGGTGACTTGGGCGCAGAAAGCATCCCTGTTGCTGCTTCAGAGAGGGGACTCCCTAATCTCATCCCTCTTAACACAGACCTTAATTAATAGCACCCTGCAGAGGCAGTGAAATACCATACCTGTAAGAATTGCCTGCAGTCACAAGCTGAAACAGAGCCAGGAGCTGAACCCAGCTTGGAGTTCCAGTCTAGTGCCTTTTACCACTTCCTTCTCTCACATGACTATTTACATTACTGACCTTTGGCAAAAAAAAAAAAAAAAAAGGCAACAACCCAGCTAGATACTTATATATGCTCATATTTGCACACAGAATTCTTGCTTTTGAAACATCTTTAAAATCTCTGCAGTCCAAAGGTCTCTGTAAAGCTCAGTGTATCCAAGGGAAAGCACATACTGAAACTGAAATTAGAATTGTCCTAACATTTAAATAGAGATATAACCAGCCTGGTAAATCTTGTTTCACCACATTATTTCCCTTTGGCACAGAATAAAGGAATCTAGGGACAGTTGCTGGGTCACTTATAGGAAAAGTGAAGTAGCAAAGTGTTAAGGTCACGGCAATGGTTTAGCTTGTACAGGGATTTCAGGAGCATGGCTTAGATTGCTCCCTACTGCAGACTTCAAGCTAACTATCTTTGAGAGGAGAGCATTTTCAAAGCTGAATAGTGGTCTCAGCTGCCTCAGTTTCAGATAACCATATGGTAAAAAAAATATGTCTATTTACTTTCTGGAATTAAAAACCACTATCACTTGGCTGTCCTCTTCCCATAACTATATATAACATGTTGCATTTGTTGACTTTATTGGCTTAAAATTGAATTTTTTAAACTGACTTCTACTGATCTCAGTGCCCCTCTGGATATCAAAGTATGTGAAGTGGTTCAGCTAGACACTGCCATCAGGGCAGGTGCCCAGCCCTCTGTGGAAGGCATATTGTCCCCTTTTGGTGAGGAATACTACCTGCTTTATCCCAGGTTTATTGAGCCCTGTCCTAGATCACCAGCCTCCCCCACCACATACAGGATTTTGGCTTGGAGAGGGCACCACAGATGCAATGAGCATATGCAACATAGCAGTCCCTCAGTTTCTAGACAACCTTGGGGTCATTAGAAGTCACTGTAATTTAGAGGAATCCTTATGCCATCCTAAAAAGTGAAACTGCTGTAAAAGCAATAAGAGTAATATGTAAGGGCTTAAATAAAAAATAAGCAAGAATAGGAATGATTAATCTCTTTGGGTTTTCAGAGCTAATTCATGTAGAAGTATAATTTCATCACTTCAATGGGATGTGTTGCCCTTTTACAGTGGAATCTAACATAAATTAAACTGGAAAAAAATCGACTAAATCTGAAAGTAGGGGAGAACTTATGCATCCAAAAACCTTTCTAAGTGAATTCCTTACATGTCTGTGTTATCAGTTTGCATGCAATATGAAATGATACAGGAATATATGTAAAATACAAATACTGTACCTTGAAGTTCCTACATTCTAGTGACGGTTGTGTAGTCTGGAAAGAAAAAGAGATTGTTCTTATATTGTAAAGAAGGCCAAATGCACTGATGATCTTTGTGTTTGTACACAGACAGGAAAGTCAAAACGCAGCTGTGAGGTCTAATTTTAGGGGCCACTAGCCTTGATCATGCTCTTTTAATAATTGTCCTATTTGGGTATTCAAAGATTAAAGGAGGGAATAACCTTGAGGGTTTTAACCGGTCCTTGAAACCAGCATTCACAATGTATCATCTGATTTTAGAAACAATATTATCACACTGCACTGGGAAATAGTGGCTTGACCATGCGGTCTTTCTCTGGTGTGGGTACAATATTAGGATGCCCTGGAAGCTGATATGCAATTTTAAATATTAACAACATGGAGGGTTCCACAAGAATGTTTCAGCTGAAAGAGATGTGCTAGGAGTTTAATATCCCATTCCTGTGTCAATCATAACACAGACAAAGAACAGAAATAAAAATCTTTTGTTTTTTTTAGTCTTCCACCAAACTACCTCTCTTAACAGCTCATCCCTCTGAAGAGGAACTTTGTTAGGCTTTTCTGGTAAATAAATGGGGAATTACTGAGAAGTCCTGAAATGAACCTTATTCCTGAATCTTCTTTCTTTTTCTTCAGCATTCCAGGTTGAATCTCAGAAAACTAAAGCTTTTCTACATTTTAGAACCCTGCTGGTTATGTAAGGCTGAAGAATTTGCTACTTCCAAATGTGTTATTCATTTGAAACCTGCTTACATGACAGCTGACTCTCATAAGCAGATGAAGTGTGTAAACAGTAACTATAAATGTAATTTTATTCGGTTAGAGAAACCTATGATATTTAAAAGGAGTGAAACACAAGTGGATGCATCTGTTAAAATATAAACACTAAGGAAGATCTTAGTCCTCTCCTGCTGTGTCAGAGCAGCTCAATGGCAGCATTTCAGTGACACCCTGCACAACTGATCTGACAATGCCAGAAGGACAATTCCAGTGTACAGCATTCCTGCAGAAGGGGATAGAACTAAGCTGAGCCTGGATAAGTTAAAACTGTACCCATCATATACAGTATTCTCGGCTGCTGCCAAGAATCCATTGCCTGAGCATTATCTGCACTTTTTAGTTTTGCTTGTGATGACACAGATGAATAATATTCCAGAATGGTGTTAAAGGAAAGTTCCACAGCAAAATCTACTCCCTATCATTCTTCTACCTTATGACCACAACTCTGTGCAGTTCCTCCCACATAACTACTCAGTTGTATTTCAAAATCAGAATGATTCCCTACATTCCTGGTTAGCA
This sequence comes from Climacteris rufus, assembly GCA_013398175.1. NCBI lineage: Eukaryota > Metazoa > Chordata > Aves > Passeriformes > Climacteridae > Climacteris > Climacteris rufus. Next base: position 1,501,353 of record VZRZ01002012.1, on the reverse strand, counting down.
CATTCAGAGGTTAAACATAAACCAGAAACCAACACTGATTATCATTAAGCATTCCTGTGCCAAATACCTTGCTAAAGCAAAATGATAAAAGTTCAGCACGTCATTCTTGGTAGGTATGGCTGATTTTTTTTTTTTTTAAATACTTCTGTTAATATTCTTGGTTTACTATGGTCTCACAATTACTTTTATTCATCTATATAATTCCACTTTGTTTAGACTTGTGAACTATTTATTATTTCTTATTCATACTGTATCACAGGCAGATTGCAGGAGTTCAGAGCTCATTATGTATTGTACTGAACTACTGTGGAGCTAAGGTGGTATCATGTGAGTTGGCAAAATGCTATGTGAAATTTAACTCTAAAAGGCAACTGCAGAAAATGGGCAACTATTTGCTCATGATTTTTTCCCCTCTTAACCTGAAGGTGCACAGGGTCTGTGGGATTGAATGTAGTTGGGTTTCTACATCTTACCTAGTCTTGTATTTATTAGCACAGACTGTTCCCATCCAACTGTCAAATTTTTTTTCCACTGATTGTGTTCTTCAGTATGTAAGAAAATTTTTCCCTTGCAAGTCTCTTCTGGGGGCTCTAGGGACTCCAGAAAAGTGTAGAAAGAAATTAGCAGGTCAGAGGCCCTGGCCCGTGCATCTACAGGTCATGGAACTGAACAGGCTTCCAATCAGTGTATCTCTGATACAGTATTTTAAACCCTGTCATTATCAAAAATCACTCATTCCTGATGGTGTAAATTAACAAAGCTTTCTGAACTGAGTTGAAACTGGAATCAGAAATAAAGCCATAAACCTAAAAAATATTAACTAAAGCCTATTGGAATATTTTAGACACATAGAGAATGAGGTATCATCAATCTTATGTGTTCTACTTTGCTGTTTCTGGTCTTCTCCATACTCTGATGCATTGATGTAGATTACAGGGTTGACGATGAGAAGGTGCATCAGTCTCTAGAACACTTACAGATTTGATTACACTCCTGAAAAACTCAGTAGTGACATACATTACTAGGATCTATCTTAACCCCATTCCTTCTTGCACAAAATTTGGTAAAAATTAAAATAGTGTCAGCACATAAAGTAAGTGGCAGTGCAATTCAACTTGTTTTTTCTTGTTTGATAAGTATAGTGTTATCACAGATTCATAACACAATGGGTTCTGCTTGTGCAATAAAACCCACCACCTTATCCTATCAGTTTGAATCCAGCAGGGCTTGGCAAATGTAACTTCCAAAAAAGGCTGCCAGACATAGGCTGAACAAGGCATGGAAAAAAATGGAATTCTTCTTTTTTAGGTGAAGAATTCAGATAATTGGAATTGCCTTTATTTACTGACATTGGAATAGATTTTTATACAAGCCACTTAAAATAGTAAGAGGGTAAACATTAAAAAAAGCAAGAAAGTGTGTTGTAAATAAAGTTGTGGGACCCTCTTGAATATTGAAATAGCTTAAAAATAGTTACTATAATCCCTCAAATCTGATTGTCTGCAACAGGGGGTCATTCAGATCCTAATTAAAAACAAAAATACTCTTATAAAAATGTGACTTACTTAGCTTTTTCTGCATTAGGTCAAAGACACTGCAAAGGTGTGAAAGACTAGCAAACAAAAGAGTTTACATAGATATATTTTCTTTAAAATCTTTAAAGTCTCCGATTTTTAAAATCCTTATGAAAATAGCCAGCCAAAAAAACTTAAACTCTGCCTAGATAGTTCCTTTATAAGCAAGAAGAAGTGAATCATGGCATAACAGGAATTTTTCATCTCATCTTTCCAATCAAAACAAGTCTGGTTTTAGAACTGAGTTTAAGCATTAAAAAGTAAAGATGATGTCTCCTCCCTAAGAGCTCTCCTTCTTCTACTCTTCCAACTCCAGATACTCTCTTTATCTGCTCATAAGATCAAAAAATATTATCAAAATCAGAAATATTTGTTCTCAAAGGATTTTGTGTGGTTCTTCTTGATGATGTTTTCCAACATCCAAATGAAAGCAGAATTTCCTTGCCACAGAGAAATCCTCCAAAACACTACTGGGAAAGGCAATAACTGAGATAAAAACTTCCTTTTAAGGATTTTGGGTTGTTTGCTAAACTCTCCTCTGAGTCAACCAAAACAGTTCACTTGCTTGTTCCTTTTGTTAACTATTTCTCCCTTAGAAGAGGGAACATTCTTGTCTACTTTGCTCTTTCCCACATGTGAGTATCTAAAGTTCTCATCAATCTTATCAGACTTAGTAGCAGAGTTTGGGTAGGTCAGAATTTGTTTTTTGGTCAAATAATCCTAAAAAAATACTTTGTAATCTGAAGTTCTTAATTTATGCACCCCTGTTGCATATCTAAAGAACTTTTGAGAATAATAGCACGGATTTTGGAAGATTTTCTGACTACATTTAAGGAGTAAAATGATGGGGAAAAGCATTTGGCCATGGGCCAAAGCATTTTGCTTTGTTCAGGAATGTATTCTGTCCTTGTCTGTTTGTTCATTGCTTGCTGCAGTGTTAAAAATTAATCTTCAAGACTTTGGACAATACAAATCACTGTTTATGGGCTGCCAATATTTATTATTCTTCCTACCAAAATCCGTATTCTGAACAACAAGAATGAAGAAATATGTTTTGACCTCTATTTAATGAAATATAAATTTACCTAATTATTTAAATCCTGTTCTCATTTAGCTGAGGTGAAGTTAATTCACGCATCATGCAGTGTGAGAAATCAACTACATGATGCATGCAAAAATGCTGAAAAATTTGATCAAAAAAAAAAGAGTATTAGCTTAGAAAGTTGTTGAGCTTCAAGTGTAACTACTGTGACACAACAGATGTGGCTCTAATACTGATTTTGTCTGAGAGGAGCAGCTCTTAGGCAGTCATGAGACACCAGCCTCTTCCTGTGATGCAGACTTGGGTTTTCTACATAACACCTGTCTGGCTGCTGCTGGCTGTGGGCCGAAATACCTGCAACACATACAAGCATCTGTTTGTGAGCAGCTGTTAATCCTCTGTCACATAGGATATGAGATGTGAATGGAAGAAATTATCTTGTAACAGGAGATTCCAACATTAGAAGATAGCTTATTAAGCACAGAGTATGTTCTTAAATTTTTCTTGCTACTTAGAAAAAGAAATTAGATTTATTGCTAAAAAGTTGCAATTATTTTTCTTCATATGGGACTTGATGTCGATTGCATTTTCTTGTGATGGAATTCATGATCCCTTCATTTAATTTTTTTTCTACTTCTAAATGACCTTATTAAGGCCACACAATTTAACCTAGTTAAATCTAGTTCTAATTTAATTTAGTTCAACTCACAAGAGCAGAAATCCATCTGTTCACCTACTTTACATGTGAAACCATTACATAACCTAGTTTTGCATGAAATATTAAGCTTAATATATTTTTCAACGTCCCTGGGCTAAAAAGAAACCTGACCTTCTAATAAAATATGAAAATAGTTGATCTGAACATAATGAATACTGAATAGCAGTTCGATGTGCTACGAGAGAACAGAAGTAGACATGTACAATATAAGGACATCCTGAAATCACAATGTTTTCCATTTGTAATACTGACAAATGGTCAATTTCTGCTGTCCTGCTGCTTATGACGATGTGGGCAGATGGCTCTCAGTGCAGGAGAGATCAATCAAACAATGTCAAACTGAACAAAATTGTGATATGAATAACCTATAAAATGAGACCAGTTAAATGTAGTGACTATAATGAAAATATAAATGGATGTAAAAATATTAGTGTTCTGTACTAAGGAATTTGGTATTTGATAGGATCCATATTTTGAGCTTAACTTACCCATTCTATAAAAATTGGTAATGACAAACCTTTGCAGCCTTTATTCTTTCCTGCTGTAATTAATCTTATTTTATAATCATCAGACCATTCTGAAATAATTGAGTCAGTTTGCTCTAAAATCAGAAATTATTTACATTGCTAACTTGCGTGAAATTATCGTTGTTGGTTTCAAGAGTTGTTTTCTGAATGGATCTTCATCAAGTATAGTTTTTTACCAAACTTCGGAGAATGAGGTAACAGAAAGACAACCTTTTCCAAATGTGATGAAAGGACCAGAAGGCCATAGCAAAACCAAGTTTGATAGATGACAATCCCATGTCACTGAGAGGGAAAAATTCAGATGTAAAGCATTTCAATTCTTTAACCCATATTGCTATTTTAAGTATTGGCATCTCTGGAGTGGACAAGGTCATTTTAGAAAGGGAATAACAGCTGCTAATTTGAGAGTTAGAAAGACAACCAAAGGTATTTATGGTAGTTGTAATAGTATGAAGAATGACCTGCACAAAATCTCAAGAATCTGCAGGGAAGCACTCCAGTAAAACTACTCTAATTATTAACAAAGCTTCAATTACAACCCACACCAAATGCCAACAGTTGTCAAGGGCTACCATATTAAAGATCCTTAGTGAGCCTACAAGGATGTAGCATAATCCTCATTCTCTGTACCCCAGTTGCCAGTACTTATTTATTGTTAATGTTCTTATGATATCACTGTAAGTATTTCAAATATAAAAGCTTTTTTTGCCAAACATGAATGATGATAGATCTGCTTGGTCAGGTCAGAAATGTAGTGAGCTGTTCAGGAAAACAGAGGGAAAGTATAGTATGTTGGTGAATTTATTGAGAAAGCTTTGAGCTGCAGGTTAAATGAATTATTATAACTTGTGCTTCATTCCCAGGTTGAATATGATAATAAGATATCACACTTTAATTTGTGGTTACAATGCCCTGAAAATTAGATAGACCTATCCTAGAGAAACCAGAGTGGCCGGTTGTTCTGTCTTGGCTACTGAGGCTGCCAAGCATTGTACACAGAAGCCACGAGGTAAAGCACGGATTTAAATAAGGTTTCAGAAGAAGTAAGTCTCATGAAGACATGAAAAACATTGTACAGGAGGAGAGGGGAAGCAAGTGGACCAGCTTTCAGAGTAGGAAAAGTTTAAGAAGTAGGAGACAACATGTGTCTTCTTGAATATAGTTGCTCTACTCCTAGAGGTTCCCTTAGGGAAGGGCGAGATACCTTGTACTTTCAGGACGGTTGTTTGTTTTAGATTTAAAAAAAAAAAGAAAAGGTGCTAGAAATTTGTGCATGTCGTGTGTGTAAAGCAGAAATGCTCAAAATTACATAAAGATCCTGAGAAGGATGGGTGAAGGGTCTTTATGGGAAGCCTGTTCTGGATGCTGTCAGGTGATTGTCTCAAGGACCTGTTTGTCAGAGGAGGTGGTCAGCAAGGGTCTACAACTGAAGAACAAGAAACCACAAGAAAAGGAAATGCGTGATTCTTGATGGTTTAAGGTGAAGTGGAGATTTTCACTGAGTAAATTTTGATGAGAAATCAACCTGGGCCGGATCTAGTGTTAACTGATTATGTTAAATGGATGACGTGATGTCTGCCTACATTCACTTCTGTGTTCCGTTCACGTACACTTTGCACTTCTATAGATTTTTCTAATACTGCAAAGCCTTTTTTTAGCAAAAGCGAATGACCTCTCTATGACCTGTAAAGTAAGCATTTTATCCCTATTTTATAGCAATCTGGTGCAGTGGCTGATTAGTTGACTGCCCTGGTAATACACCCAATAGAGTTGTAGCAGAACTGGAAGCAGAACATTGATCTATGGCTTATTACCCTGTGCCTTCTTATGACAAAGTCAAACTATTTAACTTTCTTTCCCATCGGTACATGTCCTTTGTACATGTACCTTAGCCTCAGAAATCTGCCTCAATACAATCAGATCCATCCTCCTACATCTTTTCTGAGAATTCTCAGAATTTCACAGCAATTCTAGCTTCTGTCTTTACTCCACTGTGGTCTGTCAGGTGTGTGCCATAGCTTGGCCAGCAGCTTATGCACCATCTGGCTCATCAACAGGCAAAACACAAAGGATATTTAGTTAACCTTAGCTCAGAAAGGCTGTAAACTGGGTTTCTCTTCTCTAGTCATGTGACAGTTTTCATGAAACTTTTATTAATTTAACTGTCTTTTAGATTTTCAGTCTTCCATCACACCTCTTCACATTGCCTAATTAGATCAACTTGCTTGGAGGAGGCTTGACATTAGAGATGTGATTGCAATACACCTTTAAAAAATACTAGTTAAACCTCAAAAGAAATCAGTTAAAACGACTAATTTATTTAGACTAATTCATTTAGACTAATCTAAATGAAATATAAACTCCATATTGAAGAATAAAGTACACTGAAAAAGTAGAAATAAACTTTTGTGTGATTATTCCTGAAACAATTTACCACTGAGCTTCTTTCACTTTCCTTTGAAACTTCTGGTAATTATGAATATCTGAGGTGAGGACTGAGCCTTCAAAGTTAAGGCATAAATCCTTGGGTCTTGTTTTTCCAGTCAGAGGAGAAACTGCAGTGAGGAAATATTCTGTACGACAACTGATCTATGAAGCTGAGCTAGATCATTTGGTCTTTCACCCCTAATTGTTTTATGGATCCATTACAAATAAGGATTTGTCCTAGCCAACATTTGGTGAAGGAAAAGGCCACTGCTTGACAAATGGCCTTTTGGTTCCTGTTCTGTCTGAGCCTCCTGATCCTCCTTTGTTTCCCTGTCTGGCATTAACTTTCTGTTTGGCTGAGTTACAGGTGGGTAGTGTTGTTACACCAGGAGTGCTTGGCTTGTGTAACTACATTTCTGTCAGTATTTATCATAACAAATACTTTTTCCCTTTAGGTGGATTTCTAATTACTGTCTGAAAGCTGGTTCAAGGCTGTCTTAATATGTCAAGAGTCCAGTTCTTCTTTCAATTACATAAAATTAAGGCCAGGGCAGCTAATACAATCAATATAGGTTTAGGCCAAGGAGATAAAAGTCTAACCCAAGTTTCTGCTAAGGAATATGTTTCCAACTATTTGGGAAAAATAAATAACTTGATGTACTTGTTGTGTTAATAGCCTGATGAGAAAATGGCATTTTCCTTGATGAAGGTGATTTTCACTATGCTTTATTCCTATGGAGAATGTGTGGTTGTGATGAACACCTGCAGGTGAGAAGGCTTCAGGCAGTGTTACTGGATGTAACCTGGTCCAGCTTAGCTGTCTGTGTTCAGCATGGGTTAAAAACCTTCAAGGACCTACAGGAAGGAAAAACAGTGAGGACAGGCTCACTCCACAGCTGGTGACAGGATTGTCCAGAGGCACAAGGTATTTTAGGGCCTCTATTGCCCTTTGTGCAGATAATGTCAAGTACAGAAGATTGATAAGCTCATTTCTCACAGGAATGTAACATCTTCTATCTCAGAAACAGAGAGCTAAACTGAAGATCTGTTCACACTTGAGCAAGCAGGCTGGAGTGAGCATGCTGGCACTCAGGGAGTTGTTTAGGAGAACATTACGCCAAAAAATCACCAACAAGACTTATAGCAGCCTCCTCCAAAGGGAATCTGGCATATAGATAATGTAGGTGGGGGAGTATTTTTTTCACTAGGAGACATTTCATATTTACAGAGTCACCATGAATGAATCTGCTGAGGGTTGGAGATGTTCACATAATCTGCTATAAACACAGAGCACAAATGAAGAGCTTAGACCTTTCAGTCTGACTAGGAGACATGGACTTGTCCAGCACTATCATGCTCATTCTTAAAGCAATCTGAGCTGTTTTTCTTTAACAGACTTGATTCAGAACAGTAACAGAATTTTGATTACTTTTGGTAAAAAATGAAGGAGTCATACCCTCTCTGTCATTCAAACAATCATAAGAAATTTGCTTGGCAAAGTCTTATAGGGAAATAGATTCTGAATATGACATTTATTTTTCCTTCAATCAGTGTTAATTCCCAATATTTTGCTATTTTTCTGTTGCCTAGTTTAATACTTCAGTTATAATTCCTAATTTAGTTTGAATATGACAGTTTATTTTAGTTACAGGACATCTGAAGTTCATAAGAGTTTTGTCATTGAATTCAACATGGAAATGTGGAATTAGGGCAGTAGAGCAGGGAGATGTCCTACAGTTTACTGCCAAAACCAGGGCTTAACTTTGTTAAGTCCAATATGAATGCTTAGCTCTTTTTGATTTTATTTTATCCTGGCTCTGTTGTCTGACCAAAAGGGTCAGATTTAGCCCAATGCTGTTTATTCTGACTTTTGATATCTAAAAAGGATGATAGCAAAGGAATCCCTTGTTGATAAAGGGTGAGAAGGTAGAAAAACAACGAATGTGTTTACTGACTTGGTTGATGTTTTCTTTGAGAAACCTATGAAATAGGCTCTTACTTCATACTGGGTAGGTATTTTTATTTCCAGAACCCCAGAACTAATTAGTGTGTGTGTCACTCTGGTTTGTACCTCTCTTTACCACCTTAGAGCAATTACTTATGCTGTAAAAAAGTATACTGTCATGTGGAATCTTACAGCTGTATCTGTCTGTATCAATTAAATTTGAATATGGCATTAGCAAACCCAGGCACATGAAAAGCACAGAATGTTGAGATTTCCAAATCACTGCAGTGTTTTCCAGTATCCTGATTAAGTGATTCATGACCTCATTTACAGGAACCAATTGATCCCAGAGTACAATATGCTGAACAGCACATTCCTGAAAGGAATTTGCTGATGTATTAACAAATGGTGATCCCAAGCTGTCCTGCTTTAAATTTGATCGAGCACTTCATATCCTAGCAACATTTAAAAGGGAGGCTGAGTCCTGAGAAGAAAATGAGCGTAATCATTTGTGGAACAGCAGTGTCATCTTTACAAAGAAAGCCATCTGATTTGGCAGGGTGTTTCAAAACTTTTCTTGCAGACAGATGTTCAATTGAAGAAGCTCTGATTTTTCTGCAGATTTGCAGGACGAGGCATAGGCACTTTGGGAAGTAGATCTGTTCACAAAATCACTTCTGTTTGATGTATCCTTCACACACGGAAAACAAACAAGATAATCAAGCCAATGATCACAGCTGTTAAAAAACAACTGTCTCAGGAAGAAAAGCATGTGCTAGGAATTTCCCACAGAGATGCTTTGAATAATAGAGTTACATTACTGTCAATCATGTAGATGCCTTTTCACTTTTGCCAAAATTCTATACACAATATAAAGGTATTTCACGTAAAATCTACATGTAAAGAATATTTTAGTTTTTTCAGAAATTTAAGAAGTTACATAGCATTCAGCACCTTTCCACCACAGAAGTGGTTACAGAGAAAGAGCTTTAATAAGATTTTACAGAAAGCTACAAGCTTTCTATAAAAAAGGTAGAGATTCTTAACTAACAAAGTGCCGGTCTGATATCTGAGACTAAAATATATAGCTGTGCATTAATTTTAAAATGCTAGGATGACAAATTTCCAGAAATCACAACTTTAGGATGGATTTCCAAGACTTTTGTGCCCATATGACTCAGTTGAATACTCAGCTTCTTTGAGAAACTGGTATTGATTGCAGAAAATAAGGTTCATCTCATTAGATATGATTGCAAGACCACAAACAGAGAGTTTCTATTTTTTTTTTTCCGGTTTGTGTTTCCTGTGTGTTTACACTTTCAGTCATTTTGGGAATTAGCTGTCAATGTTTCTCTTCACAGAATTATAAAAGGAACTTTGGCATGTGGTTTCTGAAATGCATTGAAAAATAGGTGAAGTATCAACTAATTTCTTCAAAACATCAATGCAAATAGAAAGCTTCACAGGTTCCAGAAGGTGATGGCCGTATGAAAAGCACTGATATTATGATGGCAATAAAATTCTACAAGAAATGTCTGTTTTCTGGTAATAAATGGATCATTTTCCGTAACAAATTCTAACTAATCTGGTGTCTCAGTGTTTCTAACAGGTTTTTATCCTGGAGTTAGATTTTCTTACTGTTCAGTATTTGTTGAATGTGTGAAACTTTCAGTCTTATTTGAACTTTCAGGCAATTTCCCAAGGGTATAGAGGAAAGTAACTTTCTGATTTTCATAGGTCAAACCTTTATATTTTTTACTTAGTTTAGTCAAGCTTGTTACTTTTAAAGTCATTGCATTCATTTAGGTGATTACAGTGCACATAACATAAAAGTTTAGTCAGGTAAGTCTTTCACCTTTCAGTGAAGAAATGGTTGATTGGTAAAACAATGTTGGATATATTTCAAAATGCTTTTTCACAAGCTGTGATGGAGCTAGATCCAGCCAAACAGAGCTAAATAAAGCTAAAGGAAGAAGAAAAATTCTACAGTTGCAAGTGTTCAGTTTTCTGCTCCAGAGCTAAAAAGAATATAGTTCTTAACACTAAACTGTCTATAGATTGCAGCTATTTCTGTACCAAACACATTTAGTTCATGTTTTCTTGCAGACAGTTGGTACATGGAATTTGGTTTAAATTTTATCTATAATATAAGCACATCTGGGAGTTTCTCTGGGGTCCTGCCTGAATGTTTGGATGGCAGCATTTGGGCAGGGTGGGACCCTACTGCTTTCTGGGTTGCACAGGAGAATGGACACACATGCAGGATTGCGTATTTTCTGTGGAGCATACCTACTTGTGCAGTTTAAACACAATTTCTGGGACTTCAGTCCTTGAAACAAGTACACCTTCAACTACAGGACTGCTTATATTTTGACTTGGGCTCTTAAAAGTCTTAATTGTTTAAAAATACAGATAAAAATCACATAGAAACATAAATAAAGGGTCTGTGTGATATTTATAGTGTTAAGCAATAAATCTCCAGGGATAGCCACCTTCTTTGAAACAGAGGAATATTCTGTGAGAGAAACCATGCAAACAGAAATGCACACACTTTGTTAAATACCAGAGCTGAAGCTGCACAGACATCCAGACCAGTGCTGAAAACGGGTGTATATTAAAAACATGATCTGTCTCAGATAGGAGTAGAGGTAATGAAGTCCTGAAACATTATATATATATATATATGATGTTTGCAAGGAAACACAACATTATTAATGGTATATTAGGTAATTGTGCAATTCTTTCAATAGAGGACATGTTTACAATAGGTTGAAAAATGGCATTTTTTTTGCCAAAGTTGTTTCCCTTTTTCTTTCTTTCTTTCTCCTTTGAAAAAGGAGAAAAGATTAAGCTGTGTTTGTTTACAGAGTGTGATTACATTTAGCTGAGTGCTGTTTAAACAAAGCTTGTGTGACTTTAACTCAAGCCTGTGGAATCAGCAGAAATAAGAAACCATAATTTGAAAACAAAATCTACGCAATGCTACCTGTCTTCTCCAGGTAGGACAAATTAGGATGTATGCTATCTTATTTTGGTGCTCTAAACCAACATATCTGTTTTAAGTTAGTTGTCCATGTCAGTTCTCCAAGTCAATGATGAGAAAAGTACATCAAAAGGGGCAATTTTTCCCACCTCATAAAAAGATTTTTGAATTGACAAAATTGCCTTTAGATAGGTCAGGAAATGAGCCACAGGATCACCCTGCATGTAGGCAATAGGGCAAAAGATAAACTTTTACAGTCATTCATTCTTACAATGGATGCTGAAGAAACAGTGCAGTGGTGACCCAGAGTGTAATGCAAAATGAATCAAATATTAAGGAGAACTATGTGAACTAATGTGTATACAAAAGTGCAATGCAATGTTATTCTGAGGAAATTATCTTTTATTTTTATTATGGAGACAATAGAGAAACTTCAAGTAAAATTTATTACATGTTCCAGATGTAAAAGCATCAAGATTATGTGTAACTGGTCAAATATATATTTTTACTGGTATCACTTTCTACACAGGAGATGCAGTTACATTCCTGCTCTTAAGCTGTTAACCTTCTGTTCTGGTAAGACAGCTAAAACTGAGTTTACTGTAAGTGCCAAAGAACCATGTTCATTTTGCAGACACTGTATTCTACATATCTTGTTATTTTCTAAATTCTAAAAATATAATTTATTCTAGTACTTTTTTTCAACAAAAATATCATTTTCTCCAATCACCGTAATAAAGGCAAGTTGTGATAAAAAGTGAAAGCAAAGAACTTTATGAATGAGATGATAGAGCTCACATCTTGAGTTAGTTGCTGATTGTATTTGTAAAGGCAAAGTGAGTCTGAGTGATGCACACAGATTATCATAATACTTAACAGTTTAAATGTTGTCTCAGAACATTTCCTGTGGCAATACATAACTCCCAGAAAGAGAATTCTCTTCAGTTAATGTATGTACAGTGTGGGATTTGCATTGAGAGAGACATAGAATTTGAAAAAATTCTTGTTTGTTTCATAGATTATTCAAGTATTCTGCATTTAAACCAAGTTCACTTGGTATTATTATTAGACTTAAAATACACTAAAAAGCAATCATGCAGAACTTGGAAGTGCTAGCAGACAAAGAAGTTGCAACAAACAAGGTACAGTGAAGTTACAACAAAGGAGGTACAACATGCATTAGGAACTGCAAGACAGAAGAATTGAGACAGATTTTCAGTGAGAAAGAGAAAAGCAAGAAGCTAAAAATCAGTCTAACAAATCAGTCTACCATAGTCTTATCTCCTAGAGACATATTTTGAGCAATGAGAGCTTAAGTGGAGATAAAAATACGAGCAATAGGTGATATATCTGAGAAATCTCAGGCAACTGCTGATGGAAGCAGAAAAGGTAAAACTGCAGTTCTGCAAGACACTGATAAGGCAATAAAAGAACACAGTCCCTGCCAGGAAAATCACTGCAGGCATCAGCACTGCCATGACCCTTAGGCACAGAAGTATTCAGGAGACCAAAATCACCAGTCTTGCCAAGTCTGTGTAAACATGGTGGGAACTAAATTCTCATCCACTCAATTAGCGTGATAACAAATGTGTTGGTGCATCTTTAATCAGACAAGCCAGTTTAGGCAAACACCGGTATAATTAGCTATCTTTCATACAAGTAACCTCTGTTTTTCCAGGAATCTGAACTTAGACTCAACTGACTGATCCAATTTTATTTTTTGAACAGTCATGAAAGTGACAGAGCACCACCACCGATAAATCTGATTACTAACTGCCTACCTCCCAATTCCCAAAGGCTTATTGAACGTGATGTGCTACATTTAAAAATATTTTGCCACATCTAGTATAGCACAGACAGACTTCAGAAAGCATGTATGAGTTGTCAGTTTTCTGACATTGGCCAGACAGATTTTCCAGTAGGACACAAAATAGTTCCTGTGTTCAAAAACTACCCATAGCAGTATCAAGAGATCTAAAAGGAACTTTGATCACCTAGTTCATCCCTTTGCTGTGGTATTTCACCTAAGACTTTTTGCTTATACAAGCAAGAGAAAGCATGGATTCCTATGTGTTGTAGAGAATAATATATTTTGTAGATGCTGGTTAGGTCTTTCCTACCCCAGTTTTCCTTTCAAGAGTATAACACTGTTAATCTCTGTTCAATTTGTGTTCCATGTGAACAATATGGCTTTTTTTACCTTGAATTCCTTTCTGTGTCTCAATTTGTGTAACTAAGCAGACTTATTGCAATGTGATTTCCTTATTGAAAAATATAATAATAACATTTGGAACTCATATTTTGTCGTCTAGCTAGCTTGGAACCCCATAGAGGCTTAATTTGAAAAACATCTCTTTCTACTGTGCAGACTATTAATTTAAATGTGTAATATTTATATTTAATAATAATATAATTTATTATAATATATATTTATAATAAATGTCTAATATTCATGCCAAATTCATGACAAATTACTGTACCTTTTTGATTGCTATGGTATTTATCCTAATATGTACACAATTATCTTTTTCTTTTTGTAATCATAAGCTCTCAAAAAAGAAAGTTGTTCACAGAAAGCCCTGATACAGTTTGAGGACTTTCAGAATAAACCCCTTTCAGTATAACAATAAATCCTCACACATCTGTGACTAAAACTGGACTGTATAAGAACTCATTAAAATTAAAACAGAGACACCCAGAGGACAAAAATAAGGAGTGGACTCTACTGAACTGTCAAACAAAACCAAATTTGTCCCAAATACTGGTAAAAATTCTAGGTTGGTTTTTAGTGGTCTTTTTTGTTGGGATTTTTTTTTTAATGTGCACGGGCTTTCTCCCATTTTACAATTCAATATTTTAAAATATAATTTCCTTTTATTTTTTATAAAAGCCTCAATGTGAACATTTGTGTTGATGAGCTTTGCTGGTGTGAGAAATCTTAGAAGCACAGAGACAATACTGAGTGCAGCAATAGAATACTAAATTGTATGAATAAGGATTGAAAAAATAAATTTGGAAGACATATATATGTATATGAGTGGTGGGAAAGTCAAGTCTTGGTGCTCCATGTTGGGGAAACAAGCAGAGAACTGTGCTTTGATAGGCCGGGTTTTATAGTTGGCAAAACTAAAAGACAATCCCAAAATTCAGAAATGCAGTAGGGACTGAGTAATTATTTATATACTCATCATTTGTCTCACCAGACTGATCCTACTTAATGCCTCCCAGGGTTATTCTGGGTTTAGAATAGAGCGCAGAGTCATTTAAGAAGAATAAGAGTGACATAAGTATACTAAGTAGCAGTAACCCAAGGACAGACTTTCTTTTTCCCAAAGTCATCTGTTAATCTTAAATTTCTCCTCAAAGAAAAAAGATATAAGCATTATCAAAGTGGATAATTACCTAATGAGCTACAAAGTGTTGTCAGATTTGATAATTTAATAATATTCTTCAATGTAGGAAGGAAAAACTGCTTAAAAATAAATTAGAAATGCTCCATTGTCTAAATCTTTGACACTAGAAACAGTATTTATTGCTGTTATGTCTAACATAATATTTATTTACTGTAAGGTTTCTAGAACCAACGATTCTTCATATAGTCTAAAGATTTTGCAGAAGACTGATTTTGGAATCTATGGATTATTTCTAGGTATGGAAGTCAAGTTTTATCTTGGTTCATATAAGTGCACCTTAGCTTCAGAGGTCTACAAAAGAGATTAACTGAAGCAAGTTTTTTAGATATTTGCAAATAAAAGTTCTCTCAGATGACCAGTATTAAAATATGTAGATCTGTCTGTCTAGCTGTCTTCAACAGACATATCTGCAGACAAATCATTGTAACTTGCACAACACAATATCTCTCTTCATACCTGCTCATGTCCTTCTGCACTGAACCTGTCACTGTTCTTCGCTTTAGTTTTCTGTAAAGGCCAACACAGATATGATGATATTCTAAAACTGTGTTGCAAGTTTGTGCTATGGCTGCTACTTATACTTAATGAGACAAATAAGACAGCTTTCCTGTTTTCCTTAGACAGTCACTGCAGTTGCCTGCAGCAGTAGTTCTGTGTGTAAATCCACTGGTAACTGCTTTGGAGCAGAACAATAATAGGACAAAACTAAGCCTCCTTACATCCTTATGCAAACACAGTGGGTTGTACAGTAGTGGATCATACAAATGCAACTTTGGCGAATCATTTATAAATGTCTTTTCCTTGCTTTCAGCTAACCCATTTTTGAATCCTATTACTGTTAACTGTCTTCTAGTCATCAAAAATAATAATCCAGTTCACTTTACCGTCTAACCAAACAAGTCCCTTTAATTAAAAAAGCATTAGCCTTCCTAATTCTAATTTAGTTGCTGGTTTTAATCTGCAGCTTTCTGGTAGCTCCTCACACTTACTGATTTTGCATTTTATGGTTCTACTCTTCAGGCTGGAGTTCTCACTTGTACAGCATTCATTGGGCATAGAGTAAAGACTTTTATTATATTAAAATGGCTTTGGATTCCCTTTGGAAACTGCATGGTTATTTTATAAGGATCCTTAGTTCCAAACAATCACTGCAGGAAATTTCAGTTAAATGAAGTTATGCTGGTGAAGGATAACAGAAGGACAAAACAAAGCTGTTTTAACAGCTTGTGTTTTATGAGAAACAGAGGCAAGGGAGAAACCACCCACACGTTCCAGGGTGACAGAAGCAGTGTGTTCCCTTTGAGCTTCCCAGTGCTATGATAATCAACAGAGCTAATAAAATGCAGTATTTCCTGGGCTTTTGGCAGGGTGAGCCTTCAGAAGGCATAAAATTATTGCCAACAAACAATCTTAAAACCTTGGTTTTAAAACAAATATCCTGCCTGCTTTCTCTAGCAGCACTAAATTGTCCCTGAAGTTGTTTGTGTAATCTGCCTATCTCCCTTTATCTGGATTAGATAAAGGAAATGATGTTATTGCATCATTGATCGAAACAGCTATATTTATGGCCTCCTTCTGGATTGGGCCAAAGATACTGTCTACGTTTGATTTACTAAGGTTGAGAGAAAGCCTGCAGTGTTTACGAATCCCGGGTCAGTATGCTGGGTACAAATGTGTGATACAGCATCAGCAGTAACATGCTGCAATAAACATGCTGCAAATAACAGATGGTAATATTCAGTGTGAATTGGTAAGGTTAGTCAGTCCAGCACAGCAGCCAAAATCTTTGCCAAAATTGCCTTTCTCTCTTACCCATTGAGAAAAATGCTCTTACACACACTATTGCTATAAATGTATGAGAACCCCTAATGCAAAATCTTTACTCTTTCTTGCTTTCCCTCACAGGGAACTACTCTATTCATTACCTGGACTTAATCTGCTCCCTGCAGACTGAGCAGGCAACTAACTTTGCCAAAGCAAATGTTTGTACAGGGCTTCTCTAAACTGTGGCATTCAGCTATTGTTAGGCATGCACAGAGTTTACTTGGGTTAAAAATCCCACAATTTGGAGAGTGAAAAGATATTTTATAAAAATACCTTGCACTTACAGTCCTTTAGAGAGAATGCTTGTGTTTACCAATTGACAAGACCAGTAGATATAAAAAGGGCATCTTCATAGTAAGTGTCATGGTGTTATTAGCTTTCAGAACAGGGATCAATAAATCTTCACAGGTCTCTGTACACCTCAATATCCAACTATTTGTAAGGGGTAAATCTTGTAGAAAGGTTGCAGAAACCCTGTGTGAAATTTTCCTCTTTTTTTGCTTCCCCACAATCCGGGAACCCTCTGCCTGGCTCCCCACCTGATGTATCTGTCGGGTCCTGGGGTCTGATCACAGAATCACAGAATATGCTGAGTTGGAAGGGACCTTATAGCATCCCTGTTCTGCTGCAGATCTTTGATGCTCCTTTTTATTGCTGGAGCTTGATCCAGGTAACACCTATGAAGAAGAAAGTGATTTGGGCAACAGAGTAGAGCCAGCTCCATCCCTGGCCCATGCACAGAGAGGCACAAGGATTTTAAGAATAGAACAATAGGATTGAAGCCTGAAATGTTGTTTAAAATCATGATTAGAGAATTGCAAGAAGGCTGCTAGTGAAAAGAGCTTAAAAGAAACTAGGAACTAACATTTTATTAATCAGCCAAACAGATCCTAGTTATGAACTCTTTCAACCTATTTTCTCTTGGCCAGCCTTGTTCAGCTGGAGGGCTGCTTCAGACTGGAGGCACCACAGCTATAGCAGCTCACTCCAGTTGAATGCTTCAGCAAAGCAGAAACACAGGATAGTTATTCTTCATTCTTAAAGCTGAGGTAATTAAATTGTGAGGTGAAATTGTAACAGCTCAAGTCAGATTTCCTGGATAAAAATGAAAAATGCCCCACCAAAACTGTGGCTTAGAGCTGCATTTCCTCTGTAAATTAATTTTAAAAATGTCAGATAAGCATAAAATTTGGCTGTGTAAAAGAAGGAACAATGAATGTAATTAAAAATGTATAATGGCAGATTGATCAGAGAGGAGTTAGATTGTTACAATTGTTGGGTAATAGAATAAAGTTTCCATGTTTTAAAGTTATGCACTGCTAATTTTCCCCTGCAAATTGCTTCTGACAGGAAACCATTAGAGTACAGAGAGGTAGGGGAAGAAACATGTGTGACCTGTGCAACCCATATAGATTCAGGTGATCTCAATGAAATAAGACTCTTAAGTTTTAATCAGAAAGAAAAAGTGTGGGGGAAAATGGTGAGGAATTTCTTACCCCCCAAAATTGGAAAGGCTCTTACCACAGCCCCAGCTTGAGACTGAGGTTTCTCAGCACAAGTGAAACGAGGATAGCTCTGCTTGTCACAGCCAGGACAGGAAGAGAATGATCAACAGAGAAAAAAAAAGGGAGACAGAAAGTAATGCCAGTCCAAAGCTGGCCTGGCAGTCTTCGGAGTGGAGTTGTTTCTCATAATGATTCAAAAGTAGACTGGCCCTGAAGCCATTCCAATTTATCCAGGGCTGAAGCAGTTTGTGGATTGCAAAGATAATCAACCCTCAGTATCTTTTCCATTCTCCTGTTCTTGTTGCATTAAGAATATCACAGAATCACAGAATATCTGAGGTGGAAATGGGCCTCTGGAGCTCATTTGGTGCAATCTCTCCTGCTCAAGCAGAACCATCCAGTTGTCCAGATGAGTTTTGAATAAAATTTATTTTGCTTATGTCTATTTTCTTCTAGTGTGCTTTTTTCAGGATAAATGCAAATGAGAAGTATAGTTCTGGTATGTATGAGTACTGATCAATGAATTGGTAAATATTCACCTTACTGAAGCCATGCCAGCTCTTCCCAGGCAGGCCATATTTCTCAAGCTATCCACTAATTCAACACTTGGTTTGTACTTGTACTAATTTCCCCAGTAAAGAAGTCAAACTTAGAGGTTCCTTGGTCCCAATGGAGCTTTTAAGAAAATATCACATCTGTGATACCACAGATGCTACACTCCAGTCCTCAGGTGCCATGGGAACCTTAAAAGAGAAGCTTGGTAGTGCTGTTAGTAATTTAGCTGTTTCATCCTTGAGATCTCTTAGAGCTCTTGGGGGCATATGATCCAGGCCTGGTGATGTTTTTATTGTTTGTTTTGTTGCTTTGTTCCATGTCCCTCCTGCAACCACTTCAGTTTCAGATAAGCCCTTTGCTGAGCCCTCTAGAAGAAGCTCACAGAAGGGGAATTTCTCTTATTTCCACAGTAATGGTAAATAATTTCTGTAGCATTATATCCTGATGTTCAGCTGTCCCTATTAAAAGTCCTTGTTTTTTTTTCTGATGTGTGTGAAGGATTTAGTACGAATTTTCATTTCATTTTCTTATCATTAGCTTCAAATTCTGGTTTGGTCTGCATTGGTTTGCTTTTAATTTGATATGCCTGAATGTCTATCAACCCCTTTGTTATATTAATTAGAATATGAATGACTTAAACAATTCAAAAGATGTTTTCCTGTCTCTAGCAAATTCCTTGCCTTTCCTTGCTCTTCCCCCTCCCCCTCCTTCCTCTTTCCCTCTTCTTGTTTCCACCCTTATTTAGACTTTTCTTACTGCAATACAATATACAAATCACCTGTAAGAATTTAACATTATTATCTCCTCCTTTCAACCTCCCTCTTCACAGGCTCCCTCACTTTTGCATCACTCTGTTTCTTCACAGTGTCATGAAATAGTGCATGAACTGGAAGAATTGTTTTGCGTGTGGAATGATTTTCTTCAGTATTAAGGTGTGTGAGGCCACAAATGGTCTTCCTTTAGCACTAATTCCTATATGTTAAACCCACTATGATTCAACAGAAATGGACTGGATGACTTCTTGAGTGGTGTTTGTATCAGTTGTGATGGAGAATGATGGTCTAGATATGATCTCCAGATCAGGAAGTCGTTACCTAATTGCTGAAAACTGAAATGGTGTACCAGGGGAAATATTATCCTTTATGCATTCTCCATCTCATATATACCTCCCTAAGCACACCAATCACTGTCTAAGACAGGATATTGAGGCAAATGGCTTTTTTGGTCTAGCTCCATATGCTTGTTTTTATAAAAAGTTAATCTGTTAAGAAGGAAACACTTCATGGAGTGAGGCAGATTTCCCCAGAACCTGATTTCACTGGACAACAGCAAAAAAAGTTCTGATGTTATTAAATTCCCTTCTAGGGAATCTGGTTGCTTGATTATCTCTGTAAAGTGCCTGTACACAAAAGCAGCATGGGGAATAAACAAGAACTGGAAGTCTATGTGCAGTCACAGGGCAATGATCTCACTGCAGTTACAGAGACTGGTGGGTCAGCTCACATGACTGGAATATTGTCATGGATGGCTATGTACTTTTAGAAAGGCCAGGTCAGAGAGGTGATGTGGTGGAGATGCTCTTCATGTGAAAGAGCAACTGGAATGTATTGAACTCTAATTAGGGGCAGACGAATAAGATGAGAATTTACAGGTGAGAATTAAGGGACAGGCTAATATGGGTGACACTGTTGTGGGTGTTTACTACAGGTCAGAAAGAGAAAGTTGATGAGACTTTCTATGGACAGCTGGAAAGAGCCTCACAGTCACTGGCCCTGGCTCTCCTGCAGGATTTCAAATACCCTGATATTTGTTTGAGGGACAACACAGCTCAGAACACACAGTCCAGGAAGCTCCTGCAGATTATTGAAGATAAGTTTGATGCATGTGGTAGAGGAGCCAAGGAAAAATGTGTTGCTGGACCTCGTACTAACAAACCAGAAGGGATTGGTTGAAGACGTGACGGTCAGGAGCAGCCTTGGCAGCCGTGAGACGGTGGAACTCAGGATCCTGTATAGGGAAAGCAAAACAGTAAGCAGGACTAGATCCCTAAACTTCCACAGAGCTAACTTTGGCCTCTTCAAGGATCTACGTGGAGGAATCCCATGGGTTAGGGCTCTAGAAGAGATGGACGTCCAAGAGAGCTGGTCAATACTTAAACACTACTTACTCCAGGCTCAAGACCAGTGTATACCCATGATGAAAATGAGACAAAGGGGGCAAGAGACCTGCATGAATGAGCAGGGAGCTTCTAGTAAATCTCAAAGGCAAGAAAGAAATGTATGGGATGTAGAAAAAGGCACGGGCCACATGGTAGGACTATTGGAACATTGTCGAGATATGCAGGGATGCAAAAAGGAAGGCAAAGGCACACTTGGAATTGAGACTGGCAAAGTACATCAAGGACAAGGAGAGCTTCTACAAGTACATCAGTAGCAAAAGGAAGATTAGGGGTAATGTTGAGGTACTGCTGAATCAGATGGGTGGCCTGGTAACAGAAGACACAGAGAAGATGGAGTTTCTGAATGTCTTCTTTGCCCCAGTCTTTACTGCTGAGGATGGTTCTCAGGAGTCCCAGACCTCAGAGCTAAAAGAAGAAGGTCAGAGAAAAGAAGACTTCCCCTTAGTCATAGACGGTTGGGTTAGAGGTCAAGTAAGCAGACTTAACACCCATAAATCCATGGTACCGGATGGGATGCACCCAAGGGTGCTGAGGAAGCTGGCAGATGTTGTGCTCTGCAGTTCTCCATCATCTTTGAAAAATCATGGAGAACAAGAGAGGTGCCCAAGGACTAAAGGGAGGCCAATGTTTCTCTCATCTTCAAGAAGGGCAAGAAGGAGGAGAAGGGAAGCTACCACCCAGTCAGCCTCACCTCCGGTCCTGGAAAGGTAATGGAACAGGTCATTCTGGAGGTCATCACCAAGCATGTGGAAGAAAAGAAGGTCATCAGGTGTAGTCAGGATGGAATCACCAAGGGGAAATCATGCTTGACCAATTTGATGGTTGGTCATGCATTCTATGATGGTGTGGCAGGATGGGACAATGAGGGAAGAGCAGTGGGTGTTGTCTACCTTGACTTTGCCAAGGCTTTTGACACTGTCTTCCGTAACATCCTCGTAGGTAAGCTCAGGAAATGTGGCTTAGATGAATGGACAGTGAGTTCGATCAAGAGCTGGCTGAATGGCAGAGCTCAGAGGGTTGTGATCAGAGGAGCACAATCCAGTTAGAGACCTGTATTCACTGGCATTTCTCAGGGATCAATACTGGGCCCAGTCTTATTCAACTTGTTTGTCAACGACCTGGATGAAGGGATCAAATGCACCCTCAGCAAGTTTGCTGATGATACAAAACCGGGGGAGTGGCTGATACACGTGAGGGCTGTGCTGCCATTCAGTGGGACCTTGATAGGCTGGAGAATTGGGCAGAGAGAAACGTTATGAGGTTCAACAAGGGCAAGTGCAGGGTCTTGCACCTGGGGAGAAGTAACCCCAACTACCAGCACAGGTTGGGGGCTGACCAACCTGAAGTTTCTCGTGCTCCAAAATATTTTTCTTCCAATCTCTTCCTTTCAGAAACATGTCACAATGGTCAGCATGCTTGACCATGCTCCTTTCAGAGCATCACGGATCTTGCAATCTTGAAAAACTTTCACAAATCAAAATATTCAAAGCCTTGAAAATACAGTCTCAAGAATGCACAAAATGTGTAGTACTTCCTGGCATATGAAAAGAAACTTGGTTATATTGAAACAAAAGCTTGCTGTCTAGTGTGTTTGGTTTTTTTTTGGTTTTTTTTTTTTTTTTGGTTTTTTTTTTTCAGTTTTTACTGTAAAAACATCAGGTAAAAACCAGATGAAGAAATGCCAAATTAAAAGTAAGTTACAACCAGGACACAACTCAAAATGCTTTTGTCCTCTATTACAGACTGCCCAATAACACTTCACTAAGCTTGATCACAACTTGATTTTGCCTTTCTGTCTGAATTACTGTTCTTTCCTTGAAGGAGCCTGGTTAATTACCCAGATTTCATCCTGTTAGCAATGGTTAGAGAGGTTTTTTTCTTTCTTTGGAAAGGGATTTGTTTATAAATATCAACTCACTTCAAGGCTATTTGTTGTTCATCAATTTGAAGGAACACACACAGTTTGTTGTGACAGTGAGCTGTTTCTGAAGGTCTGCCCATACAACCTGCTCCACTAGGCATTCCTGTGAATTTACGATGTCCTGTTTATTTGACCTATTGTGGAATGTAAAAATTCTTAATTACATAGTAGATTTTAACTATTAGCTATGACATGTTTATCAGTGTTATTTCTAGCCACTCCAGAACATCTCTTGTTCTCCTTGTTGTTTTATTAGCCACAATGCTGAACTGACTTTAATAAATATACATAAATAACACAATTAAATTATTTTATATTTTATAATATTCATTTGTATATCCTCATGAAGAAGATCAGAAATTTGATCATTCTGAAGAAGTGTTATCTGACTTGGAACAGGTTAGCGTAACTGAGAGGAAAAGTAAATTAAAATGCAATGCTTTAAAATTAAAGTTTGAAAATAAATCAACTTTATTACATCTGTGAACATTTATGTTGCAGGAAAGGCTCAGTACTGCTATTGAAAGGGCTCTCATCTTGAACTACTAAGAAACAAGTAAATACTTACATTATTTCTTGGCCTGTGTTGAGGGACTTGAGCATATCCCTGGTAAGAAACTTGCTGTGTAGATTTAGTTTGTATGGGCCTTTCCCTGCAAGAGAAGGGATAATGTAACTTATTTAAACACCAGCCCTATAGTAATAACTTGGATGCAGTTATCCAAAGCATCCTGTGTGTTTCAGAATCCATAGTGCTGAGTTAAGTTTTCCTCCTGGTGTCCAGCCTTATTTAAAAGGAAAGCTTTTTCCAAAGACATAAATTTACTTTGGTAAAAGTACTCAGAAATACCGGATTTTCCCTTGCTTTTTGTCAGGATGTGAAGTTTGCCTTTATAGCTTTCCACATTTTCTGTGAAGCTGTGAGCCAGTTCTGCCAGTTTGGTTATAAAGCTGTTACCCAGCTGTCAGCTTGTACAGTGATACTTTTAATAGCTCTGATATCTCATGCTACGTTTGTCTAGGCTTCCAGGAAAGATGTGTTCTGCCTTGGATGTGCTCAAGTGGATGTGAGTTACTCCTTGCTAGCTATCAGCATATCTATTCAGTTGGTGGTTTCCCTTCTAGCCACAAGAGAGGAAAGTGCACCACTTCAAGCATCACCTCCTTTTATTGATTCCTAATTCTTAATCCTTCTGTCTTTACCCTTTTTGTCCACTGTTGGTCTGTCTCATTCCTCTTCCCTAGCTCAAGCGTATACATTGCTGCACAGGAGGCCGTGCTGCATCCTCCATAGCATGGCCCTAAAGAAAGAAAGATTCTTCTGCTTGTCTGCCTTGGTTTTTGAATTGAAATTAGTGCTTACAAGACTTTGCCTCTCATAGTAAGGAATGAATCAGAGCTTTAAAAAGAAAACAAACCCAAACCAAAAAAAGACTCACTTTCTCATATAACTGCAGTAACAAAGGATTTAAAAAAAGATAAAATTAAAAGAATAGAAATGACAGAATACTCACAAGAAAGTAAAAACACAGCTGCAATATGTCAATAGTGGCTTTCAAGCTAAAAGGAAAATAGATCTTTTTGGAAAAAAATATAAAAAGTATTGTTAAATTTGGACCTTTTTTAAAAAAGAAAAAATCTGTTATATTATAATGGCCATTCATAATTAAGGGGCTTTGTTTAAAACTGTTGTTTACCTGTATGCCGCGGGTAGAGAGCGCGAGTACCTTGGTGTCTCTTGCATCGGTCCCGTTTTCCTAAATAACGCGACTCAGGCCTTATCTAGTCTCCGATCAGAGGCGAGACGAGCGTCAAGACTCCCGCAGATCTTGGCTTAGCTCACGCACAGCGGTTTAATTTATGCAGGGAAATAAAGAGACGAGAAAGGGTTCTTTCCGCTTATTGCCAGCAGGATTTTATTATTGGACCATGGTGCGGAGAAGACACCAAAAAGGTGCTCAGGGCGAGTTATAAAACGGAGGCGAGGGGAGGGCAGTCGGGAGAGCCAATCACTGCGGAGGACCACAATGATTGACAGGGGCGCTGGCCAATCAGTCGGCTGTCGCACCAGCACAGGAACCAATGAGCTGTTCCCGTGGGCGGGGACAGCCCCTGCCAGCCGGGCTGCGCCACCCCAGCTGCCGCGCGGCGGGGGGAAAGGACCAACACCGCGCAGGGGGAGGGGGGAAGGACCAGCGATCCCGGCCCGGTGGGGCCAGGCCTGGTCGCAAGCCATGCCCAGAGGCACCGCAACACCTGTAGTTTTTTATTCCTCCTTCTGCATAAGGGCAAGTTTTTTTATGTCCCCAATTACAATAATTTCTAAATGTATTAATTTTAAGATGTACATAAACCCTCAAGAGACATGGACAAAATGTGTACGTGGGTTCAATTTAATACCAAATTTCAGATGCAGAATATGAGTCAGCCAACTCATTAAGTACATACTTTGCTTGAAGCCAGGGATAACTCCATTGACCTTAACAATCCTGTTAGCAGGTTTACCTTGATCTTAAACCCACCAATGTCTCATTAAAATAAATGACACTGACTATATAGACTTTTAATTCACAACCCAGGCAGATATATGTGATTAATCTTTAGTGGGTCAAGACCAGAGTATTCCCTATCTGAAAACTTTATCACTTATGTGCAATAAGGTATACATTAAGTATAATTAAAAGTTCTCTTGTCAGGACCAATTAAAAAATATATATGTATATATTCCTACATTGGAAGAGTATTGAAATAATCTATTTAGCTTTTACAAAGAATATGTTTTCTTTTCTCATGCTGCTCAAAACCTTCCTTCATCAGACACTGACCAGGATTCCCCTCTCCTACATCCTTTCTTAGAGCTTAACAGATCTTTCATAGTTGCAACATCTAACAACTTAAATATCGGAAGAAGAATATTATAATGATTCTAGAGGAGGTGTACATTTGTTTCAGAACTTCCAGAACATGTATTCCATACTTTGCAGTGTGAGTGCATTCACAACTTTGAAATCTACAGCCTTTTGATGACTCCTTTTAGTCACTTATTGCAGTAATAAATTTTGTGACATTGGCTAGAACATTTCTAGGTGGGTTCTGAAATAGGAACTCAGTAGTTTAATGTGTTGTGCTCTTTACGTAAAGCATTGTACTAGCAATCAGATGGAATTTCCTAATTAAATGTGGTACAAGTTGTATAATGCAGGGGTTAGTAAATCTGTGTTGCTGACTCAGGAGCAAGGCATTGC
The DNA here is from genome assembly GCA_013398175.1 of Climacteris rufus. NCBI lineage: Eukaryota > Metazoa > Chordata > Aves > Passeriformes > Climacteridae > Climacteris > Climacteris rufus. The sequence continues at coordinate 1,475,495 of VZRZ01002012.1, read as the reverse complement.
TAAATTATAAATGACTATCACTGGAAACTGAAACAGAAAACGTGCAAGTTTAACAACCAAGAAACAGTTGGTTAAATGTAGGCTTAATTCCCCTTTTAAACTCACAGAACATGTGCAGGTAAGAACCACGGGCAGTGGGGAAGGACCACAGAGGGAAGGGAAGCAAGCAAGAGGCAGTGTGGTTTTGGAGTCCCGGTGGGTGGCACTAAATACCGTTCCTAAACCACAACAGTAATAAAAAACCCAGTAAAGCTCCAATCACAGGAGGTGTGAAGGAAATGCAGTCCACAACTCAGGAGGTTACAGGCAACAGGGAACCATCAGCTGCTCTCTGTGACAGACAGGTGCCTCTGTTACCCAGCTATTTATTATCCCCTTCCTAAGGAGCTCCTAGAAGCAATGAGGTAGAAAACTTCTGAATATTTGAGCTACAAGAGATATGTTTATCTGGCTTGGAAGTATCCAAGTAAGTAACAAGACAGGTGGGAATTCTTAGTAGTTATTGATACTTTGTGGACAATTGTCATTAATAACAGTGAATATTCAGTGGATTATCTGTTCACATACAGTATCAAAAGAATGCACATCTTAAATAGCATTCAAACCGAATAATATTAGAAGGACTGCATAATAAAGCACAGGGCTACTATGTTTTAGCAATGCAGTTAAACATGCAGTTTAATGAAATGTAACTGAAAGTTAGATTTCCTGTTGGATGGGACAAATATTCTCTACAGTAGGTCATGCTAATGGAAATGGTTATCTAATTTTTTAATCAATGTGCATTCACATTTTGAAATACAGTGTGAATTTTAGCGTGAACATATCTGAAGGAGTATGAGTATACATAACACAAATCTATTCATAAGACCTTAAATTTGATGGCTGTAATAACAAGACTCTTGAAAGGACCATTTTTTCTACAGAAATTAGAGGTGTTCATAGTGACATGGAAAGAAGAAATGCAGCAGGTTGTTCTTCTGATGCATTAATTACTCATTTTCTTGTCCTTATACAAGGATGTTCAGTAGCTAAGCAAGAAATTCAGTGATTAACTTAGGCTGTCTTTACTTATTTTGTCACAACATTTCACTCAGGCCTACATGACAACAACCGTGTGGTATGCCAAAACACTGAAGATGCAGAAATTTTTTGTGTATGTATATGAGTTTATATATTTTTATCTGTGTGCTCAGGTGTGTTGACTGATGTTTAACTCCCTTGCACTATCTGAAAAGAAATATTTGGAAAGTAAAGGTTTACTGAAGAAGCTGAAATGCAGAATAGCTTTTACTCACAGGTGGATAAACATTAAGTTTACATAATATAAATGCAACCAATGGCAAGTATTAACTGAATGTTTTAACTTGATCTATGAACCAAAATAATTGCTAATTAAGTATTTGGAATGTTCTAAAATGACTTCCAAAAACTGTTAAGCTTTGAACCAGGTCTTCAAAATGTGAAATGACACTGACCCATCCATTCATCGCAGTTTTATGCTATCCTACTGGAAAAAGTGATTTTAGAAAAACGCTATGGACAGTGCTAGGTTGTTTCAGTAATCTTTGGATTATTTATTTATGTTTGTATATATGTCTGTATCTACCTGTCAGTCTTTAAAAATCCAAGATTCTTATATATTGAAGATGCACTATTTTAGACTACAATGAAGTGGTAAAAATACATTTGTAACTATCAACTGGTCACTGTCACTAAATGTGCATTCCTATCTAACAAGTTATGTGTGCAGTTGACAGTATTTGTTTTTCCCCCTACAAAAACACCTAAATTCCTCAAGGAGCGCCTCTGAACTATTGCACTGCTGCTCTTTACGTAAGGCTAAACTTGCTGTCATGGAGCATTTAAGTAGACAGACAGGATAAGCTTTAAAAGAACAGCTACTGTTCTTAATATGCTGATGTTGTACTATTTATTGCATGGACTGATCTGCAATTTTTAAACATCAGCACAGAAGTGGTGAAAATACAAGACAGCAATCCATCACAAAGGGAAAAATTAATTTTCCACAGCTAACTTGTATAATTATATTTAATGAAGAAATGCAGAGTAAAGAATAATTAAGAATCAATATTATGAAATAAAATACTGCAAAATAATTCATGACATATTAAACATATTCATAATTAAATATTTCAGTTTAATTTGATGAGTCATAGGAAGGAACATTGGTTATAACACAATCATCGGCCATGTACTGTGAAAAACTAATATTCTGAAAGACCATGAAAATGACTGATTCTAATCTATTTGCAAAAGCAAATCTGAACTGTCACCAGATTTCTTTTCACACAAGGATCATCTATATTCTGTTGAGAAAATGGGTGTGAAGATTAAATGCTAAGTCAGTGTTTTTGCTGTGTGATGCCAGTAGTAGATGATAATCCCTACTTTTGTTAGCTGAAGGTGTGGATAAAGATAGATGAATATACTGTCTTTACACTGTACCAAACACAATGGTGCAAATCTTCTTGTGCTTGGATCAATCTTGCTGTTATGTTTGGTCAAAAAATTGATTTTAAGTACCATTATTTGACTGCTCATCTCCTGTTAAGTGACATAACCTGATGAGTCTTGAAGAATTTATTATGTAGTTAATGAACAAGCAGAGGAGCTTCTTGAGACATGACTTCTGCAGGATCCCGGGTGTTTTAAAAGATGTTAAATGCATCTTCTCAGTTCAGACTCTGCCTGTGAAATCTTGAGAGTGCTGCTGGCTGGAAGCAGACCATGCTGTGCCTGCCTTGCCATTCTGCTTTTTCCCACCTGTACGCTCTGGATGGCTCTTTGCTCTCATTCAGCTCAGTATTTCTTCAGATTTTACGTATTTGGATAGTCACATGAAAGCACGTAAGACTCATAACAAGGGGCAAGACTTCTGCTACCAAGAGCATGGCTACACAACAGAAATTGACATCAAATAAGTTTTCACCAGGCAGTTGTGTCCGGGTTTTCTCTGCTTAGATCTTTACGTGAAAATCATAGAAGAATGTGAATTTCTCTCCAGACAGCTTTGGATAGATTCCCTTCATCTGAGTGAGTGGAAAGAAGAAAATATTGGATGCTACCAGATGAAGTTTCTTGAAGAGGTTATCATCAGAAAGCCTTGGAGGGTCCTGTATTTTGTTTTTGCTGCAATTGTCCCATGAGGCAAATGACCAACTTGAGTCTCTTGTGGAAGGAAATCCTGGATAAGGTGGAGCTGGAACAACACAAACAATCCAACTGTTTTTGTAGTCTTGTGTTTCCAAGGAGCTGACAACTGCTGAAGCCACTTGTTAATGTATAACACAACTTAAAATAGTCTCCACAATCACAGTAAGATCCAGAGGTCTTTGGCACAATCTTCTAACTGCAAATTGTTGAAAAATAGCATTGAGCAATGGTGATGAAGGGGCAATACTAAGGCAGTCTTGATAAAACATGTAACTTGGTTGCTTCAGTCTTTCACTCACTAAAGTTTAAAAAACAACCTTTGCTTTTATTAACTGATAATTGGTTCATTTTTGAAATGAAAAACTCGAAAAAATAATTGCAAAATAATCCTATAGAGAATTTAATGGCTTTTGTTAATAGAAATTTTACCCTGTGTTCAGGGCAAAACACTGCTACACTTCAAAGGCCTCTGCAAAACAGAATGTGAAATGAAAGCTAACACTAGCATTTATAGCCTAGAAAGCTTACAGCATCTGTATTGTTCCTTCGTAATTGCATGAAAATTACCTACACCAGTTTGCTAGGAAATACTAGGAAAATATTCTACATATCCTTTTACATGATAATATTTCTACCAAACTTATTTACTCATTACTAAAATATGGTCCATCTTGCAATTAATAATTTTAATTATAAGCAGGTACATTGTAATTTCATGGAAAAAAGTTTAAACAGCAAGCAGTTCTTTAGCTTTTGAAGTGTGTCATTCTCTCCATTTAACAACAAGCACTTGGATGACACAAAGATGCTCTCTTAGGGAGAATGGTCTGTATGTAACATTTCATTTTTCAGCACAGTCCTGTAACATCCCAACTCTCGTTTCCAAGGCCCAGACACAACATGAGACAGTCCTGCTCTCTCTCAGGGTGAAACTGCAGATTTCCTTCCTGGTTTAATTTCGGAAGTTACACGCAGCAACCTTGGCCTCCTGAATGCTGCTGAACCCACTGTACCTAATTTGTAACTTAAACAATGTTTTGCATGTTTTAATTCTATATTGAAAAACAAAGATCATTATTTTTAATAAAACAGGCATGGTTCAAGCAAAAGAACCCTTAAGAAATGGTATTCAGATACTTGCATCTCAGACTATTTATTCTAGCAAGTATAATCTTTAGCAGAAGTTAGTGGTTTTGGTTTAAATTCAACAAAGATTTTGCAGAGAGGGTTACTCAGATTTCAGACTGGGAGTGAGGAGAGCAACACATTTCTGGGGCAGCTTCCACAAGAGAGCTAATGAGATCTGCATCCTGACACTTTTTAAAAAAATTTGGCTTTTTGTTTTTCTAGCTCTCCTGAACTTCAGAAAGTAAAATATATAAGCACTTCATTCTGCTGGGGAGTTCTTGGAGCAGTTTCTTACCACTAGGATATCCCCATGTTCTGCACAGGCTGCAGAAATAATTCTGAATGCCTCACTGCCTCCCAGGAGAATGTCCTAATAGGAACTATGTCCTCTATTATCAGGACTCAAACAAAAACTATGTCTGCTGCCAAAATTTATTGCTTGCTTGTGGCCATGCTCCTCATTCTTCCATCACTTGTAAATTGTGGGTGCACTGACCCTATGAATATGAGCTGTGCAAAATAATAGTGTTGCAGGGGTACTTTGGGTCCCAGAGAAGCAGAGGCTCAGGTTTTATTCTCACCTGTGGGCAGCTGGCTAATTCAGCTCTCTTACTACTGAATCAGTTCACACATTGGCCTAATAAGGTCTTTCCTCCCTTCTGCACTTTGCCTTAGCTGATGTGATGTGTGCTCCCTTCTCACATGAATTATCTATAGCTGCAGGACCAGTGGGGCCAGCCCTACTTCAGACCTTGTAATGACCTCTTCTAATATTGACACTGCTTCCACTGGCAACACTGTGGGTTTTGCCAGGATAGCTTGTAGGGACTTCTTTGAATGAACAGACTGAAAAATTAAGATTTTGATGGTCTAACTGGTGCACACAAACCAGTGGGCTGAAGTAATATACTTGCAAATATATTTTATGCATAGCCATAACCAATGTGGACCTTGCAGAAATAAGCAGAAAAGCACGAAAAGAAGAGTCTATGGATAAAATGTTTTGTCATTAATGTTGTAAGATAAAAACCAGGCCAGGTCTAAACTCTCTTCCTTTCTACAATCAACTCTTTTCTTTCTGCCAGCACACTTAATGGCCCATGCATTTAATGGCCTTGGACATAACCTCAATGCCTTCCTCACCTGCCTTCCTGCCTGCCTGCATTGTCCACAGCCCCTCGGTACTGCCACTGCTGTGATTGTTTTCTGTCTCCAAGGACTCCAGCACTCATTGGAGTCAAGGAGAGAGACAGAAAAACATGAGAAACTCTGAATCTTGTTGAAGAAGCATTAGGGTTGAATTTGTGTTGAGCAACATGAGCATTACAAAATAGCTCTGTAATTAGTTATTTTATCTCAGATTGATAGGAATCTGTGTTGCAAAATGTCCTTTCAGTGCTCTTTGCATGTGTGCATGGATTTATGGTCTCAGAGGAGCATATTAACAGACACTTAATGCTCACATATACGTACCTATATTTGGAAAACTTATGACCTTTAATTTGGTACTTCTTTTGCTTCTTGCTTTTATTACGGAACTTTCATGATGTTACAGTTAATTGAACACAAGATTAATTTGATCACCACTTTATTAACAAGAGAAATCATGGAAAGCAGGCTGGAGTTTTCATGAGCAGCAAAGAATTTCCTGATTTAGCTTGCTGTGCACTATTTTATGGCAAAACTGATTGACATTCTTCTGGTTACTATTTACTTAAATACTAGCTTTCTATCAGAGACTAAACAAAGTATAATTCCTGCAGAAACCTGAGCAGCTTATATTAAAGTCAGATGTGATGTAAAATGGAGAGTTTCTGTTATTTTTGGCTCAGTAATATGCAATTATGGTAATTTCCACAAGCACACTCAGTGCCTTGTGCTTTTGCGACAAAACAGAAGAGACCTTTGCTTGGCTGTTTCTTTTCCATTAGTGACAGGATGACTTAACCATGTTAATGCAGGCTAGAGGCTTTGGGTCTCAGAGATAGCTTTGCTTGCACTTCAGAGATAGAGGAAATGTATGGAGAGGTTTTATAAGCAAAGTTCTTTATTATGCACAGTGGCATATAGGTACATGAACACAGAGGTTGTTATTCCTCCCCAGTGGCCAACATCTTCCTCAATTTAATGGTAACCCCAAGAAAGAGGCTGCTAAACTCTTGCTGGTAGCTGCAGGTTTAGCTAAGTTTAGCTCTTTCTTAGTAGAGGTTCAGAAAGCACTGACAAGAGCAACACAGAGAACAGTAGGGAGCCAGCATACTCTTTTGTGCCCTACTTCATTAAACATTCCTAGAAATGTCAGATATGGGTGAAGTAGACAAAAAGGCTTTTACCAGGAACTCCAAAACTCTACTAAGAACAATAGTTTCAAAAATAAATAAAAAAATAATAATTAATTATAAATATAATTTAAGTAGCTTCTTTGTTACATGTATATGACTAGATCTGTTGAAATAATGCTATAGGATGAAAATGAAAGGATTTTTTCAACTATTTCTATCCTTTACTATCAACTTGGCAGGGACAGTGAATGAGAAAGAAATGAACTTGCTTTGCATGCTGATGGAGAAGATGTTGGATTTCTTCTACTCACGCTACAAACATGTAAAAAAGAACAGGAAAGAAAACAGGTCTTGAAATGTCTATTTCCACTTAGCATAAAAAGTGAGAACAAACGAAGTTAGAATAGAATTAAGCTTTTTTCCTTCACCTGAAAGAAACAATACGAACAGGAGATGTGTAATTTCTTTTCCAGACGTGAGATTCTTATTAGATTTCCCAGAGCTATCTAAATAATAATGTTGTTTCTATTGTCATACACATCGTTAAACAGAAAGCTTACAATTTGCCTGTAATACACATTTCCTGAGTCATAATTGCCATTAACTTGAATTATAACTATTCGTATCTCAGAACCTTTATTCATCTTTACTGTTAATATTTGCTAACACCTACTAATGAGTTGCAGCATAAATATTATAGAAAGATATTGTTCTTTCCTTTAAACAATTGACAATCAAAATTGAATATTGAAACATACATAAGGCTAGAATTCATCTTTATTAAGCAATGGCATCTATTTCAGTAGGCAATTATTAGCTTATGACATATAATCAAGTAGTTTGCATCACTAATATGCCTTCCAGATGAGGGGGTAGTAAGTTCTGTGCTCCCCAAACCACCTGGTCTCCCATGACAAGATAGAAAATACAAGGTTCAAGATGGACTGTTTGCTATGTGTGAACATTCACCTCCCTTGGGAACTTGAAATACTTGCAAGTTTATGAAAATTATATGATGGGTAATGCACTGACAACCTGGCTTTGCAAAGTACCAAACCCTTGCTCTTTAGTAGGGTAATTACATAGACATGGTGAGACCTTGACTCCATTTTACCAAGGTACAATTTGCAGATAATACAAGTACTATGTAATTGCTTTGTGAATTTTAAAGAGTAGTGTCATTGCTTCATGCTGTATCTTGGCATTGTCACTGTGTGGATTTGAGTGTAAACACAGCAACTTACAATAAAAAATAGCTAAGCTACTTCCATTTCCCATTTCCAAGCACTGCTCTCTCAGAAAGCCTCCTTTCCACACGGGATGTTTCTGATCATGACTCATCAGCGGGCTGAATAAAAATCTAAACAGATAAGAGAAAAAATGGTTTTATACAACTTAATGTCTATGAGGACCCACTAATTCTTCTGCATATGATTGCAAAGTTTGTGTAAGGCCTCTGTTATTAGGTTGGTTCAGCTCAGAGGGATGTGATATTTTACTTTTATGACTCTGTATAATCCTTTGCCCTAAAGTTGAAAATACATTGTCCCCTGACTCACAATAAGTGATGAATTACAAGGTAGTGCTGCCAATTTTCCAATACACACAAGATGAGAGATATAAACAATCATTTCCTCATAACAGCAGCATGAACTAAACGGGGTTCAACAAAACCAAAGGAAAACCTGCAAAACAGCAAAACTAATTTTTCTCACAGACTGTGATTCAGTATCTCCTTTGGGTCCCACAGAAATTTTGGTTATAAAAAAATGCCATCAACCAATCAAGGCCAAGTCTGAACAGAATTAATCTATGAACATACAAATTTATCTACTTATATGCATGAACATACACCCATGCCTAAGTTGTCAGTATTATTAATATTCCACATAGTATGATAATTCGGGGCCATAATTTCTTAAGCTCTCATGTACCTCTTCACTGTGATTCGGTTTTTTTAAATTGTAGGTTTAACATTCAACAACTCTGTATCAGGAAGATCTTTCTTTTTCCCTGAGTTCAGTTTCTGCTAAAAATGCCAAGAAACCTTAAAAATAATTCCCTTTTCCTCAGAGCCTTAATTCTTCATTATATTTTGAGTGCTGCTACAACAAAAGTACAACTTAGACATGTTCGTTGTGTGTCTTAGTGCTTTGTTTCAATTACAGTGGTAGTTAGAGGCTTCGGGGTTGAAAAATCTTGTGTCCTCACCATTCTTTCCTTTGGCAATTGCAAAGCTTCGTGGTTTGTAGAAGTAAAATTTCAAATTACCCTGTACTCTGAGAAACATGGAGAAAAAGGGTACCTTGTGGATGAGCAGGAAAAGAGCTAGAGATATGCACACATACAGCCATATGCAAAAATACATACATACTAATGCCTTCACACTGAAACCTTGAGAGTGTTTCACACCATTTTTTTTTCTGCCTTCACTGTATGTTTTCTGAAGTAGCAAATGTCACCGTTTTCCCCTACGCTTGACCCTGTAGTTATCTCTGTATGTATGAAAGGGTGTAACCTTCATTATTATTCATGGGGACAACAATATTATTCACAGCTTCTTTTCCTAGCTTAACAGAGCTGAATTCTTCAAATAGAACAGGGGTCCTCATGAGGAGAAAAGGAGGAGGAAACTGATTCACAAGTCAACATGAAGGCGAGCTTTTAAAGAGAGAGAAAAAAACAAGACCAAAACCAGTATTGATATTTGAAGAAGAAGTCACACCACTGTGGACTAATAGGAAGCAAAGATTTTTGCCTATGATGCTTTGGTTGGTCTGAAAAGGAGACTACAAAATGAAGAACTGAAAGAAGAGGTTACAGCAAGTAACCTCTGTGAAGTGATTAACTATGTAGGAGAATGTGGTGACAAAGTGATGGGATTTAGTGAAAAGGACATTTTGGAGGAAGTGAAGAGGGAAGGTTTGGAAAAAAATCCATAACATCAGGCAATCCAGTAACAAAAACTCAATAATAGTATAAGCAAATAAAGAAAAGAAAGAAAAGGAGATAATTGTTTAAGGCACTTTTCCTTTTTAGCATGATAAAATCTGCCAAAACCTGTGCAAAATGCAACACTGATTCAAATATGGGAGTTTGGAAGTAACTTCCAAACTTCACACTTCTAAGAAATAAGAAACATCACAGAGAGCAAATAAAAGTAGGCAGTTTTGGAAAAGGCTAACCAGGCAAAGAGCAGCATGAGAGCCATATGTCTTCTGAACAATGCAGTGGATGAGCAGTAGGAAATTCATACTCCAGTACACAGAAGAGATCTTTTAGTAGGTCACTGTGCTTGACTGTAAAATATTGCATGCACAAATAAGGCAGAGACAAGATATCATAGGTACTGGTGACTTATTGAGGAAATGCTAAGAGGAAGTTGGGGTTTGAATGTTTGCCTTCTGCACACACAAATTGCCATAGCACCAACAACTGTCTGGGTCACTTCTTGTGATTCTCATTATCAGGCAAATTTTTGTGAAGCAACAATTTTTGGCTAGGATTTTCTTGCTAAGGTGAAAAGAAGCCGGCAGAATAAGGGGCTGAAAGAAACCAGATGAGAGATGACAAGAATACTGACAGGATATTTGTGTTTCAAGAGGCGTACCCTTCAAGCAAAGTTGTTTTACCTAATCTTGTTTGCAAGCTCTCTATGGGCTCAAACTGAGACCTAACTGCTGTTATTCATGGCAGAGAGGCAATGTAGAAAATTCCCTACCATTCTGGCATTCTGGATGTCCACGACATGTAACGATAACAAAGCACTAAGTGTTGATGCTATCACTATATCCTGTAAGATCCAGTACTGGTGACATAAATAGGAGCAAACTATGGTCCCAAGCATCTACACGTGCAAATAGCTGCATCAATGAAGCTAAAGTAGGAGGCAGTATTGTGCATAATTTTGCAGATGTTCTCAAATTCTGCCTAGAAAAAGCCTGTAAGGTTTGTACTTAACTCCAGTGATCATTTAAAAAAAAATGTTTTTTCCAGTAAATATCATCTGTAAAATCTTCCAAGTGGAAATTATCAAGTTAGCAATACTCTTTTTATTCACACACATTCACTTTTCTCTCCTCAGGTAAGATGGCAAAGAAAAGAGCCTTTGTTTATAGTCAGCAGTGATATTTGAACTAATTATAACTACCTTTATGTACTTTGTTTTTTCATCCAAACTTCCACACATACAAGGGAATTTTGCCTAAGAAGAAAAAGAACATGTTTCTGAGAAGCTGCGGCTTCTACCCATGACTTCAACATAGCACTACCAACAGACAATGTCATAATCAGCCAGAATCCTCCCTCAATTCCCTGCAAAAACACTACCATGTTTGTTTACATGTTCAGATGGTTTCTGTGTATGTTTTGTTTTATTGGCGGTTCTGGAAAGGGCACATTCCCTAGTAATGACACACTTGGATTCTGCCCCAGAAATGCATCATACTGCACAGGATGTGTTGTTATCTGCTCTGTAACACAGACAGTAAATTAACTACTATTAGACAGATGACAGACAGCTAAATTGAATGTTTGCATATACTTTAATTTGCTATATTTCTTGATACCCATCTTTTCTGATATTGTTCCCGTATCAGATGTAAGCAGTTATAATCTGTCAGAACAATGGGGAAAATTATTATAGATAGCAAAGTTACAGCCCTTCAGCAGAGGCAGGCACTTTTCAAACTAGTGCCTGTACTGTGTATTACACATATCCAAAAGCCCTCATTTCATGGTTCTACAAGTGTATTTTATCCTATTACAAAGAAAAAAAAGAGAGAGGGAGAGAGAGAGAGAGAGAGAGAGAGAGAGAGAGAGAGAGAGAGAGATTCGTAGCTTTCTCAAATATGCCAGCAATTTCTCTGCATCCTTGGGGAGCCTAAAGAAATTGTATCTAAAAGTGTGATATTTTTATGTATGCACAGAAGGTTTTGAAGGTTTTTATGACTTTTCAATTCAGTACAATTGGATTCCTAATGAAGAATGAATTTCAGTATATACCTGAAGCTGAAAATTGTAAAAGCAGAATATAATTTGGGAAAATTGTCCTTTCAATCAAAATTAGTAAGTAATGAAATCCAATAGTCAGAAAAATGCCAAATTCAGTCACTCTGTGAACGCTGGAGGACATTTTCAGTACATTTCCCAGCTATTAGCTTACTGAAAAAAATCACAAGCTCCTGTAATATGCACCAGGCTTTTATACTGTCTAAGAATTTACAAATTTCACTGAAATTTCTTATTACTGTCACCTGTCATGAAAAGTACAATGCTGGTGCAGAATCATATGACATGAATACATGTTAATATATAAAAGTCTGTCCCCCTTTCTCAGAAGACAGCCGTGTTGTATTTTGTAGCCATCCTGATGGCTGTTCACAGAGAAGAAAGAAAAAACCCCAAACAACTGTGATTTGTTACTGCATCATAAATGTGATCTTTTGCAAAGATCACAAAGACAGCAGGAATGGTATGGTAATAATTAGACTAAGGAGGCGTGTTGTTGTTAGTAGCAATTATTTCTGGATGAAAAGGAGTTTCTTGAATTACCATGTATGGTGGTGGTTTGTATTTGGTTTACTAAGGTGCTTTATCTGAAGGATAGGCAGCAATAATTTGTTGTAGAACATAACTGTATTGTGAACAAGTTTGTACCTTATGTAATAAGTTTTTATGTTGCCTGAAATATTCCTGAGAATCACCAGAATTCTGGAGGGGCCAGTCCTTGTAACAATGAGAGTGGGCAGAAAAAAATTGCAGAGGCTAAGACAAGCACTCCATGGACCAGAAAGTTGCCTTTTTACAAAATGTACTTAAGAGAGCTTTATACAAGGTTGTTTAACATGGTGTATTTTAGATCAAATGCATACAGACTTTCTATCTCCATGTTGTAATGTGCATCTCTTATTAAAACCCTTGCTTTCATAATTCTGCACCCTCTTGTCTTATTTTATCTTCATGATAACATAAAATGGTAACTTCCATCAACTTATCTTTGCCTATAATTTCTGATATTTGTGTCCCACATGGTCAAGTGTATATATGCCTTATTAACAGGTGAGTCTTGAGTTTCTTTCTTTCCCCCATGCCCTCCTCTTACTGATATTTGGGAAACCGCCAATCTTTGCCTTTTGTGGTGGGGGAAAAAAGTTCTCTTTCCATGCATTTCAACTAAATTATGAATTATTCAACCAGTATATTTAAATATATTATCTGTGTTTTTTGTTCACAGTACATTAAATGCAGCAGTGACATTAATCTACTTCCTTTTACCATCTTCAGATCTGTCAATGCCCAGACATGCAACCTTGAGTATGCTAGTTCTGTACAGTAACACAAAAGGAGACAATTATAAAGGAAATTTTTGTAGAAAATGATCAACAATCATACGGAGTAGCAATTTAATAAAAAATTATAAGACAGATTAGTAGTTTGATGTAAAAATCCCTTAAGACTATATACTGATCATCATTAGCCTTGACAAATTCATTGGGCTACGTCAGATAACCTCATTAGCCAAGCACAGTTTACTTCAAAGTCACAGATGCTTTTTGAAGGTTAAAACTGATAATCACTTTTGGTTGTAAGACTGAGGTTGAGAACAAAGGTTTTGAATTTCCCTTAGATCAGAAGTGGAAGATTTCTTGTGTTTTATAATGGTTTTGCTTTGTTATTCTGGAAGTAAAAATCTAAAGTTTGGCAAGGAACGTGGGAATTTAAAATTAATAATGTGTCATCTTCTCAAAATATTTCTGTTGATTTTGTAGCCATGTACTTGATAACCCATAAAAGCAATAATAATTTCAGTGCCAAAGTACAAATAAGAAAAAATAGCCTGAGGCAGAGGTTTTTCAAAGCTACAGATAATACAGAAACTGAAATATGTGAGGGGGGGAAAAAAAGGATTGTTGTCATGTGAGGGCACATAGAGGCCAGTGATTAAGTGCTGGAAGAGAGGGGCAGATGTCAGACATTGACCAGCATGCAACACAAGTGAACTTTTAAAGACCCAAGATGCTTATATTGCCCTAGGATAGCTCATCTCTCAAGCAAATATGGTAAGTATGAACAAATCAGCAGTTATCTTTAAAGTGTCTTCAGTGATGGATGGCACAATTTTTCTTCACTCCTTTTGGCACTTCTGTTGATTTTCTGAAATGAAAGAAAAATCATTTTAATGTAATCTCTCATATTGAAATTACACAATGGGATGAGAAAAGAATCTGATTCATGCAGATATCTTTGTGATCTCTTTTCATATTCCTTGGTACATATTCATTACATAAACTTAATTGTCTTATCTTCTTCTGCTGAATTGTGAAAGTATCCTCATGGATACTCTGCAAGTATATCCATGTAATATTGCTTCTTGCATTTGTGCATGAATTCTCAAGTATCTTGGGGTAGAAGCTGAAATCACATCTGTGCCATGATAAATTTCCACGAATTTACGGATGCTTTGTACACCAGTCTGGAAGGGAACTTCGCTTTCATTCTGAGATAAAGATTTGTTTGTGCATTGAGGCTGGTTTCCAGTGCTCTGAAGGCTGTTAACAAGCATTTATGTGCAAGATACGTAAGAGTGGCCACTGCTATTTATTTCTGTGTAATGAGTGTTTCATCATTCTACATTACAAAAGGTGAAATGTTCACAGTCCTGTCTGGTGTTGGTAAGATAAGCAGTTTTCTAAGGGAAGGACTTAACCCATAATTTTCATGCTTTGTTTAGCTGGAGAAGACCCAGTTCTGGACATATATAAGACAAATTTGGTCTAAAATATTCTTGCTTATGGCTAAGTGGTGTTGGGGAACACTACTGGTAATTTGTGTTGGTGAACAGTTAGAGTGGTCCTAGGCATGGGGACCAGCACCAGCAGTTCAAAGCACTGCTGGGGGGTTCATGTGGACCAGGGCATCAACCCCAAAAAACAGTTTGGGTGCTGCCAGCCACTTCTGAAGTGTAGAAGAGTTTAAAAAATATATGGGCTGCAGATCTGGTTAAACCTGTTTTTGTATATAGATTGATATATGCTGCAGGACACTAGAGGAATGACCTGCCTGAAATACTGTTAAATGCCTTCTGAAAGTTAAGATAATCTCTCTGGTTGTAAACAAAAAAATCATGGTAAATAAAATCACTTTCTAAAAAGAGTTATGATCCATTGCTAACAGGCAAGTTATGAAATTTCTTCTTTTTGAGCACCCCTCCCTCCAGGCCTTAATACTTCTGCAGTTAAAGAAAAGGGCATTTAGGGCTGTGCTTTTTTTTTTGACATATATTCCATGGGGTTTTTTGTCAGGCAGGGATCAAGCTTTACACATGATCCAACAAGTAACACACATCTGGAAATCCAGAAATGAAAGCACGTCATGTAACACTTGCTGATTACTGACAGGCTTCACAGTAGAATTCTAAGGATTTGCATTGAAACCTCACAAAATCTGAGTGCTCTTCCTCCCATGTCTTTCCCACCTCATTTGCACACTTAGGCAAGTTTTGCCATCAGGAGTCATCCGCCTTCATTGTTATATCCATCCAATTTATCCACTCATCACATGTGCTTGTAATCTGTAGAAAATTTCACTTTTGTTATTGGCAGAATTTATGAGCTGGGACTCTATCTTTGTAATAGAGATGGATATTTCTGTGGCAAAATGCTATGAACAATTTTCTGAGGGAATAAAACTCCAAAAGCCAACCCAGCCATTTTGGAAAAGGAGACAAAAATTCCTTGGAAAAACTCCAATTAAACTATTGAAATTAATGCTATTTTTAGGGTCTAATTTTGTAAAGACTTTTGAGCAGTGCATTACCGAGCTTTGTCCAGCCTATGTCCAGTTTTGGACTTGAATTTGGCAGTAAAGGTGAAAGCCTGCATTGGGTTTATCTGGCAAGGTTTTGATGGGAGAGGAGGAGCTGCAGGACTGGGTTCTGTGAGATACATAACTTAAGAAGGAGGAGGGAGTAAAGAAACAAAAAGGGCAATTGGAGCTGGGCAGAGGAGTGAGAATACATGAGAGAAACGGCCCTGCAGGCACTGAGATCAGTGAAGAAGAAGAGCGATGAGGTGCTCCAGGCGCTGGAGCTGAGATTCCCCTGCAGCCCATGGAGGATCCCATGCCAGAGCAGGTGGAGGCTGTGACTACATGGGAAGCCTACACTGGAGCTGGCTCCTGGCAGGACCTGTGGGCCCATAGGGAGAGGAGGCCACTCTGGTGCAGGGTGCTGACAGGATTTGTGACTCTGCCGGGGACCCACACTGGAGCCATCTGTGCCTGAAGGACTGCATCCCTTGGGAAGGGCCTACATTGAAGAAGCTGTTGGAGGACTGTGTCCTGCAGGAGGGACCCATGCTGGAGGTGGGGAAGAATGAGGAATCTTCCCCGAGGGGGAAGGAGCAGCAGAGATCATGTGTGATGTACCACTGGAGGGGAGAAGGGAGAGAAAACTGGGAGTGAAGTTGAGCCTGTGAAGGAGAAGGGGGGGAAGAGTTAGTTTTTTTTTTCTCATTACCCTACCTGATTTGATTGGAAATAAATTAAATTAATTTCCCCAAGCAGAGTCTGTTTTGCCCGTGATGGTAGTAGTAAATGTCTCCCTGTCCTTATCTCGACCCATGAGCCTTTTGTTGTATTTTCTCTCCCTTGTCCAGCTGAGGAGGGAAATGATAGAGTGGTATGGGTGGGCACTGGAAATCCCACCAGGGTCAGCCTGCCACAAAGCCACAAAAGAAACCTGATGGTGCAGGAAACTTGGGGCCTTGAGCAGGGAAATGAGGGATGAAGTTCTTGCAAACAGAAAAGTGACCTGAAACTGAGTCTCCTATTACAGAAAGGTGCTCTGATTTCCTTACAGTTTACAGGATACAGGTGTTTATCTACTCTGCCTTAAGTGTCCTATCGAATTTTCTTTAGAGAGAAATCTGATAAGTGTGGTCTGAGAATGACAAACCAGTCTGGGTCTTCCAGGTCTTTTTTTTTTTTTAATCCTAATGTAATCTAAATATGCTTGCCCCTCAGCATTACCAAAGTTTTAGTACCTTCTTGGTTGTTAAGAAACAATCTGGGAAGTGTGCAGGGGAGAACACAATTTAAGAGCATAGAATCATAAATAGTTAGGGTTGGAAGGGACCTAAAAGATCATCTTGTTCCAACCTCCCTGCCATGGGAAGGGAACCACTAGACCAGGTTACTCAGAGCCCCATGCAGCCTGGTCTTGAACACCTTCAAGGAGGGGAGGTCACAACATCTTTGGACAACCTGTTCCAGTGCATCACCACCCTTATAGTAAAGAGTTTCTTCTTTATACTTAATCTTAACCCATGCTCCTTCAGTTTAAGGCAGTTCCCCCTTGTCCTACCACTACATGCCCTTGTGAAAAGCCCCTCTCTAGCCTTCCTGTAGACCCCTTTATATACTGGAAGGGTAGTGTCCCTGAAGTTTTCTCTTGTCCATGCTGAACAGTCTCATCTCTCTTAGCCTGTCTTCATGGGAGAGGTGTTCTTGCCCTGTGATCAACTTTGTGGCCCTCCTCTGAACTCGTTCCAACAGGGTCATGTCCTTCTAATGTTGAAGGCCCCAGAGCTTGATGCAGCACTGCAGATGGGGTCTGATGAAGGCAGAGTAGAGGGAGAGAATCACCTCCCTTGACCTGCTGGTCATAGCTTTTTTGATGCAGCCCAGGCTACAGCTGGCATTCTGGGTTACAAGTGCACATTGCCAATCATATTGAGCTTTTTGTCCACAAACACCCCCAAGTGCTTCTCTGCAGGGCTAATATCAATCCATTCTCCACCCAGCCTGTATTTGTGCTTGGGATTGCCCCAGCAAGGTACAGAACCTTGCACTTGGCCCTGTTGAACTTCATGGGATTCATGGAGGCCCACCTGTCAAAACTGTCAAGGACCCTCTGGATGGCATCCTTTCCCTCCAGTGTGCCAGCCACCTAATCACTTGATTAGGTGCCTGTTGATCTGGTCAAAAGCTATTCCATGGATGTAAATTTGTTCAGGTTTGTTCAGCTTGATCAACTTTCTGTTATTCTCTTGCCCGGAGTCAGATTGTGAGGCCAAACAGACCCAACGTGTAAATTTGAATTGAAACACATTTAAATTACTTTGGAGCTTTGGCAACTTCAAAGCTAAACATTTTGATTGCTAAATTACAGAAATGCTCATACTAGTTATTGTGAAGAAAATTGACTACCCCAGCCCAAACCAGGAACTCTGACAGGGCTTTGTGGGATACAGACTTGGAGGTGCTGAGTAGGCATGTTTGCTCTTTTGTGAACCTAGTGCTTTGTCTCACTGAATGTCAGAGGAACTTCATCTTATTCATGACCAAGTCATGACTAAAAGTAGGTCTTGCTTGTCTAAATAGCTTTGAGCTTGTATTATTAGATGAACTCAAAGAGCCTTCACACTTGCTCTCAAAAGCCTGGTCACAGAACAGATTGATCCTGCCTTCTGATAGCTGAAAATGACAGTCTTGGGGGTGAGGAAGAGGCCAAAAGCTTTTGAATTCATGGTGGAAGGTGGAAGAGATGATTTCCTTAGCAGGAGGTTCCTGCAGGCCCTGCCTCCAAGCTCTTAGTGTCATTTTCCAAGGCTGCAGCAGCCAACACAGACCTTATCGCATTTCCTTTCTCCACAGCTTCCCCCTCTCCTGACAGCTCTGAGTAGAGCAGAACAAAAGCAAATTCCTCTGCCCAGGCCACAGTTCCCCTTCATTCTCCTGTGCTGTGCACTGTCGCTCCTTGTCAGCAACATATTCCCTGTCTGACCATTCAGACCCAGTCCTGTCTGGTGTCCCCAGAGCTGGTGATAAAGCACATCCCAGCACACAGAAAAGGACAAAAGAAGGCACAGAGGCTTGGCAGGACAGCATCACCATAACCATGGGTGGTAGATTGAGTTGTGCCATGTGCATGTGCGTGTAGACTTTTGGCATGTTCATGCCTTCAGAAATGAAGGCCCAAACAGCATTCGGAACATGAGTGCCATCCTGATATGCTGCCCACCTGGTCTGTACCATCCCAGTCCCAAGCAGAGGAACAAAACCTGTATGTGGTTGGACAGTGCATGGCAGGGATCTGAAATTCAGATAATATGGGAAATATTTGTGTCCAGTAAGTTGCATAGACACCATCACCTTGTAGGAAGGCCTGCCTTCGCAAGGGGCGTCCTCTTGGGCTAGCTGCCAGCCCAAGAAGGAAAAAGTGACCATTCCCTTTCCCATTACCCTCCACCAAGGTGTGTTTGGTTGACCAAGTACCAAACATGAAGCAAGGAATGGTGGAGGCAACAGGCACTGTGATTTCACTCCTTAAATAACATATACCGAATAAGCAAGAACAGAAAAAATTTCTTGCTTCACAGCAGAGCTCATACAGGAGGCAGTGGTGGGAACTGATATATTCCTCCAGAATATCAGTGAAAAACATGGGAAAGACTGGGACTAAATCCCCAGTACTGGCTTCTTGGCTACAGAGAGCGAGTCCTCCAGCCCAGGAAAAGTAATTCGTTAGTGATTGAGGCAGCAGCTGGTTATAAAAATCTGAGGCTGACTAAGACAGCCAGAGCAACAGCTCTTGGAGTTATTGATGGCAAAACAACACCAACTCCAACATCCTGCAGCTGCTGACAAAGTTCACTGCATGCTGTGCTGGACTGACAACCTCAGAGGTTCCCCAAACTCTGCAAGTGGTAGCAGTGGTCGAATAGCATCAAATGAAAACGTTCTCTGACATCCATCTTTAAAATATATCCATCTCAGCAATTATGCTATTTGACAATGCATGCCAGTGTTAATATGTGAGATAGCTAGCTAGCTAGATAGATAGAAAATAGAATTATGGGATGGATAATGTACACTTAAAAATTAAGAACAATGACTATGAGAGCTTTTAATATTAAAGCTGTCACTAGAATGCAGTATAATTGTGGTAAAGCTGAAGTAAATTTCTATGTTTGGATGCTGAATCAATGCCATCTAGTGGTGGTTGGGTTGGGTTTTTCGTGGGGGTTTTTTGTTTGTTTCGGTTTGGGGGACTTCTTTGTTTTGCTTNTAGCTAGCTAGCTAGATAGATAGAAAATAGAATTATGGGATGGATAATGTACACTTAAAAATTAAGAACAATGACTATGAGAGCTTTTAATATTAAAGCTGTCACTAGAATGCAGTATAATTGTGGTAAAGCTGAAGTAAATTTCTATGTTTGGATGCTGAATCAATGCCATCTAGTGGTGGTTGGGTTGGGTTTTTCGTGGGGGTTTTTTGTTTGTTTCGGTTTGGGGGACTTCTTTGTTTTGCTTTATTATGTCTTTTTTTTTTTTTTATGGTCGTGAAGATCACAGCCATTTAACATCATCAAAAGGTTCCACCTAATAAGTGTCTTTCATACCGTTGTGAAAATTGTTTAAATATTTCTCCAAGTTCATCAACTAAAAGCCATTGATGTCAAGATATGCTCAAACTTTTTTACATCTATATTTACATATATGTGCAAATAAATATACAAATATGTACATCTCCATTCATTCAAATAACTGTATCCATCACAGACTAAGGCTCTTTACTATTGAAGCCTGCATTGCATTACAACTTATCAAACACTCCCAATTTTAAAAGAACATCTTTGCTTCACTATGACCTGAGGAGATGGGAACATCAGACTCACCGGTACTAACAACCTTATGTCAGTTTGTCTAACAGAAGGTATTTCCTCTGATGATAGGCTTTACAATGAGCTGCAATTTCTTACCTTTCAATTATTAGGATCATCAAGTTGCCAGGTGTTTGTCATCACACCTGGCCCCTCAGCAATAAATTCTTTTATGTCAACAAGCGCTGACAAGAACAAGACTTAACAAGCAGGATTCATTTCTAAGCTTCCTAGATAAACAAAGAAGTTCTGAGCCCCCCTGCAGTTGTATATCTGTAAAAGGAGCTACTTTGGTGGTCTGCTGTTTACTTGCAGAGTGCTGGCAAAAGTAAAATGTTAGAAACAAATGTAGTATTGTATCATTACCCCTTACAGGTTGACTGTGGTAGTGACTGTAAATTAGAGCATATACACAGTGGTGAGCACTGTACTTCATACTCATAAGACTGGTGTGCTAAAAATGTATCTATTGATCATTTCCTAAACTATATTTCTCATTTCAGGATTCATAGTAGAGTAGACACATTCATAAATGTTTGGTATTCTCTTCAGTGGTATTCAGCTCTCAGGTAATAAATTGCTTTAAGTGGTTCTTAATGTCAGTGCTGATCTACAGTTTATCTGGCAACAGGAACAAAGCAGATGAGGTTTGTATTAAAATGTGACATGGTGGTGTGCTGGGTACCAAAATTCTGTAAAGACTGAGTGCCTCAGACAAAGATAAGACAACAAAAGTGAAGATTCTGTGGGCAGGATCTTAAAACAGCACTGGGAAAATTACAGTGAGAGGACTCTTTACACTGTTTACTATATTGGGGTTTTCTTTTGTTACATTGTCTTATTTTTATGTTTGTCCTCACTTTTTTTCTTTTTCCCTTATGGAGTCCATAAGGCTAGCCAAATTTGTCCTTTTACAGAGAGGCAAATCCAGCCTTATCTTGTAAACACTACTGATAAACAAGACTGGGCTTTGGGAACTTTATTGCTGCTTTAAACCTTTTCCCCCTTGTGAAAAAGTCCTCTGGGACCTTATGAAAAGAATCCAACAACACTGGAACTGCAGGTCCTTACAACTGCATAACTCTAATTAATTTCTATGAACATAAGTGAATGAATCAGAACTCTAAGAAATTTTGTAAAAGCAAAGAATCTTTATGGATGTAGTACATGAAAAATCTGTACATGTACACGGACGTCTGCAACTGATGCATAAATAGACAGTACTTGAAATATTTAAGAATTTCTGTGGTCTGTCCTTGCAAACAGGAGAAAATCAGAATAAATAAAGGAAAACACTATCAGTGATACATTGCTTGAATTTTATTTCTATCACAGGCAACTTGAATTGCTGTTACCTTTCAACGAAGTCCATTTTTTGGATGGGATTTGATACCTGAACTCTAAGAACAGTACAAACACTAAGAAATTATGAAAAATGCCTACACCACTGGGCCTGTGACATCTTTGCATATCTTCTCAGTTACATCACCTGGGGCTTCAAAAACTTATAAGGTAATAGTATTATCAAGCATTTTGCTTTTCTTGGGCAAAAAGTTGTAGATATTCTGGCTGAACTGGATGCTTGGAAATTATTTCAGAGGATGCTTTGAGTTTTGGGAGTGAGTTCTCTGAGGTGTGTTTGTGAGAACGTGGTATGACCACAGTGCAAATGGACTGTAGTTCTTGGTACTCAGCTTCTCCTGGATAGTAATTCCAGCATTTATTTTAATAATTTACAATAACAGCTTCTGCGTTTAAAGGCTTGAGATCTTAATAAATTAAAAATACTTTTTTACCTACATGTTTAAAGCTACACAGGGATTATCCTTGAGGTTTAGGCTGCGTTCAGTGTTGAACTTGCTAGATGTCCTGTTTAAACACAGAAACTCACCTGATGAAAAGCTGTGGGTAAACCATCTACCGTAGCCTTGGCCATCCTCTGCTGTCCCCTCTACCTTGCAGTGACCTCCAGTGCCTGATGCTGGACAGACAAGATGGTCCCTCACTTTACCTGCAGCAAGTATCATATGCCACAAATGGTCCATTAATGGTCAAGAGAAAAAAGCACATACTGGTGGAAATTTTTATCTTGTTTATAGAAGGCACTAATTTTGTCATTGTCACATTTGCACTGCCACTAAGTGACAAGAGTTGAAACTGTTTCCTGACTTGTGCCCACGTCTCAACATATTAAATCCCGACATTTCATTGAAATGGTAGAGTCATTCCATCAACTGTAAATTGGACAATGCTGTTTGGTTTCAGCAGCTGTAGCAACCACTATTGTGAAGCCAAGCTTGATCAAGTGTGGGAAGCAGCTCTGACATTAATGGTCACAAAACAGCCAGGGCTGTGTGGGGCTATTCTGTATATGGCGGCTGTGCAAGAGTTAGGCTGTTCAAAAGTGAAAAACCAAAAAGAACAAAAACCAAAATCTTGCCCTTGCCAAGGTCACATGTGATAACAGACAACTGAAAGTTTTGGGCTTTCAAAAAAGTTCTCTCGCCTTCTTTCCAAAGCCTCATGCTTTGGAAATTGTTTGCAATTTCAGCAGAGATGTCAGGGATGGTGTGAGGAGCACTCCTGCCATTGATGATGGTTATGATGATCTACTTGGCTAAATAGCACTGGCCTCCTTTGAATATGTTTGAAGATACATTTAATTGTAAAATCCAATGAAATATCCTTTATGCTTTATTAAGAAGCAAAAACTAGTAGTCACTATTAATAAAGAATTTTCTACTGATGAAAGAAAATGAATGTCAAATAGAAGGATAATGAAATGACACTTGCTCTTTCCCTCTGTGAGTGAATATGGTATTAAGGTTTTACTTCTGCAGAGCTTCTGAACACTCCTGTTATATCTTTGCACTGTGGAGAGCTCATGGCAATTCCTCAAAGAGTTACATCACAAGGATATTATAGGGCTGCAGCTGTGCCCTACTTATACAGAGGGTACCCAGAGGCATTTTCTTGTTTCTTGTCTAATTTCCTTGTGCTTAATATTTGGTGGTTTCTGAAAAGTCCTAAGAAAAATTGCCTATTTTTTGCATATTTAGGTGATTAAATGCCTTTGAGAATCTGAATGGAAGATGGCTTTGGTCAAAAATATTCTTTTTGTATAAGTTAGTATCAATTGCAATGACTAATGCTCTGATGCCGTCTTTCTTTTAAAGAATCCAGTTTTGCTGATGCAACAAAACTCAGTCACTTGAACACAGTATTGCCCTTCTGTTTTCAGTTACTGCTCCAACATCTGCCTTTTCTCACCAGGGTTTTTGAAAGAAATGCCTGCTTTCCTCCAAAAAACCCATACAAGTTTAAGTAACTGGTGGCCAATCAGCCATTACCAAGACAGAATACTTTTAAAACACATTCATATGTCTAATGGTGTTCTTTTCTCTCAAGTACTAGTTTTTGTATGGAAGACAACTTATCAAAAGCAATGGAGCAAAATTCAATGAAAAAAGATAGCACTGAAAACAAGTTTCCAAAATGCCTGACTGTTCAGGAAATGACTTCCTCAGCCGTGGAATCTCTGTTGCCCTGAGTTTTGCAGTTCTTCGATGTTTCATTCTTCTGTAACAGTTTCTCACGCATTCTCTGTAAACATAGCCATGTTTTCCTAACTGTGTTCTATTGTTTGCATTCCTTTCTCCTGGGCGGAGATATTTGATGGATATTTCCTTTGACCAGTGTGATGGAGGGGTGGCAATTTCTCCCTCCAATCCACGATGGTCTCTAGGCGGATATAAAATAAAGTGCAGGGTCTGGGAGGCCCGGTCCTGCCCCAGTTTTGGCCCGCAGTTTGGCTCTGTCTCTCCAACGCGTGTTTGCATCTTTCTTTCATGTCCAAAGTGCGACAGAATGTCCTTTCCTTTAAAATTCATTCACATTGCTACATTGAGCAATGACCTAACTCCATGATTCAAAAGCTGACTAGAGACTATAAGGTAGCTTTAGGACAAAAGATTTGAACTGACGTAATATTTTTCTGACAGTAGGTGAGGTAAGTAAAATATCTTTTACTGCCTGATAAATGATTTTTCTTTTGGCAGAAGTGCAGCAGATAGCACATTTCTAATTAGATGACACAAAGACACTGCAGTACATGCTGCTCAGAAAAATATCCTCAAGATATTTTTGAAAGCTGCTCTTCAGCTAACTCTCAGTTTGCTGGAAAAGAAATCCTGCATCCTTAGATGAGGAATAACAGCCATATCCCGTCAATGACATTCAGAAATTTAGTGCCATGGCATCAGAACAGTCATGTGTTATGGGCAGGACTTGTTTAGTATGCACAGGTATATTCTGGCAATGAGACTGCATTTCATGAATTGCATTCCTGCAGCCGCCCTCCCCTCAAAATAGATGCTCCCTCTTCCCTCTGCACAGCCATTGACAAAGGGGAGAATAAAATACACTTTTAGATAGTCACAGCTGTCCATTGCTAGGCCTAATCATCATCAATTGTGTCACAAAGCTCAGTAGCTCTGGGATTATGCATTAGAAATGAGCTCTAAAGTGGAGATTGCAAGACTATGTCAGAGCTCACCCAATGCCTCTCTCTTTTGACAGATTTCCAGATTTCCTCTGTGTTCAAGGACTTCAGATAAGGAACCATTTAATACCAGCTTTACATCTAGTTTCTTGCTTCATGAAGAAAGGTGCAACAATTTGCCATGAGGACTACAAGTGTACTTTTTTACCTACAATCCAGCAAGGTTTGATTTCTGTTTCTGTCACTATGGCATTATAAAAGCAGACCACTTTTTTTATTTCATTGAGTTATTTTCTTTGAGTTATACATATTTAAATACCATTGAATAGTGAGTCAGAAAAGGAATTCCAACTACATTAAAGGGATATACCAATTTGTACCTTAAGTGATATGAAGAAGAAATAGGGAAAATAGCATCTAGATTATAAAGGTGAGAAAAAAAATCTAAGAAAATGCTGATAACAATCACTTCTGGCAATTTAACCACTTTACTGAATCCTACAATTAGAAAAGATACAATTGTCACAAAAATACGTATATTTGCATTGCCTATACATATCTTTAAAGTGAAAATATATAAATAGCATATTTTTCAATGAAGATAAATGAAATCACAATGGCATACTAGCTAGTACACCTTAATCACTAAAATCGTAATTATTCTCCAAAATTACTCTTACAAATAGAATCTACATAGTCACATGCTCATGGGGAAAGAAAATCAGTTAGAGTCCAGAATCAATGAATAATAGGTGAGATCACTGCAGTAAATCAGAGCAAGAAATAAAGAAAACTGGAAAATGCTACTTGATAGGAACAGAGATTTAAGGAATAGCCTCAAAGCCTTTCTACATTGTACAGAATCAAAAGCAGCGTGAAGAAGAAATAGCAGCCAAAACACAGGAAGTACTGAGCGAAATGTTTTGAACTAGCACAGCAAAAATGGGTATTGTCTGCTAACAATGTTTACTTAGCTATTTACACATGAAATGTTCAATTAAAGTAATAGGATCAAAGCAGATGGAAAGTAGTGCAGGAAATGACAAATGTTGTTGTATGAATTCTTTGTGCTCTCTTAGGCCAGAGGCCACCCAGCTTAGCCTGTCTTTAGAGGTGGCCAGCTACTGATGCTTCAAGAGAAGGATAAAAACCGAAACAGGAGCAAAACAGAAGTGATGCTGCAGGAAAAACTTTCACTGTAGCTTTGTCAAGACACTGAATGAAACTTTGGAACCTGACGTTTAGTTGTATTACATTAGTTTATGTAGTTAACATAACATAGTTAGTTTTAATGTAAACCTATCAACGTCAGAAGCAGGTTAGGAGTTCCTAAGGAGTTAACCTGTGAAGTTAGAACTCCACATTTCAAACCCCAGTAGACCAGGATAATTATTTGTCTAATCTCTTGCCTGACACATTTCTCACACAGAGGCTGGAAAATATGTCCTCATTCATGCTCCTATGCCCAAGTAAAGAGAATCCCGAAGATATGGCTAAAAACTGTGCTGTTTCATGCTGAGAATTTTTGGTTACAGACTATTCACTACTTTCCATGGTTAAATTGGGTGAATATTACACCAGATTAGTTTTCATAGCTTCCAGTTGCAGCAACTGGACCTTCTCATCAGACTCTTAAGAAGACCTTGTATTTGTTCCTGTAGCTAAGCACAATGGTCAAGTTTCTTGTGGTCTTCTTGGGCACCTGAAAACCAAAGTCCTTACATACCTATTTATTACTGCTTATTACCAGTTATTAGCCGCTTATCTGCCGGAGACGCAGAACAGAGGAGACGGAGTCAGAGTGTTCAGAGCAAAGGGCGGAAGGGGGGAGAACCCACCTTCGTTTAATTCTTATATACACTTTTAGAAATCACAGTTCATTGGAGAAAATTAACACTTCCGTCTTTAACTCCAGTGGTTAAAAGAAATGTCCATCAAAGGATCTGTGTCCATGGGAAAGGAATGTAAAAAGATAATTTTTACAACAACATAGCTATGTTTACAGAATCTCGTCCTTGAAACTGTCTAACAGAGAGATCTGGCTATTTTTTAACAGTGAAAAATGGGCAATACCTATTAAAAGTGTTGTTTTCCAATTCCCACATCTTTCAGTGTATTTTGAAATTTCTCCAGTTTCCGTGGTCATCTTGAAACACAATCAGCTGCTGCAAACTGAGTTTGTAAGTAAATTTATTACTTTCATGTCACCATCCTTGTTTGAACAACTAAAGCTTCCCTTCATTATAGAGACAGGATCAACTACATTTCCTATGAGAAATTCTGAGGTCTTCACTCAGAACTTCTCAGAATCACTGTGTTCTATAGCTTCATTTCTCATCTGCAAGCATTTGAAGTTCCATTTAAAAAAATAAAAATATCCTATTTAAAAGGTGAAACTGCATTAAAAGTCTTATCTCTAACAGAAGTAGCTGTGTTTATTTTGGAGTTAATACTAAGCAAAACAGATTTCCAGATTTTTTTCCATTCATCAAAGAAAATGTTGTTATAAGAGGACACCTATAAACAATTAAATGATTTTATTTTATACTGTCATCATTGCACAATCACTTTTCTTGAGTTACAGTCTGTCCATTAGGAGGATTACATGACTTGAGAAGAAATTAATCTCTTTGATTATCTAATGTTATTCTAAAACATGCACTGTTTTAGACTATTTAGGCTATTTTTAGAATTGTAAAGAGCTTGATGAAATAACTGGCCTAATTTCTACAGCTGTATCAGTAAAACATGAACATTTTAAAAAATATAATTCATTTACATTTTCATCTAAGTGATGATGACCAAGGGAGATGATCCTGTCCCTCTTCTCAGCCCTAGTGGGGCTGGATCTGGACTACAGTCTCCAATTCTGGACTCCTCAGTACAAGAGAGACATGGAGCTCCTGGTGTGGATCCAATGAAGGGAAACAGATTCTTAATAGACTGGAACATTTCTCTTATGAGGAAAGGCTGAGGCAGCTGGGCCTGTTCAGCCTTGAGAAGAGGCCTCACCCATGTAGGTATCTGATGATGGGGTGCCAAGAGCATGGAGCCAGGTTCTTTTCCATTCCTTTCCAAGCAATAGACAAGACACAACTGGCACAAAATGCACAACTGATGGACAAGAAGTACCAGCTGAATATGAGGAAGAAATTCTTTGCTGTGTGAGTGATCACACACTGGAACGGATTGCCCAGGGAAGTTGTGAAGTCTTCTTCCCTGGAGATACTCAAAAGTCACCTGGATGCAATCCTGTGCAATGTGCTCTGGGATGACCCTGCTTGAGTGGGGAAGTTGGATGAGATAATCCACTGTAGTCCCATCCAACATGACCCATTCTGTGGTTTTGTTACCATTCCATAGCTTAACAAGAGGAGACAGACACTGACTCCCAGATACAGATTCAATTTAAGACCTAATTTCTAGGGCTTCACATGATTGAAGACCATATCACTACAGCTGTAAAGTATTATACACAGATACTAAGATCAGTTTGCTAACTGTCCTGTTTACTACAGCAATTATAATAGCTAGAACTTTATTAATACACACCATATAAACAGAAGCAAACAATATGGCATCTTTGGCACAGATAAGCTTTTTCATAAGGATAGAAAATTTCTCATGTTCTTCAGCTTTTCCATATTTGACAGGTAATATAAAGTGTTTCCATTTTGCATAGCACCTACACAGTTATTTAGTAATCAACAATGCTCATTCTTTGTAAATAGACACCAAATCTAAGGTTGATTTGAGGTAATTTATTCTAACACACTTGGGGTGAAGATACACATGAGAAGGCATTATGCTAGTTAAATGTTTCTAAGTAGATATGATACTTTTTATTGAAGAGCCTGCAATAAAATCAGATTTGTGACTCTCCGTGTTATTTACACAAGATAAACATTATGTAGACTGCAAATATTTAATAATTCTAATTTTATTTAGTCTCTCTAGTTTAATAGATTACTTCCTCTTTATCGTTCTGTCTAAACTTTGAATGCTAAATAGCCAACCAGATCAGCAGCTGCTACAAGCATAAGCAGAGCTGAATTTTTATTATTCAGAATGTTATGAAACTATGGATGAGTCTACTGTAAGAAGATGTGAACCTTCACTTACTGAGAAATACTCTCATCATCAGAGTGGATTCACTTGACCTTGACTACAACCTGACTAGAGTCAGAGCAAGGTTACAACCTGTTGTTTAGGTTGGTCACTTGGGAAAGGAAAAGCTTGGGTTATAGTAATTTCTGAAATTATATTTCATTTATATACATTAATGTAACATCAGATCATTCCTGCTGCTGGAAACCTCTTCCATGCTGTTTTTGAAGCCCATTTCTTGTTTTGGTAAATCCCTGAAGATATTTTTTATTCCAAATTTGATGATATTTTTTTCCCCACAAAAGCAGCTCTTTTTCTCCTATGAATTAGGTTATACTTTGCAATCAACTGTAGTTTACTGACTATTTGCCATTCTGTACATGGATAAGCAGGATTTAATATTTGTGGCCTCAGTGATGTTCAGTGGAAGTCAGTACATGAAAAGCAACTGGAAAGGAAAAGAATGTACACCAGAAAATAATTTTAGCAATTCTGAAAACTTAGAAAATTTAGCCTTGTTGTGAATGGACTGTGAAAGGGGTGACAATCATGTATGGTAAAATTGCAGACAAGGGGAAAAAAAACATAGCCGGGGAAGCAGTGAGAATTATGAACTAACTGATTACCCTTTTGAATAATACACGATTGTAAATATTGCTTTTCCAGGAAAATGAAATTTTGTAAATAACATTATAAGGTTTTCTGTACTTACAGTTTTCTGATGAAATTACTGTGGGCCTAAAAATCTGTCCAGTTACTGAACTACATCTAGATGTTCACAGCGTGGCACATTAATATCAAGAACAACTGAGATCAGAAATGCAAGACAATGCAATATATGTGGAAACTCCTAGTGTTACTAGTCTCCCCATGTATTGCATTGTGTTGCTATTACTTTTATTAGGAAATACCATAATAAAATAGATGTATCTTTTTTTAATAAATTATTTTTCATAAGTGATTAAAACCCTATAATATATTTGAATAATATCTATAACAAAGGTGTACAGAATTAAGACTATACTTCCTCTTCAGTAACTATTTCTGAAGCATAATACCAATAAGCATAGCAAATAAAGCTTTAATATGCTGAAATGGGGAGTGGATTTTCAAACCTGGAAAGAACTACTGCAGTAAGATAGAGTTCACACATTTTTCATTTTAAATTAAAACTTCCTCTAATGGGCTCTTTATGAATTATATTCTCTTGTTTTAGAAAATTTCCCTTTTTAGATGTTTTATTTAATGAAAAATATTTAAATAGGTCTGCACACAGAGTGCACTATAATTAATTAATTTCCCTAGAAAAATATTGAGTAAAATTTTCTAACAACTGCCTAATTTTTTAGTTTTCATAGAAGTTGGCAGAAACACTAATTATGAATGAGGTGTGTATATGTGAAGGAGAAGAAGATGATGGGGAGGAGACTTCATGGCTCTACCAAGAGTGGGTGTTGGCTGAGCAGCCTGACTACCCTTGGTGATATAATGATGGTATGGATGGATGAGGGGTGGGCAGCAGATGTAATTTACTGTCACTTTAGCAGAGCTTTCAACACTTTCTTCTGCTGTGTTCTTGTATACAGGTTGGGTTTTTAGAGTCCAGATGGATGGCCACCAAGATGGTTGGGACTGGAGTACTGGTCCTGTAGCATGAGGTTGAGGGAGTGGGGCTGGTTCAGCTGGGAGATAAAAATATTTTGGGGACACCTAACAGCAGGTCCTGGTACACACAGGGTTACCCACAAAACAAAAGCAAACTCATCAAAGAGGCACGTGGTGGAAGGATGAGAGACAGAAGACATAAATTAAAACTAGAGGAGTTCAGACTGGATTTAAGGAATTTTATCAGCCTGAGGACAGTCAGGCAGGGGCACTGGCTGCTCAGGGAGGCTGTGCAGTCCCTGTCCTTGGAAGTTTTAATGACCCAACTGGACAAAGCCATGGGCAACCTGATTGTTCAAAGCTGACCTTGCTTTAAACCTCCCAGGGTCCCTTCCTGCCAGTATTATTGTGAGATTAAAACTCGTATGTCTGTCTAAAATACCCACTATAGTTGTATAAATTTCAACTATTTTGGGAGATACTCTTCTAGTTCCCTCAGGTCTGTGAAGGAAAGATGATGCTTGCAAAGGATCCTGTTGGTTATTAAAAGGGTTATAATATCTGCAGCTTGACCTCTGGAGAAGCAATTGTAGACAGCTTTGATATAAATACAGTAATCAGAATTCATTCATCTGACAGCGTAACATGGCATTTCATTTTACAGACCAAAAAAAGAAAGAAAATACTTTCAAAGGAAGCAGAAATCTTTTGCTTCTCCAGAAAATGAACACAGTCTGGCACTCACAATCACAGCTTTAAGATTAAATGGAGGAGTTTTACAGATAAAGGGGTTCTGCTGTAACATTGAAATTTCTAAAGGTTTTTTATTTGGAACTCAGGAAAAAGAGAGAATAAACCTGCAGAAAAGCAGACTGATTTTCAAGGATATACTCAAGTGCTTCGCTCTTTCCATGAGTTCTCAGTCATAAGTGCACATGACAGGTGTTCTGTGTGCTAGTGGCTTCTGCACATGTGGGGGAAGACGTGCATTTAGTTCAAGTACTGTTGGTCTTGTTGGCATATGTGAAAACACAGAGAGTAAATTGGAAAAGTTTATATAGGTTCAGCGTGTGAACTCTGGAAAAACATGCTAGTCTGTATGCAACGAACTTGCATTAAATTATTGAGAGTCAGACTTTTGTCAGTCTCTTCAAACAAGACTTTGTGAATGCTGCACTGTGGCAAGAAGTGTACACTGGTGTCAAGACTACTGTGGCATCACAAATATGGGCCAGTGCTGAATCTTTGCCTTCCAGCACTAAATAACTGCCTCTGGAAAAAGCATGGGCCACACAATTCTCTGCTATTTTCTTTCTTTTCAAGCCTTTAAGCAGCACTAATTTTTTTGGCCAAGAAAGTTTTAGTAGGAGCTTTTAGGTCAATGAACCCATTTGGGCGGCCAACCGCATTCTGGAAAAATGTGAAGTCTGTAGCATTTTCACCAGTTGCTGACCTGCTAAGTAGAAAAATGGGCTAACAGATATCATGTGGTGATAATCACAAGGCTACCAATCCAGTCATATGGTATTACTGGTAATTTGCTGCCAAAAAGCCCAGTAATCCCAAATATCCATGTTTTGTGCCAGATATATTAACAAGCTGTAGCTGTGCTAATTTTGTTTTTATATTGCTTACAGGAAATGTGTCATGAATAACAGCTAAGCCATCTTGCAAGAGTAACATTAATACTTTAAGCTTCTGTTAACATAGATACACTGAATGAAATGGGAAGTTAAATATTCTATGAAAGATGGCTGCTTCATAAAAATCTGTTCACATTCAAAATCTCCTCTGATATAAATTGTAATGTGAGGGTATGTGTAGAACTGTAGCCATTAGAACACTGTTTATCACTGTTCCAGGATTGTAAAAGGACCTTAGGATAGACATGGAGAAGGCCAACAAGCTCTACAGTAAGGCTAACTTCGATTTGAACAAGGTTCTGAAATAAGAATTCATGTAGTCAAGAGGAGTACTACATACACTATAACAAAATTAGCCCTTCTATATAATTTTGGGGATATAGATCTGTAACTACATATTCCTTTTTATTAAACTAACAGAAAGGTATGGTATTATGAGCAAGCCAAACCTATAATAATAAACATAAAGAAAGCATAATAGTAGCTTTAACATTTTCTTGTTTTCATATAGTCAATCTCCCTGAGGAAGTCACTTTCCATTTTTTAAATGGCAGTCACATATGAAATGAATCCTGAACTAATTGAAGTTCATGATAAGACTTCAAAAAGATCAGCATTTCACCCTTGCTTATGTTGTGAGTTTTATGGAAAGATTTCCAAAAGGGCTAAGTGTTATGAAATGTGACTGTAGACATCCTTTTGCAACAAATGCTGAAGGAGTAGATAGCATATTCAGAAGCATTCTCAAAAAGCCTCACATTTATTCATGAATCTTAACCATCAATAAGCCAGTATTAATGCAAATAATTGTTAAACATGCATGTTGTTTTCTATCTAGAAGAAAATTAATTTTAGTACACACTTTGATAGTTAATGGCATTTTAAGGCATATATTTACCTGTAGATTTGCATGTTGAATATCATAGTATAGCATTTGGTCTTTCCTTCTTTTATCAATCACATTATTCTCTGCAATTAAAACTTCTAACAGAAGACAAAAACTGAATGGCCCCATAGGAGAGCATGCCAAATTATTCAGGGTTTAAATATCTTCGTTGTCAGGATGTAACCTCAAACTCCTGGCTCCTCCTGTAGAAATGAGACAAATAATTGGCCAGCAGGAGAGTTGTGCTCTTTGCCACTTGGTTCTACCAAATTAATAATTGAACCCTGACTAAATGGCCAGAGAAAATCTGTTTGAACACGTGTAATTCAGTGGATGCCAAGGAGTGATTTTGAACTTGATTAATTTAAATGAGAAAGAGTTTTTAAAAATTTCTGAAAATGTCTAACAGCATGTCTTTGTATCTTCAGAGATTTGCTGGAAGGAATATTAGGCTGTATTATTGAGCTATTAGTGAGCTGCATGAAGAGAAGCACAGAAGGCAGTTAAGGCAGTGCCATTACATAAATGACAGAAATCATTGGCATATTTTTGAAATGAGTAAGCTATACAGAATTTTGGTCACTGCATCAAAAACAAACCCAAAAGAAACAGAAGCAGCCCAGCAGTTCTGACAGAAAAATTTCAGCTCTACAGATTCTTAACATTAAAAGATGAGATAAATAATGACACCATCTCATTTTGGAACAGCATCCATGAGAGGTGATATGACGGATATGTACGAAAATGTGTGTTACTTTAGGCTGTTATGCAGATGTCCTGGAAATACAGAACTGCAAAAGCCCATGATGAAATAGAAAGGAAAGTAGGAAGGCATTAATGAAATGTATAAATATGAGGAAGAAGAAGACGGAAAAGTTAGGAAAGGGAGTAATTCTTAACATTCCTAATGATTTCAATGATAACCAAAGCAAGGGCAAGAGAAACTCTTCTCCTGAGTGCTTTTTGAATAAGATGACCTCTCCACAAGCCCTGGTGTAATGCTTGGATAGCTCTGAGCAACACACCCTTATAGCTCCTGCTCAGTTCTGTGTCCCAAATTCAGCCAAATTCAGTGGTGGCTGGTTTGACCAGGGACACAATGTCAGCCTCCAGCTCCTCTTGTGGCCAGGCTGTGTGTCTAGCGGATTCAATGTCAGTTGCCACTCTTGGGACCAACAAAGCTGAAATCATAGCAGGTGCTTGGAGGGTGAGAAGAGATAATACAGCTGAATTCCCAGGTTCACAACTCTTCAGTTCTAAATAATGAGTGAGAATAGTTTCAGACTGCTGTAACTCACCTCTAGCTGCCTACCATGCACAGGACAATTTTGGAAGCAAGAATAGATAGAGCATAAGGACCTTTGACTTTCACCCTTTGGCCTTGCTATCTGATATGTCACCCACTGGTTCCATTTCCACACAGGAAGTCCTCTAACACCAAGTTCAACTGCCTTTCTGATTGTTTTGTTGGACAAGCAGCAGGCTCCAATCCTCTACACTGACATATATTTCCCCATATCTATTTTACTACCCCAGGGAAATCTCTTGTTCTACTTTTCATCTTCCTTTTTGCCAGCATTAGTCAGCATTTCTTGTTGTGTCTTGTCTTCAGTTTGGTACACAGCCTGAGTGATAATAAGCATTTGCAGGATACCTGCATCCCACTGACTCCCATTGAAATATAGCAAGTTCTGTGAATCTCTTGGGATCTGAACAGTAGACTGTTCCTTTTTTTCCAATAGCAACATTTGTAATGCATCAGGAACTTTT
Organism: Climacteris rufus; assembly: GCA_013398175.1. Taxonomy (NCBI): domain Eukaryota; kingdom Metazoa; phylum Chordata; class Aves; order Passeriformes; family Climacteridae; genus Climacteris; species Climacteris rufus. Next base: position 1,440,730 of record VZRZ01002012.1, on the reverse strand, counting down.
ATAGAGCTATCAGCAGAAAATATATAGTATAAACAACTGCACGGTTCAATCTCAACATCCAAGCTTCAGCCTGGCACCTACTATGTGCCTAAATCTTGCACAGAGGGGATTCTGAGTCTGTGTGGTATTTATAACATAAAACAAATAGGAATGTTTTTTGTTTGAAATAGCAAGAAAAAAAAAGTATTGAAATAAATCACATGAAAGTCAAATTATTTTTGTTTCAATCTGTTAATATCTATCATTAGAGGACACACTTATTCCCCATTGCATGACAGATTTTCTGTTCTGCTAGTCAAGGTAAAATTGATAAGTATACAAGTCCAGTGATTCTGAACTTGGTTTTTTGGACAGAGTTTAGGACATGCCAAGGACTCTACAGATACAAACTATGATTTTTGCTTACTGCTAAATCAGTTCAGGTGATTGCAATGAAGACAGGCAGTGTGTATCTTGTGTGGAGAGTTTTTTCTCTTCTTTACTGCATTTTTCAAACTCACATCTGCTTCAGACTGAAAATATATGAGTGCTTTTGGACCCAGAAGAGCCTAAAGCAACGTTTCCTTAACGAATCAACTTTGACTTGTGGATTCAAATTGTAATTTTTTGGGATGCAAACTTAGTTGTTGTTATATAGCTGCGGAAATATCCATGCAGATTGTTATTCCTAGTTAGAAAATCTATTTTGAGAGAAAATGAGAGATGACTGATTTGTATCTCTATGCAAACACTAGATGTAGATGGCTTTGATTTGTGAAAGACAAAAGAGACCAATCTAAATACATCAAGATCTTGAATATTGGTGAGGCAAAAATGACAGTGTTAAGAGTCAACCCATCTTGTACGTTGAATAGTTGCAGAGGAGAAAGTAAAACAGAAAACAGCACTAGCCAAGCAGTTGAGAGGCCTTGAATTCTAAGGGGCTTGCTGTCTTGGAAGTCTTTTAAAAGTAGCCATACTCAGACTGTGTCAGGATGCCAGAGTGTTTTTGTTCCTGTTAGGTGGGGAGAGGCAGAAGGGAGAGTACCACAAGCTGGCACTTTGCAGGCATCCTCTTCCTGCAAAGCACATACGTTATGACTTCCAGATCACAGTGCTGAGAGCCTAACTGTTGTCTTCTGTGGATAGCACTCATCCCTTACTTTCCCTAGTACAAGGATACATTCTAATATATTTCTGAGTATGTGTATATTATGTGTGTGTATGCATCTTAGTACATAAAAGACACATACATACACATATATATGATATTTTAAAAAATCCTTTTGAAGGAGTGTGGCAATCAGTTCTCTTATAATTGCTTTTATTATGACCTACAGGTCTGCATCTGTGTCTGTGCACACAGGGGCAGGGAACACTGAGGACTGCAAGTGTGAGAGCAAGATGGAAGAGCAGAGTGATATTCTAATACCCTTGCTTGATGTGTGCTACATTTGAGCACTGGTATCATATTTTTTTGAAATATTGCTTGCTTCACTACTTGCTGCACTTACTTCAGCATAAACAAGTTTTCGCTGCATTTTTCCAACTTAATAACTGAAGAACAGAAACAATAAAATAAATATCAGCCCAAGAGAAGACTTTTCTCTGTGTGCCTTAATAGTGTAGCTAGCACCTAATACAGAAATGGAATAAAATAGTAGTGTTTGCTGTCCATTTTATCTTAATAAGAAAATTATCATTACAATTAGATGAATGGATTATTTATTTATTTATTTTTACTTTTGAAGCAGCAAAAAATCCGAACAAGGTGCTGAATAAGAAAAATGGACAATACTTTACCTCTGTGTTTTCTCCTGGATGGTGACAAATGGCCTGTGAGCGTGGCTGCAGAAATGGAAGCAGGATAACTGGCAGTGCAGAGGTAAACCCATCTGCCACATTGTGGCAAGATATTTCTGCCTGGGGTGGAAAACATGATTTTGAAGGTGTGGCACACAGATGCTCCTTCACCAGAGCTGGGCCACTGAACCACAGCTCCTCCTGATGCCACATCTGCTGAGTCTGGGCTGCTTGTTCAAAGGGTATCCTGAACATGACATACAACTGATGCTGCATGGAGTAAGGGGGTCACACTGATCACACAAGCTCAAATACGAAATCCTAGTCATCCAGGATCTTGGAAGCAATAATGGACTGACCAGAAGGCAAAGATTTTGGGATGTCACCAGAGGAGGAGATGATGTGTGCTGAAGCATCCTCACATTGGGTGTTCAAGAGGACTGTCATGTTAACCCCAACCAGCAACTAAGCACCATGCAACCACTCACTCACACACCTGGCCCCCAGGTAGGGTGGCAAGGAGAATTGGGGAAAAAAAGTAAAATTCAGGTGTTAGATATGAACAGTTTTGTAACTGGAACAAAGTAAAATATAATACTAATGCTAATGATTTTAATCATAATAATGAGAATAGAACTATTTAAAGTAATAGTAATAGCAATAGCAATAGCAATAGCAATAGCAATAGTAATAGCAATTAATAGTAATAGAGGAGAGAGGAAAGGAATAAAATGCAATAAAAACAAGTTCAATACAATTACTAACCACCCACTGACAGATGCCCAGCGACATTTACTTCAGTTTAAACTTTGCTGCATTTTTCCATTATTAACTGAAGAAGAAAAGCAACAAACTAAATTCCAATCCAAGGAAAGACTTTTCTGTGTGTACATTAGTAGTGTAGCTAACACCTAAGGCAGAAATGAAATATCAACATTTGCTGTTTTTCAGTTGAGCTTTTCTGAGAGGTAATAATATTTTTTCCCTCAGCAGATTCACGTAACTTCTGTTTCCACAGCCACAATTTGGTCTTTTCTTAGATATGACTATTTCATACTCAAAGTACACAGCCCTGAAACAGGCAGGCTTCTATTCATGGCATTCATATTGCAGAAATTAATTAAAGGCTCTCGTAGATGTACATATACATGCAATCCTTTAAGGATTAAGTCCTAGAATTGTGTGTTCGCATTATTCCCAGCACAATTCTGAAGTAAAAAATGAGAGAAAATTTCATAAAGGATTATATAAAAGTATTGCCACTAATAGGAATATTTTGCTGAGGTTTTCCTATCAAGCTGAAAAGTTCAAAGGGAAATAATTGCATATTTCTGTACTGATGAAGAGCATACATCAAATGTCAAATGTGGGAATGATATCTCATGTTTACCATCAGACTCAAGTGTGATTCTTTTTAATGTGGTGGAATACGCAACATTTTGTTTTTCTGAATACTTCAATATGATTTGAAAATATCAGATGGATTCTAGTCTTTGAAGTAAAGAGATTCTCATTTATAACACTGTTAGTCAGCAAAGCTCATTGTTAGGCAAAATCCTGCAAAATAACACCAAGATTTTTACAATGGAAACATCAAAGCAAGTAGCTAAAAAATTCCATGCCTGAGAGCATACTATTAGCTTGTTTTCTTCAAAAAATTTTACATTTCATTTTCAGCTGATTGACATTTTGCTGCACATTTTCACTTGCTTTGTGAGAGATTTGTGATGTGAAGAAATGTAAGTGTATGAAGATAAGCAATAGATTCAAAGAAGGTACAAGAATAAGATGCCAAGAAAGAAAGGATGAATTTTTGTCTTCAGAACAAACACATATGTAAACTCCAGGGCTCACCATGTCACATCTTTCTTTTTGTTGCAACCAGAAAACAAGTTATTCAAATTAGGTAGTATAGATGATACATTAAAAATGAGCATAAAAAATATTTTCTTTGCAAATAAACAGGTTTATTGATAACAGTTTAGCATCTATGATATTCGCTGAACTTTATGGCTCATGTTCTGACTAATTTTTTTAAGTACTTCCTCTTTATTATTTTTCATTCAGGCACTTGGCCAATTGTAGTAGGTTCATAAATTCTGTGTGTTGTTTTTGCACAGGTCCTTGTGGTGAGAATGATTTTGGAAACTGGACTATGAGCCTACACATGTATATACACATGTCCTTGTGGTGAGAATGATTTTGGAAACTGGGCTATGAGCCTACACATGTATAATTCAGGTCTGGATGGGTATTTACACTGCCACTACTTACCTAAGAATAGATTCACCTGGGACTGCAAAATACATTCAGTCATTAAGGTGAAAATTTTCATAAAACTCCCATTCTGTTCTCAGTTGAGGGAGTGCTTTGGTAATTAGTCACAACAAGCTTTGCTTTTTCTAATACAGAATACAAAGTGATAATTTTGAAAGCAAATTCTGATGGAAAGAAATACAGAAAAAGCAAACATGCACATGTGTATTCATAGTTATAGAGGTAGTATTTTTTACAGGGAGTAATTCTTGTCCTTAAAGCAAAACTTTATCATAGATGGTCTCCTCAATTAAGCATGAATCCTGCTCGTATTAGTTGTCTTCAAATGAAAAAAACACAAATTTTTAATACATACAGTGCAGCCAAGAACACTTTTCTTCCTGAGAAATAGATTTTCCCAGTAATGATATTAAAAAGGCAAGCACTAGTAATACCTGAACTGCAGGCAGGCAGTTCTTCACGAACTACCCTCCTCAAGCTTTAAAATACAAAATATCTGTTCATTCAGCTTTAATGAGTTAAAAAATAATACAGTTTCTACAGTTAGGTGGCAGTGTTTCCTTTTTCTTACGAATTCTTTTAAGCCTTTGCAGTCACCGTGCTTCAGAAACACCAAAAAAAATTACATCTTTTCCAATTAAGGCTTCACTCTGAAAAGGAACTGGACAAACATCAGACTGTCTCACGGGTCTGTAATTATTCTCTTCTCTTCTCTTTGAAGCTGATGTGTGTTTCCTACAGTCTTTGTCTATCCCCTTTTATAATGTGCCATAATTACTGTAGGTATTTTGTAGCTGGGAGAAAAGCTTGAGGGTGAATTTCCATCCTCTGCAGGTGCCCTGCACTTACTGCTGTGCACTGCTTTCACTTACTCAACAATGTCATTAGAACCCTATATTCAACTCACCTATATGAACCCAGTTAAAGACCCTCAATACTAAAAAATGCCATTTCCAAAGACCCTGCCTTCAGGAAAATTGTGGTGGTGAAAGAAGGATGTGGCTCTGTTTTAGCCATGGTTTTTGTGTGATACTCCTTCTACAGTTGTGCCTGGCAACCTGAGCTGTCTTGAAGAGAAGGGGATTTAACATGATTAAACATGATTTAATGTGATTTAACATGTTTAGGAAATAGGCTGTCACCTAAGCCAAGATGATAAATTGGACTCATTGAATATGAGAACCTGTATTGATATGATAGATCACAAAGACATGTTGATGAAAATAACAGAACCTGTAGTACTGAATAGAAACTAAAGCTACAATATCAAAAGCTCTCTCATGTTACTTCACAAATATTTCAAAATTCCTATCACATTTATTATTATTCTTGTCATTATTATTATTTAAACTGACTTTATAAAATTACTCATCTTGCCAAAATAAGTTTTTTTTAAAACAGGGACTGTCAACTATCAATAAGCCTTTGGCAATGTACAAAGAAAAATTAATAAGGCAGTCCATCTCAATTTCTGTCAAGACAAAATTATGGTTGAAACACTTTATGAAGTGGACTGAAATGTGCTGGGAGGTATTGTCTTCACTGAAGCACAATGATATGATCTTATCCCAACAATTACAACCCAAGTTTAAGCAAGTGCTAAAATTTTCAGCTCTGGAGCTCTGCCCTGTATTTTCTATATCACAGTCTGGTGCAATATTTTACGTCAAGAAAAAACCCTTGAAGTCAGCAAGATTGTTCTTTCAATTTTCTAGGCAGTCGTGACAGTGGTTTCACTTTAGGAGTGATTCCTGGACTTCTCTAATTAAGCTTGAACTTCATGTGTGGCCAAGAAATCTCAGAAATGTGCTGGACTGAGCCCATGGAACACAACAGTATTTTGTAATTCCTGAATTGCTTTTCCATAACAGGATTCCAGTATGGTTGCCTGATATAAATTATCTTTCCAAATATTTGCTTAGTCCTAGTAGTGATGTTTCCCACTTGATACAGTTTTACAATACCTTGTTTCAATAAAACTGCACTATTAAGTCATTTTTCTTGTCTTTCTAAAAGCTACCTTTTTGGATATAATTTATTCTGCTCCATAACTTAATGTTATTTTTTAAGTGTGAGCCATCAAACCATGAAACTTGGCTTCTTTGTGATATCTGTGTTCTTCTCACTCTTTTCTAGCCAATCTTTTCCACAACGCTTTTATTCTCTTCTTTAATTGCCAGTGGTCTATAGTGTTACTGGAGACTTTATGAACTTGAGAAGTTAAGAGTTATTAATATGCCACAACTTACTGAACACCCATCAAGAATGTTTTGCTATTCTAATAATCCATCTGTGAAAGAAGACACCAGGGAATGCAAAAGACCTACTAATGTACACAGCTGTTACTACTGTTTTTTTATTTACTGGTTCCCTTCTTCTCTAAAGACATTTGTTGTGGGTTGACCTTGGCTGAACACCAGGTGCCCACCAAACAGTTCCATCACTCTCCAGTGGGACAGGGGAGAGAAAATAAGATGGAAAACAACTTGTAGGTTGAGATAAGGCAGTTTAGTGAAGTAAAAGCAAAAGTTTGCACACACATAAACAAAGAGTAAAAGAAGTTTATTCTCTACTTCCCATCACCAAGAGATGTTCAGCCACTTCCCAGGAAGCAGGGCTTCAGCACTGGTAGTGGTTGTTCCAATGGTAAACTTTTTAAATAATGAATTTGCCCCCTTCTTTCTCCTTTCCTTACCTTAGCTTTTATATCTGAGTGGCATCACATGGTATGGAATATCACTTTGGCGAATTTGGGTCAAGTGGCCTAGTTGTAGCTTCTCCCAGGATCTTGCCCACTCCCAGACCTTTGATAAGGGGGGAATGTTGAGACACAGCACTGATGTCAGCACTGCTCAGCAGTAGCCAAAGCACTGGTGTGTTATCAACACTTTTCTAGCTACCAATACAAAGCACAGCACTCTGAGGGCTGCAGTGGGCAAATGAAGTCCATCTCAACCAGATCCAATATAATATTTAATTTAAAGAGAGAACTTTTCACAGAATTTGGCCAAAAGTGTTGAAGTTGCTGCCTAAAATTTCTCTAAAAAGTAGAGATTTACTGTGTTTAAAAAACAAACAAACAAACATACAAATTGAAAAAAAAAAACCAAGCTGCTCAGATATCTGTAAGATATCTCTTAATGAGGACATTTGTGGACATTTCTTTTAGGAAACCTGGAAGAATGCAAAGATTTGCTATGGAAGTCAGCTATTTCTTGTTCCTTAAAGGCAGCACCTGTTCAGGGTTAGCAGGCAGTTCAAGTAATCTTTTGAACTCTGAGCAGGTAACAGCAGCTCTGGGGAAGCGAATTGTTGGATCTCAGTTTTATTTTGTAAGATCCACTGATCAAGCTTACTCCTCTCCTCAGTGTAGCTGACTCACTGCAACATAACAAAACAAAGAAAGGAAAAGAAGACTCACTCTGTAAGTGAAATCTGTTAAATTTTCTGTCCTGTCTGCAGGAAAACATGTAGGGAGTTTATGTGCCTTGGAAAGGTCCAAAAGGAAATTCTCAGCTACAATAATATTATTTTTGGAAGTCCCTCATTAATAACTGAAACAATGGAACACTTTTCTCCAGAATGGACCTAAAATTTTATCTATTATTAAATGAATATAATAAAACCAAATTCTTCCACTGAAATGTTCAGATAAATACTCAGCTACAAAATGTCAGGTACATAACTCTACAGCATTTGAAACAGGGTTCCAGTCTCTTAACATCCAAAACAGGCATCTGCATACTATTTATTAGTCAGCCTATTCAAGGTAGATGTCCTTCTCAACTACTGCTGGTTAGCAAAGCAAAAGGAACTTACAATGCATTTTAAGATACATGTACTAAAATATCACAGCTCCATTTTTATCTGTCCATGAATATTCCTATATCTGAAATACAGCTGAGTTCTGTGCAATGTGTATAGCAGGTATACAGGTCTCTTCCTTTCCTTTATTCACAGTTTCACTGACTCATTGTACCTTAGGAAACTATTCCTTTACAAAGCATCTGACACAGGAGAGTTGAAATATTGGGTAAAACGCAACAATTTCTTGAATAAATAAACCCAATGTCAATGGTAGATATTCTCAGCATACTTTGAGGTCCTATATAATCACTGTTCTGTTTTGTTCTTGTCTGATTCTGCTGTTGTTTCTTGAGATCTGTATGCACATAAATTAATGTAATTCATCAATATGACAGCTGAATTTTAAATTTAGGGTTGTTATTTTTCGACAGTTCAGCTGCTCACTTTAATGTCAACAGTGATGCAGGCTTTACATTATGTACTTTTCATCATCTTTAATTCCAGATTTATGTGGTAAAGATGAAGAGGACTGCACATGTTCCTCAGTGGAGCGGACATTTTTCTTTTCTAGTGATCTCTCTGGAACGGCACTGTAAGCTCTTCTGGAGTCATGAGACCATCCATGTTTAACTTAATCTTCTAGTGGGTCATCAAAGTGACACGGGAGTTACTCCAAGAGCCGGAAAGGCATGTTTATGCTTCTGTTCCCTGCCAGCAGCCCTGCCTTAAGGCAGAAGTTCAAAATTGTTTTCATGACCTGAATCTCTCTGCTTCCTTATATTTTTCTTCTAAGAGAGCATGCAAAAAGCATTCTAACTCATTCCCTTTCACAGGCGGATGATAGAATTTTCCTTTTTTGTCTTTAAATATGAGCTGTTTGACATCTGTTATTCTGCCTCCTCTCCATCCCTACTCCCCAAAAACCCCCCAAACCACCAACTACCCCCCACCAAAAAAAAGCAGAAAAAAATATGAAAAAAATATTATGAGTGAGGAGAAAAGCCTTATCAAAACATTATTTTTAAACATTTATGAGTGTGCCAGAATTAACTGTAACCTTTCACAACAGGCCATTTTCCTCTTTCATGTGTTAACCTCTTAGGAAAAAAAAGAGATATCAATCCCAAACCTCTGGTTGAACAAATGGAAAGCTCAGATCTTTGCCTCCCTGGGAGCAAGACCTGGTCAGCTGTCCTGAGGCTGTGAATTTGCTGCAGGTCATAGACTGCAGCCACGCTCCTGGAGTGCAAACATCTTTTTCATTTTTCAGAGTAAACTTCTGTGCAAGCATTGATATCAGCTTTCTGTTTGTTTTGAGAAGCACTTTTCCTTCGTTTCCATTCCACTGACTCTGCAGCAGAGCCATAGCACAGTACTAGTGGTAATTTTAAATGAGTAACTTTCCACAAAACAGCAGCTGTCAGGTTTGCCATATCGGAAAAAAACCCACCCACAACAGAACGTGTTTCCAAACTTGGGACAAACAACCTTATAATAGGGTAGCAGCAATAATAAAGCAGTTTGATTGTAGGCTAGAAAAAGAACTACAAAATTAATTCTCAACATAAAGAATATTTTTATTTGAAAGGTCTGTTTTACTTGTTTTGAAATGAACCTTTATTTCAGCTAGGTCACTGATTCCTGATTTTAGGGTACTGTACAAAAATACCCCAAACCTTACAATATTCAGACGAAAGTTCTTCAATTAATGACAATGGCCATGCTCTGCATTCCCTTACAAACTTCTCCATGAAATATGCAGTGGAACTAGCTATAATTAAATATATGCAGATATCACAATAATAAGAGCTTGATTAACTCAATTCTATAGGAAGCTACATATTAATTTCCATAATGCTTAAAATTAGATGAGTTCCATCTGAATTTTAACATTTTCCCTTGCCAAATGAAGATGCTAATCACACTATTCAAATGTTTGAAGAGAGGATTGAGAAGCTTAGTGCAGACAAAAAATCTATAGTGTTACCATTTTAGCAATACTCATGTGCCCAATGTAACCAATCATGAAGAAAGACCTTTTACTTAAATATTTGGGAAATGTCTAATACATCTCAACAAACCAGGATATTTTATATTCATCTGCAGAGAATTAAAGGAATGGATGCTTTCTAAACAGATTACCATGTCACTTATTCTTCTCAAGGGAGAAAGTCAGCATAATTTGTTTGAATATAATATTATATGAATTTTAGAAGATGTTTATCTAAATCCTTCTTTAGAGAAACCATACATGTTTTGGTGTAATTATTGACTATTAGTTACTTTTTGGCACAAAAAATTTGTTCTACATCTGGATGCTGAATCATCTACATACTAGCAACTATTTGATCAAACCAACATGATATATGATTACAATACTCAACACAACACTAGAGTCAAGATCCCCTTTCTAAGAAAAAGATGCTAGTTTTCTATGCTATTCCTTTGTTTTCACTCAGTTCCTGTAGATAAAATGTAAATTTCATATTCCATACAGCTTGTTTCTAATCCAGCTTTGGGGGATGTGTTTGGCTTAGGGATTTGTCCTGCTTAAAATTGAATCTGCTAGCTGTAAATAGCTACTGCTACTTTCAGGATCTTTTCAGTTCTGGTATTGAGGGAAATGTCCCAGCCAATTTAATTTTCAGCAGGTGTCATAGGGGTTAAACCTTTCAGGACAGTGAAGTGTTGTTTTATTTCTTCTGGAGTTATCATAGATGTAAATAAATGTATCATATTTTAAGTAATGTCCAATGAGAAGTGATGATGCCTTATTGTAACAAGAAATAAACCAACAAATGTTAGAAGACTGTGACAACAGTAGACAATCAGTGGTTCTCTCTTAGTCCAGGTTCTTCCACAGCAAGTACAGCTGGTTTTAATCCTGCTATTTTAGACTTCAAAGCCTTTTACAGTGCCAGGTTTCATTTGCACCTTAGTCTCTTGCTAAGAGAGATGGCAAGATGTATAAAGCACTTGGGAGGAGGTAGTGATGATTGCAACCCACCACAGAACAAACGTGTTCCTTTTCTACTCCTCCGTTTCTCCTGGCTTATATCTCAGCTTATTGATTTCAGGATATCATCAAGTGTCAGACATTTATTTAAAAATTACCATGTCAGAACAAGAGCATTGCCACATAAGTGCTATAAAAATTACACAGTCTTTGGCTAAATCTTAATCACTGAATTTCTGAACAGACTGATGATGACAGCTATCATGCTGAAAAATGTCATAATTTATGACACACGGTATGTGTTCACAGAAAGACTGTAAACCACTACTTCTGCTTTTACTAGATATTTAGGATGCAGATTGCTATTTTGCATGATTATGGCTGCCACAAAAGATTAAACTGGTACTAAAAATATATATCACTATCTAAACACAAAATGTGGGCTTTTTTTTATTGCTTTCTCCCTCCTATGTCTGTTCAGTGCATGTCTCATTCTCTTTATGCTGTTGTGCTGCATCCACTCTTTCCCAGTCATTCTTTTCTTTGTTCAGTTTTCCTTTATGTCTTTATTATTTCTCTGTGTCTCTGTATTTCTAAATCATTGTTTATCTGGGGGAAGAAAAGTTCTATTCAACCTTTATTTTTTTCTGGTTTTGCATCATTCTCAATTCCCTTTGCTTGTCTCCTTTTTTTTTTTTCCCCCGTATTATTTGAGTCTCCCCATTTCACATCTTTGCCGATTGAAGTTCTTCCCTTTTCCAGAATTTCTGGTTTTCTGTGCTTCCTGCAACAATTTGTTTTGGTTCTCCTTCTAATAATTGTTCGCATGTTCGATTTCCTCCTTTCAATTAAATGTGCAATTTTTTTTTTCAAAAGAGTAGGTTTCTTCATTATAAGCAAGGCTCAAATAACTAGAGCACTTACATAGGAGTTGGTGCACCAGCAAAAACCCTTAAGCCGTCAGCTGGTATGTATCCAGTACTCTACTGGTCTGGTCAGTGAAAAACAAGAATGGACTGCAGGTCTGGATGAAGAAAAGCTAAATAAAAGCTAAAGAAAACACCAATGAGAGTGTTCAAGTTAAATGAGGCTTCAGCAGCAGTGGAAAAGCAAAAATGTATATGACAAGGGGCTGTTAAACAGAGTAAGTGGACTTTGGATGCAGTCTTCAACTAAACTTTCTTAAAATTCACAATATTTGATAAGTTTCCTTCCAGTTCCTACCTGATCAATCCTTCTTGTATTGTTTCAACATTGAGCATAAACAGGAAGTTAAGCTCACCTTCCTAGGCCTTGAATTTAGATATTGTTTAAATGGATCTAATTATCATTTAACTGTCTTGATAAGGTATTTACAGTTTGCTTTCTAATTGTAAAGAGCATCAAGATTATCTGGTTAAAGATAATTTAAATGCAAACTATTGTAATTTCCAATAGAACCTGTGCCCTCAGGATTAAGCAGTTCATTATTCAATCATGTAGCCTTCAAAGTTACTTGGTTTGGAAAAATCTGTTTTTGCTTTAGGTATATTTGCTTTAGCATTTACATGACAGAAAATTACTTTTTTATTTGCCAGCTTGTTATTAGTATGTCATATACTGGTTCTGAAATACCAACTTCTTGTTATTCAATAGTTAAACAGAGAAAGATTGCAAAAATTATACAGATTTCAAGGCTTGTCTTGTGATTCTCTTACTTTCTGCCCTATGTGCATGCTGAAGCACAGAAGGCACACTGGGTTTTTTGCTACCTAGAAGAAATCTATAAATCAAATCAAACTTTCAATGTCTGGTTGACACTGGCAATCTGCTGTGACAGACTGCAGTATGAACAGTCTGGTAGCTCAGTAAGAGAGTCACTATCAAGATCTTACATCCGGCACTGACTTCTTACTAGCAGTTTAAAAAAATCTGTTAGTGCAATCCTTGTTTTAAGACTACAATATTAAACATCTTGGCTATGAATGTTTAATGTTGCTTAATTAATTTAAATCGTACCAATAGCTTGCTAAGGCATTCAATGAGGACTGAGATACCAAGGGCCTCATAAGCAGCAATTAAGACTGCGAAATGGGAGTTGTGATCAAGAAAGTGGTGCACTGGTGCTTCCATCTATCTCCATGTTCATTGTTGCACAGCGGTATTATTTGGAAAAGAATGTGAAGTAACAAATGCCAGCAGAAATACATCACAGGAGACATGATCTTTTGTTTGAATTGAAGGCCTTTTGACCTGCCTCATGTGCCTGACCAGGGTAATTTCTCCAGCTGGCTGTTGCACATCCAGACAGTCTTGGCAGTGTGCTTGGTGGGATTTTCAGGCACTGGGATTTTTTACCACAGGGCAGGTGAATTGCCACCTGTAACTGCAATTGCTTCATACGTAAGGATTGTCGCCTTCCAAATTTGCATAAATATAGATGAGCAACCAGTTTCTACTCACAAGGTTTCGCCTATTTAAGCAACTGAAGGAAGCAAAGGTTAAGACAAATGAAACGTTAGTGTTCCACTGATGTGACACTAAGTAAAACCCTAAATTGCAGATCCTCAAAGGATTTCTTTGTACGTCTCATTCAGCCTCACTTGCAGTTCTCTGGTGTCTCTGTGTGTTCAGGGCTGGAGGTCTGCCTGGTGGCATTTGGCCACTGAAAAACAGAAAAGATGATAGCCTTCAAACTCACTGGTAATTCACCACCTTCATCTCCTAGGTGGTTTGTATATAATGAAAACCAGAAGGATCTGTTTCTGCAGTCTGTTATACCATCCATTACAAGTTTGAGAAACCAAACAGGGACATTAGTGTGTATATAGCATTGATTTTGTGAGGGAAAATAAACATTTTAAGTTTCTAATAGGAAACTGAGAGTAAGAAGAATATAGTATCTAATTTAAAATCTTTCTTAATGTGAGTTGTGTGGCTCTGAGTTTAGTTCAAAACTCAACAAGAACTTAACTCATAGCTACAGTCCATATGATCTATCAGGAATTTATGCTGAGATAAATCCAATTTAGTGAACTTTGTCCAAAGCTCCAAAAATATTGAAATTACATTTTCTGTGTTAGAATAGGAACATCACTAAATTCCTTTCTCCAAAATGTTTTTATGACTAATGCACTTTTTCTGGCTTTACTGTAGAGTTGTTTTTAGATTTCAAAAGTAAATGTTGGATTGCTACAATTATTTTTTATTAGGTATATACTGATATATAAGTTCAAACTAGTACTCTTTTTCTTGTTTGAAAAAGGAAATCATCCACACTAGAGCTGGTGTAGCATCTGGGGGGATACAAAATCCTCTCCTAAGGAGGTCACTGTTACAACATGTTGCATCAGTATGGCATTTGCCTCACTGTCGTCTTTTAGTACTCCCTTCAGCCTCATGGCAAAAAGCATCTTCCAGATGATTTAGCTGCCAAATAGTTTTCCTGAAAGCAGTAAGATAAATGGAGAAAACATGGCACATGGGGCTGGAAAGGATTCCAAGATGTCGTTCAGCCTGTGTGAGTTGGTCTAAGGCAGGGCCAGCAGCTCCTAAATCACATTTTGCAGATGTCTGTCTGTTATCTTAATAGAAATCTTTTTCTGGAAGGCTAAAATGATGGCTCTGTATCAAGTTAGATATTAGGAATTTGCTTCTAACGGTAATGGTAGGGCAGCAAGGACATAGCTGCCTGGAGAACCTGCCAGATGGGAGGTTTTAAACTGCATTTGGGACAAACATTAGCCAAGTGTGATGGAGTCAGCAGTGACTGAGCTTGCCTTGGGGCAAGGAGGAGGATTGGATGAGCTTGTCAAAACAGGAAACAGGAATTGCCTGACTTTATGCAGTGTCCTTCATCAACAGCTCTCAGCACTCTCAATGTCATGTACCACATAGCACAGCTTTTCCCCAGAAGACTGTCCATCATCTGGATCACTTGTCCTGCCTTTCTCCATATACTTTTACCAAGGAAGTGATATTGTCTTCAAGCCAGTATGTTGTTGCCTCCTGTTGCAATAACTGAAACTTGGGCTAAATATATGCTGTGAGACTTTTACTTTTGAATACACAGCTAAGCTAGCTCCAAACCAGGTTTTTTAGACCTGCTGGCAGGTCCCAAATATGATTATGACTGCAGCTGAGCTATTCAAGACAGCAAGGTTGAACCGACTTGTGCTACTGAACACAAGCCAGCCGTGTGCTTCTGCAAGGAAAGCTAAAAACACTTTGGACTGCAGTGGCTGGAGCATGAGCAGCAGTTTGAGATAAGTGATTAACCTGGCACTGTGGTGAGCCTTTATGTACATCCTGTTATTGATCTCCCCTCCACAGTACAAGAAGAATATCAACAAACAAGAGAGAGTCCAGCAGACATTCATCAGAATGTTTAGGGACATGGAATATATATCTTACAAACAGAAGATGAGGGAGCTGGGTTTGTTCCTCCTGAAGAGAATAGGGTCAGGGAATATTACTTACTGCTTTTGTGTGCCTAGAAAATTGTAGAGAAGATGAAGGAAGCCAGTGTTTTGTCAGAGATGCACACTGGAAAAATGAGGCAATGGTCACAAGTTACAGAAAAAGAAATCCCTATTACACATAAGGGGAAAAGCAATGGAGTGGTCATGATGAACATGGTGAAGCAATGGAATTTGGTTTTTTTTGAGATTTTCAAACCTTGACAGGAAAAGGTACTGACAAACCTGGAGTTAGTCCTGCCTTCAGTACAAGGCTGGCCCAGATAATCTTCAGAGGTGCCTTTCAACTCTAATCTTTCTGGGAGTATAATTCAGTTCGTATTATTGTGCACAGTTGTTACTCCTCAGCCTTCAGGGAAGAAATGTCTTATAGAATCACAAAACAGCCCAGGTTGGAAGTGACCTCAGAAGATCATCTGGTCCAACCTTTCATGGGAAAGAAAGCCAGGATGAGATTATCTATCACCCACTGCCATTGCATCTTGCAACCTGCAGTGATGTGGACTCTGCCACATCCCTGGGGAGGCTGTTCCAGAGACTGATTATTTCAGTGCAGAGAAATCCTTTCTTACATCAAGATGGAAGCTCTCTCACTGCAACTCCTGCCTATTGCCCCTTGTCTTCTCTGTTGTGGCTCCTTGTGGAGGGAAAACCTCTGTCCTCTTAGTAGTCATCCCTTAAGTGCTGGAATATTTTGAGTACTATGAGGAGGTCCCCACCCCCTTTTTCAGGAAGGAAAGACATCACTCGTTCAACTCTTTCCTCCTGGGGCAGGTACTCCAGCCCTTAGATGATCTTCACAGCCTTCCTCTGGACCATATCCAGTTTTTCTGTGTCTTTCTTGAAATGTGGGGAACAAGGGAACTCCGGGTGTGACCCCACCAGCACTAAGTAGAGGGGATTTCTGCCACTAAGGCTGCTGTGGATGCAGCCCAGGGTCCTGTTGGCCTTTGTTTCTGCAGCCATCCTCAGCTGACTGATGTTCATCTTGTTTTCCAACAGGACCCCCAGGTCCACAAGGCTGCTCCCAACCACACAGATCCTAGTCTGTACTGGGCTCTTTGGTTATGCCCATCACAGGTGCAGGGCTTTGCACTTCGTAAATGACCTAAGCAAAATAGAAACCTTTGCATTTTTTGTATAGGAGATCCGCTTTAGCCAAATATGTGTGGGAGGGGAAAATGTGAGAGGAGCATGAATCTCTATTAGAGTGTAAAATAGGATTCAATAATTCCTAGGACTTCTGGAGTGTGTTGCAGGATATGGCTATTAATAATAATATCAACAATAACAACTCCTGTAACTTTCTATTCAGATCACATTTGTTCTCCATTGAATAATAATTGCACTGTTAGGCTAATTTTGAAAGGATTTGGTTTAATCTGGGTGTGAGCTAAGAAATGATGGTTATGCCAGTGGAAATGAGAAATCAGTCTATAAAAAAAAAACAAACAACCTGCACTAAGGAAATGATCCAGTGTTCAAACTACTGTTCACCTTATTTTCCAGAATTCATAGTCCTTTCCCTGTGCCATGTTTTATTAGGAAAAGGCAAATTGCTTTTGCCTTGCTGAGCAACTTAGTGAATGAGGGTGGGGTATATATAATGTTTGAAAGGAAATGATATGTGTTTAGCATCAAACAGAAACACTCTTCACTTTTGTAATCACTGTCCTTTGAAGTCTGAGGACTTGTAATTGTCCAAAAGAAAAAAACCAGTTGTGATCTACTTTTGCTTTAATGTGGAAAGTGATGTCAATGACATCACTTCTAGTAGTTATGCTTCTCCTGATCCATCTAAGTCTCAAAGATTTTTTAAGCTTTTGTACTAGAGAGATTTCTCTGTTTGAGAATGCAAAATTAGTTAATTTTTTTAGAGTACTACTATAGTGAAGTCTAATTAGTACTGCAGCTAATAATATAGCAAAATTAAATCAGACTTCTATATTCATACAAACACCAATAATGTCTATTACATTTAAAGTAATTAGTTAAGTGGTGGGTTTACTGGAATCAAAATAGAATTTTTACATAAAAAATTGTCGCACTTTGGACACGAAAGAAAGATGCAGACGCGTTGAAAAGAGACAGAGCCAAACTGTGAGCCAAAAACACTGGGCAGGAGTGCCTGAACTTTATTTTATATATCCTTCCAGAAACCACAGGGATTGGAGGGAGAAATTGCCACCTTTCCATCACACTGGTCAAAGGAAATATCCATCAAACATCTCTGCCCAGGAGAAAGGAATGCAAACAATAGAACAGAGTTAGAAAAACATGGCTATGTTTACAGAGAATGTGTGAGAAACTGTTACAGAAGAATGAAAACATCGAAGAACTGCAAAACTCAGGGCAACAAAAAATAACAATATTGAGGTTGAGTTTATGGTTTTAAAATTAAAAAAAAATTCAATAAAAGGCAGCATTTAGTCTTGTAGGTTTCAAATGGGATAGGGACTTCCGTCGTTCTTCCTTACTAATTCTAGGGCACCGTAATGTACAAACTGCATGTACTTTCACACTGGTTCTGATGTGCTGGATGTACTGTGCACCCATCTCACTGTCTGAGCATGACCTTGCTGACAAGCTTCAGGTAAAAGGCCCATTTGGGGCATGACACTTCCCACAGTCTTCCTTCCCTCTACTAATGATGTGTAAGTGACAGGACAGCTTTGCCATATGACTATTTTATTTTTTTTATAAATCTTTGACACTCAAGAAATGTTTCTAGAAACTGTCACATTATTTTATCAGCACAGCAACAAACAGAACTCTCACAATATTTTCTCATAAATATATTAAATATTTTCCATTTTAATCAGTGAAAAGGCATTTAAATTGATAATTTTTGTGTTAGAATAAACAGCAATTTATTTTATACACTTGTCTCTAGCAAAAGTTGCCCATTTTATCTGAGAAGCTTTGGCATTCCTGCAGTGAAAATAATTTATCTCCTCTGAATATTGCTTTTGGTTTGTAGAAGAAGTTAAATGAAGCTGAAAAGGTTCAGTTGCACTGAGAATTGACAGAAATGTTTTTCATTTGCTTAGATTAGTTTGAATTTTCTGCACATTTCTGACAGCACAGTAATAAGACTGCACATAAGTAGGCATATATACTGTATTTGTAACCTTAGCTTAACATCTGAGACAGTAAACACCATGTCTAACACATTTGTCATTTTATACCCTTTCAATTTGTTCTAAATGTCTTCTACAATGCTATTTAATGTTGAAGCCTACAGGGACAGCTGGAAACTGAACGCCCAAGAGGCAGTAGCTAAACCAATGTTATGCAGTGCCAGCTCACAGGTTCCAGATCTGAGCTGACTTTTGGATTCTGCCGATGTTGCACTACCAGAAAAATGAATAAGGCTTCTCTGGAGGAAATTATGTCCAGCATTTCCAAATGCCAAGTACCTGAGCAGGTACTTGGGTTACTCAGTGGTTTGGTGCCGCGGGTAAAAAGCGCGAGTAACTCGGAGTCTCTTGCATCGATCCCGTTTGCCTAAATAACGCGACTCAGGCCTTATCTAGTCTCCTATCAGAGGCGAGCCGGGCATCAGAACTCCCGCAGAATCTTGGCTTAGCTCACGCACAGCGGTTTAATTTATGCAGGGAAATAAAGAGAACGAGAAAGCGTTCTTTCTGCTTATTGCCAGCACGTTTTATTCCTGGAATATGGTGCGGAGAAGACAAGGCAAAATGGCGCTCAGGGCGTGTTATAAAACCAGGGCGAGGGGAGGGCAGCCAGGAGAGCCAATCACTGCGGAGGACCACAATGATTGACAGTGGCGTCGGCCAATCAGTCGCTGTCTGGACCCAGCATGGGAACCAATGAGCTGTTCCCCTGGGCCAGGACAGCCCCTGCCAGCCGGGCTGTGCCATCCCAGCTGCCGCGGGGGGGCGGGGAAAGGACCAACACCACGCGGGGGGGGGAAAGGAACCGGCACCCCCCGGGCCGGTCGCAAGCCACACCCAGAGAACCGCAACAGTTTGGGGTTTATGTCTGCTTCAGTAAAAAGGTGAAGCATAAATGCACACACGTTTTGGCCTACATGGAGTGCAGAAGGATTTTGCTAGTTTCTTATTACTGTTTGCAACTCTGATCGGGGCCTTAATAAAGGAATGGTTCATTCCTATGTTCTCTAAAATAATAGATGCATTAATTTATAGTTGTTTGGCCTGGAGTGGGAGAAATAAATGCATTGGCAAGAGGTAAATAATTTTTTCCCCATTCTGAAGATGCTCTAGTTTATAAATTCAGATATATGACATGGATATGCATGCATATGGAAGCCCATATGGAAGATTTCTTTTTAATGAGCATGTATGTGTGTGTGTATTTCTACACATTTTATTGTGATGCTTTCCAGCAACCTATCTAAGAAACATGTATCTCTAAGCCTGTGCATAGTGCATCTCATTTCAGCAACGCAATCAGGTTCATGGCCACATGCTTCACAGTGTAGGGCTTTTAGGGTGCATCCCAATACTGGCTGAATTGAAGAAATGTGCCAGCAGTTTTGAGTCAGATCCTGTTTCTGTGTATTGTATTGATTGTGTATTGATTTTTGTCCAGTCTGCCTTGTAGAAGTCTGAACAATCAGTAGCAATTTGGAGGCACAGTAAGCACCTATAGTAACCTGGATCTCAATCAGCTGCTCCAAGACTGCAGAAGCACTGCAGCTGTACCCTCAGACAGCTTAATTTTGTCTCAGTGGGCTCAACAGCAGTGCAGCCATAAAAACAAAGTAGTCTCATGGGTGAGATGGAAGCCTGTGAGCCAACCTTACCCGTTATCCAGACATGACTCTTGAGAGCTGATCAAGACTCAGATTAGACTGCAGATAAGAAAGTGTGTGAGTGCAGAGCAAGATCTAAACTGGATAAATTTATACTCACCTGAGTAATGCTGTCACCCACCACCCTGTCAAGATGCCAACTTAATGAGCCAGTTTGTAAAGCAGTGCCATCTTCCTCTGTCCAGATAAAAATGTTCTTGGAAGATTATTTGAAGGAAGCTGAAAGGAGCACTTTCAGAGAGTCCTGAGCTTCATTAAATTGGATAGAATGGTGATGGATAATCCAGGGAAAAGGACAAAAAATTACTCAGATCTGGAAATAGCACCAGCTGTACCCTGATTTCTCATGTGCAAAATTGGTACAGTCATAAAAAATATTTGTATCTCACATAACAGTAAGATCAAAGAAGTTTCTTAGTGTAATCCACTAATATTTTTGATTGAATAGTTCAGGCTGATACATTCTGCCTTGTGTTTAATGAATAAATAACTCTGTGCATGCATTAGTGGAGAATATGAACTATTTTCTTATTTCTGTTTAGAAGAATGAGGTGAAATCTGATTTCAACTATGTTTTCTTCCCTTATCACAACAGGAAATATTAAAACTTTCTGAACCAAACCAGCTCTATTTTCTTCCAAATTAGTACTGAGCAGCCCAGGTTACTTCATTCAGAAGGATGCACCACAGATAATGATAAGTCTCTAACCTCCTGACTATCACAAAAGAAACTGTGCGTAGATCTTCCACACCGCAGAAACGAGTCTTTAATCTGCATGGTGAAGAGATTTAGCTAAGCTTCTTAAAAAAAACAAACATGGATATCAGCCTCTGGAATGCCCCACCCCTATGCATGCAAAGAAAGACTGTCTCATGAATACTTTTGAGTTACTGGTGCTTGAATTGTCCAGAGATGTACTAGAGGGCTGTTTGTTTGCCAATTCTATTGAAATGTTTTCCTACTAATAAATACACCAGTGACACTTATGTTATTAAAATAGGCAACAGACATAACAAAATTGATCTGTATGTAGAAAATACAGTTTTGTCCCTGGAGCCCACCACTTCTTTGTGCCAAATCCGTAGACATTTTTGATTATTTTACATTCAGATTCAGATTTTGAAGTGAATTCAGATACAAATGGAAACAGTGCCAAATCCACTACTTTTTGCAAAACTTTTTGTTCAGAAGTAAGATGTGGAAGTTATATCCAAGTTGCAAGGATTCCTCAGATTTCATGTTGCATATATCGGTGTTGGGTGTAACCAGAAAAAGAAAAATGAACCTTTGACAAATTATTATATTCCCTGGATAGCTTAACTAAATATGCCTAAAAGCTCCCAAAAAAGAGTAACAAAATGGTCTTTTTATTTACCTAAATATGTCAGTGTTAGTGAATGAATGCAAGAACAAAAATGTACATTTTCTTTACCAGCAAGAAGACTCTCATAGCTAGATTATTCCTTAATTTTTCTCCTAAGAGGTAATACATGACATCTTCATGTATATTCAGAAATCAATCTGGGTTTGAAATTTGTAATCTCCACCATAAGTTAAAACAGTTTTCTCCTAAAATGCTTTCACTCTACCTGTCATTAACTTCAGTGCCTTAACCACAGGTTGTAATTGATTTACTTTATCACATCATTTCATCACATTGTATTAATTAAAAAAAAATTAGGATCTCTCTGTTTTACCTTAGTTTACCTGTATCATTTTGAACTGCTCCTTTGCTGTGTTCACCTTTGTGTTTGCAACCCACTCTATAAGATCAGCAGACTGCAGGGTTTTTAACAGAGATGGAGAGGGATGGGCAGGTTGCAGACAGGCTTTCCTGGCCTGGATGCTCTCCTCTACTCTAGGACAGCCTTCAGTGGGGATGTTCTTGCAACAAACATTTCTTGCCACCATACTAAAGAAACATGTCCCCCTGTTGGGTGTCTTCTGCTGTAAGATTAGCCTTGCTGCATTCTCGAACTGCACTTGCCCATGAAACAGGACATGACATAGGCATCCATCTTTGCTTTCAAACTTCTTTTCTGTGGTCATCTACAAATGACAGACCCACATTTGATTTCAGTCTTCTTTCTAAAGTGTAATTCACTGAGTATGTATAAGTTATTAACATCAAGCTTTGAAACTCAAGCGTTTTACTCAGGAAATTGCATCCCTACAGAGTAGGTTGTGTGGCATCTTCAGAGCTCATTTCTTCTCCTCAAAGATAAAGTCTAGACTTTCCATCCATTTCCTGTATTTATTTTCTCTTATACTGAACAGGAGATAAAAGTTCAGACTCTATTTCACAGCACTCTATTTCATTTTGCTTGTTTAAAATTCAAGTTTTCTACTTGGGTACTTGCATGACTATTTTGGACAGACTGCTTTAATATTTTTATCTTCACAGGATTGTGAATTAAATGAACATAACACTACAGTCACACAGTCTGTAGGGATTTTCCCCCAGATATCAAACCAAAAAGAGCTGTGCTTAAAAGTAGGGCAGGCATTGCTTTCTACACCTGCATTGAAGGCTGCATTGAATGGATAAACTTGATTTAAAGAACTGAATTACTCTACTCAATCAAAGAAGCATTGTCCTTGTTTTCGGTGTGCAGCACTCATTATTTTTTCCTCTTTCTTTCTGTTTGACTGAAAGGGTTACCTAGCACCTTGGGAAAAAAAAAAGATGGCGATCATTATGCAGCTACAATAAAAGATTTCCTCATACACTAACGTAGCTGAAGCATTTCCATTTTCATTTCAATCACAGAATAAAGAAAAAAGTGAACTTGGAACTGATCACTAACCAGTGAGATTGGTAACTGCTGCCCTTGTGTTCTTACTTGTTTCTCCCAGTACCCACAACATCTTGTTTCACCAAGGAACAACAGGTTGCCAGATATTTCTACATCTTTTGGCTATGAGCAGGGAAGACTGAATATCCTGATGGTGATTATTTGTGTGAAGACAGTGAGGGTTCAGAGAAATAAGTCCTGTATTGTGAGAAGGACAACCCTGCAGTGAGAGCCCAGGCTTATGTTTATGGCATTGCTGTTCTGCATCCCACCCAGCCACTTGATGCAAACTACTTTGGCATATTGCTGTCTGTGAATGTCATGGAAAATACTGTCTGCCTTGCAGGATACCAGCTAATATGTTTATGATATTTAGACACTCTTTCTGTTATTTCTATCTGGGTTTTTTTGGTTTGTTTTATTTTTAACTAAAAGGGAGTAGGAAGAGAAAGTGTCAGTCTTCTCTCCAGTAACAATATTCTGCTTTATACAAGTAAAGGTTATTACAGACTATCCATATAAAACTATTTATTTAGGTTTCTACAGCTAACTGCCTTAATAGCCAATAGTGATTTTTCCTGAGCAGGTATGTAAAATGGGGAGGACATAAAGAGTTTTATCTCCTCCTGTCCCACACATTGCATATGAGTTTTAGTCATAATCATAATATCCACACATAAAGAAAAACAAGGTGTCTCACATCCTCAGAAACACACCATTTGAAAGAAACTGAAGTTCCGCCCTAAAAGGATGCAAATTTCAGTTTAGATAAAGAGGGTAGGTTTTGCGTGAGTCTCTCTGTTGTCCTCACTCACAGCATTATATGTTATGTTGTGGAGCAGTTTCAGAAATCCAGGATCCTCCGGTGTGAAAAAAGGCATAGCCTAAGAGCATCTATAATGTATGTCAGCGACAAGGGCATTCAGACCTAGGGGCCAGGCTAGAGTGAATGTAAAGCAAAACCCCTGAGGAGCATGTAAGATGGATGACAATGTCACAACAACAGTGATTTTGCCCTCAACACAAGTTCTTATCAGGAGATACTACTGTTAGTGTTTCTATGGGACTGATATAGACACAGACTCAGTTATACAAGTGATTGCAAACACTGGAAAGAACAGGATGTGTTGGGGAATTGTTGAACATGTACTCCTGCATCAAACCCAGGCAAAAGAGTAGGAAAAGCTGTATCCCAGCATGCCATGTGTGGAGTTTCTCCTTCACCTGTTCAGGTTTGACAGTTTTGACAGAAATGATGCTTTATCTTGCTCCTCATCTTTATCTTCTTCTCATCGCGTTCTGCTGGCTTCTAATCTCTTTCTTCTTGGTTCTTTTCAGAGGCTTCCAGCAAAATTACCTAGCTCTGTTGTGGTAATCAGGCTGGTACTTGTCAAAACCTTCATTTTACGAGCTCATTTTTTGGTGCTCACCATGGTCAGGTCAAGGCAGGCTTCACTTTTGCCCTGCCATGAGAGTCCAGTGTTGTTTTAATTGAGGTGCAGTAGCCGTGATGCTTGGAGACCGTAAAGGGAAACATTATCCTAAAGGTGAGTTAAGCTAGTCATCTAATTTCTGTTTTTATGCTTAAAAGCCTGAAGGTATGACCGTGCAGTAGTTATTATATATTGTTTTGTAATGTTATCAGTGAAACTGGTGTATTTTCTGCAGCACTAAGGGTCTTGTAATTTTGTTTCTTGTTTCTGATAAAGCCCTTTGGGAGTCCTAAATATTCCTAGCATGTTCTGAATAAGATGGAAGAAGGAAGAGAGAGATAAGCTATAAACAAAATCTCTCATTTTAATGTGGCAAGGTGTGAGTCATAATTAATTACTGAAAGCAAAGCAGGCATCAAGACATGTATTCGTGAAACCACCCAGGGTTGGTAATCGTGGGCCACAGGCATAGATTTTAAACTGTTCACTTACAGAGAAGGGCAGAATTTATAAATTTTAGTTAGACAGCATGAAATTAATCCTTTGTCATGATATTGAATTTATTCAGCCTTTCTCTCCCAGTCTCAACAAGTAGGGAGTTATTGAATCTAAATAATTACTTAAGATAAATAAATACACATGTACACAAAAGTCAAAAGTAGTGTCTTTGAAATGGGATATTTTTCCTGTTATCTTTTTGAACTCTCAGCAATGGTGTGTTGGATCTGCAAGCACGGTTCCCAGTGAATTCTGTACATGTACACTCTGAAAATTAATATATACATTCTGTACATAAAAAAGGCATATGTTTAAGTATAATTTTTTTTTATTCTGACCAATAACTCAAAAAATTAAAAGAAAGAGTAAATGATTACTATGTATTTTAAGTCCTTATTGTGAGTTTTAAAAAATTTGTTTGTTTGTTTTTTTCCTGAAATCGAATGTTATTTCTCATTGTTTTTTCTCTGAAGCTGTGGGTCTCTGCAGTATGAACACCAAGTAGAATTATTAATGTATTTTTTCTCTCCTGAACTTTAACAGGGAATTGTAATATTTTCTTCAAGAGCAACGCTGTTCACAAGGAATTTGCTAAGAAATTTCTGTTCAGTAACAAGAGGTAAGAAACTGAAAGGGTTTATGAAGTTGGGGAAGATGAAGATGAAAGGCAGTGATACAGTCTCTTTAGTCTTAATTGGATGTGTTCTAATTCACTATCCTTAGAAGCGGTCTATGATGTAACAAGGAAATGAAAATTGGTGAACAGTTTCTGAATGACACAATGAGTCTCTTATGGTAGATATGAACTTAATTGGTAATTTTCTTCAGCCAAAAATCTGATCATTAAGATGGGATATACACACTGAACAATAAAAACCAAAACTAACACCACCAACAAAACAAATAATGGGTTACTGATTACTAATTGGAATTGCTATCCATTTCTTTAATTGCGGGAAAGGACCTCTGAAAAGATCAAACGTGTTTCATAGGTAAAGACTGTCCAAGTGCTTCTGGGAAAGGGGACTTCTAACTGTGAAGTCCGTTTTAATCTAGCATTTTCAAATGTTGCATTTTAAACATAAAGTTTGGTGTGTTGTAAGAATTACATCTTAGTGGGACTACTGGAAAAAAATAATCTTGTGTGTGAAATAATAGAATCATAGAATGGTTTGGGTGGTAAGGGACCTTAAAGGTCATCTGATTCCAACCCCCTACCATGGGCAAGGACACCTTCTACTAGAAGATTGGTCAGAGCCCCATCCAACCTGGCCTTGAACACTTCCAGGGGTGGGGCATCCACAACTTCCCTGTGTAGCAGCGTACTTGGCAGAAGCTGCTTCTGTGGAACTTCAGAATTGGTGGGAAGAGACACAGGGCAATGCCCTCTGAAACTTCTCCCTCCAATATCTGAACTCTCTGCCTGAGCTGTGGTGAAACCCCATATTTCCCTTGTGTCACCTGTATCCCCAACCTAAGGTTCCATCTAAGGTTATGCCCTGGAAGACTCTATATGCTCATGTCCTGGAAAGGTCTCTTTTCTCCTGCTCTCCACTAGTCACTTTGAACCCGGCATCTTCCCATTGGGTGTCCCCTGCTACCACTTCCCTGTAAAAGACCCTTGCAGAGCTTCCTCGCCCTCTTTTTTCTCCTGGGTTAATCCAGCCACCGGGATGTCTCCGGACTTCCTCCCTGGACCCTCACAACACAACACTGGATTTACAAGAAAAAGGCAATTAACGCAGAGAAGAGCCCTCTGTTGCCTTTCATTCTCTCTGATGCCTTTACACCATGCCTGGGGTAATTCTCATTTCCAGAGGAGCCAGCAGAAACAGGTCATCTGCGGTAGCAAGATGTCTGTACTTTGGGAGAGTTGCAAAACCATTGCAACCTGTCCCAGCAGGGGTTTCGCTCACGTAAAGGATGCTGTAGCTACCTCGAGAGCTCCGGGTTAAGCGTCCTTATCCCTGGGCAGCCTGTTCCACTCACAGCAAAGAACTTCCTCCCAATATATAACCTAAACCTACCCTTATTAGTTTGAATTCATCCCCTATTGTACTATCACTACATGCTCTTGTAAGAAGTTCCTCGCTGTCTTCCTTTTATGTTTCCTTCAGGTACTAAAGTCTGTTATTAGGTCACCCCAAAGCCTTCTTGTTCCAGCTGAACAAACCCATATCTCTCAGTCTGTCCTTGTAAGAGAGATGTTCAATGCCTCTAATCATCAGTTAAGTCAAGCAAATGGAGAAGTAATGAAATAAATTATATGAATGTATGTTGTGCATTCTTTCAAAATTTACAAAGCTAACAAAAAATTTACACTGATAATATGCAACGTTATTCAAGTTAATTCTGTTTTCTTACTATACAGTTCATCAATATATATGCACAAACATACTTTTCTTCCTATTAGGAACAAATCTAAATACAACAGTAGTTAAACTGTGTGATGTTTCCAAAGGATATAATTAAGTTGTCTATCTGAAGACAGGTGCTATAATCATGAAGTTTTTTCCTGTTGTAAATTTTCCTTCAACGTTTGTCTTGATGTAAGGTCTTAGTACATTAAAGGAGAATAATGAAATATTGTTTGGAGGGTCTCCCCAACATTGTTGCCTAGGCTGAATTTCTTCTCTCTCTAATAGATGGGAACAATTTGTCCATGAGATATCCTCAGACAATCTCTATGTTTCAATGAAAGTCACTCAATATAAGATTAGTCTAAGCTATCAAAAGATGAAATGTAATCCTTTATCTCCTGACTTGGGACTCTTTTTTATCTAACTTCAGCACTTTAAATATGAGACATCTTGACTTATCCCAGTGAATGTCTAAACACAACTGAGAGCAAAAGACATCACCTAAAGTAATTTCTCAAGACTTTGTCTCAATACCTGTGCTAAAGTTTTACATTTTTAAATTAGTCATACTGTACTCCAACACACCTCACGTTTTTGTGCATTCACAGCAAGGTGAAAAGAATCTCACACCACCTTCTGGAAGAGAATCTGATAATGATGACAAAAATATTTTGATGGCATTAATATAATTAAGGTAAAAATATGTAATGCTATGTGTTTCACAATTTCTTGCTCATATTGATTTCTGTGAAAATGTGGGTTTGTTAACTACTTTACAAGGATGCATATTAAACAAGGGTCATTTTGAAAGTGTTGCCTGAAAGCAAAAGTTCTGTGTTTAGAAGACATGCTCAAAAGCACCAATGGGACTTAGGAATGTAAGTCCTGTGCATCTCCAGGGACAGTTGTATAATTTGGGAGAAAAAGCTATCTTTTAAAATATTATCTACTGTTTAATTTTCTTCTATGTTTTCTCTTTGACAACAGTATGAGTTGGTGATGAGCAGCTATACAAAATTGCTTCATATATTGATCCAGTTCATCTACAATTTCTACGACATATTTATCGGTTTTCATGAACAGATATACTGGAACAAATTGAAATTTCCTGTTTAGTGCAATATCTGTATCATTTTTGTAAATGGACAATTGCTGGTAAACTAAAGCTTGTAGTTCTTAACTCCATAAAGATTTAAGGTACTGCAACTGCTTAGTAAAAATGAGGTCAGTTTTTAAACAAGACAAGTTTTGTAAATAGGTATGGTTTGAAATGGGCAAGCCTTTGGGTACATGATATCATCCTAACTTTGAAACATATTTATGTTTGTAAGTTTATTAAACTTTCCAGCTATATCTGTCTCTATAACAGAAGACATTGTCTCTGCCTGTAAATAGTCTCCTGTGCTCTTAAGCCATGATGGATATTTCTAGTTTTGGATTCCTTTTATACACTTCATCATCGATTCTTGTTAAACACCTTCATAAAATTTACTATAATGTATTTTGTTAGCGCAGGGGTGTATACTTGTCCCTAGTGGGAATTGCATTGTTTCCACTGCTAGAAATCAGAACTGAAGATAATAGAACTTATAATATAAATCCTTTCATGTTCAAAATTATGACATGATAAAAACAAGTTGAAAGGTAGATATCTGAGCATAAGAACGGCTTCTAAATATTTCTCTATGGCACCCCTTATGTTTTCAAGACATCTAATTAACATAATTAGCAAATTATATATTACAGATGTGATCTTCACAATAAGCCTGGGTTCTGTTTCATTGGTTCATTACAGCTAAATCTGCATGTAAAGCAAAGTACCATTTACAGCTACCTTGAGATCAGAACAGTATTAGCATAGTTCAAATATATTCATTTTAAATAATATATTTGTATCAGGCAATAAAGCTGTACACGCTAAAGCAAGCTCATAACATAAGCAAACTTTGCATCTTGACAGTCAAATCAGTCATCTTTCTTGTCAAGGACAATCATCCCTGTACCATACTTACCTATGCCAATTATTAACAATTCTACATTACTGAAACTTATTTTGTAATTTAAGAACTAATTTTTCTTCATTAACTTAACGACAATTCTTAAACATTAATATATAGATGATTATGTCCTATTCATCTTTAGGCTGAATTTCTATCAATAGCAATCTATTCAAACTGGAGTTTTCTGCATCTTCTATATCAGCACAAACCTTGAGGCAAGGGAACTAAATCAGTTCTGCTACTCTGAAACCTGTCCTCACTTATGCCAGTAATCCTGATGTAGCCTTTGTGCACTTGTTTCTTTCTTTCCATGGGAGAAAAAAATTATTCAGTAAAAATTATTATTTTACCTTCCACGTGATGTGTTATTACAGGATATATTCATTAATTGAAAAACTTCGATATATTCATTAATTGAAAAACAACATAATTAATGATACAAAGCAATATGTAGTAAAATGACAGAACTCTGCTCTTTAGCTTGCTTTGTTTAAGATGAACATTCAAGGCTTTGCATTGTATTTCCACGTTTTTGTTATTTGGTTGGTTGTTTTCTTTTTTTTTTTTTTAAATGCAGGTTTCTCCAGCATTATCTATGCCAGTGGAGATTAGCAAGTAATTAAAATTGCTGTCATCAATAAAATCACATGTTCCCTCCTTGGAATGTGAAGCAAGACAAAAGCTACAAAGGCTGCAAACATGTACTGAAAGATTTAGCAAAAATTGATAATTAGCACCCAAGAAAATTAGAGGTTGCTAACTGCTTTTAATTGACCCAGAAATATGCAGGTTTTTTTTGCAAGATTAAATCAAGCACAAGGCTACCAGTCATGGAGATCTACTCAGGTTGTTCATCAGGCTTTTGAATTCATTTGTTAAAGAACAAAATTGTACCACAAGAGAAAACAGTATTTCCAGGAACTGAGGAAGCTGATTCATCAGGAAAAAGCATCTATGCCTCCTATTTCCCCAAAATCTTCTCCAGGGTGGGGATCCCATGGACTGTCAAGCTGAATTTCTCAAGTTCAGTCTAGAACTAGAGATGTAGGGACACTTGAGTCCCTTTATGCAGAGCAGAAAATCTCCATGAAGGGCCCTCCTGCTGCTTTTCATGGCACACTATGCCAAATTTGCAAGGCCTCTTTGCCAGCAAGGGGGAAGTCAACCATGCCAGAAAGCCACATCTAATGATAAGCACACTTAAATATTTAGAAAAATGCCCGATGATTCAATTCCTTCATAATGGAGAATTGCAGCCTGATATCCATAGTCGGAGGAATGATGCACTCACACTTCAGTGGTATCTACCATAGGATGAAAATATCTGCCAGCCCATTACAGACAGCCCCTTGAATGCTCTTGGGTCACAGGGTTGAGGAAAACAAACACAGCATCAAGATGAATAGATACAGTGACAGAAAGTATTACTAAAAGTGTAATATTGTTGTTATCCAAAATATTCATTCTCGGTCGGAACTACTTTTCCCCACTGTGATTGTCACAGACCAGTCTGAGAGAAGACAGCCTACATGAACTATAAAATTACTGTCTCACGTCAGCAAGGGACTAGTTTTCCCCCCTAGAATAACCAGCCTTACTGTTGAAGATGGGGCAAAGAAGTCATTAAGTACCTCAGCCTTTTCGTCCACTTTGGTGACAATATTCCCCCACATCCAATAAAGAATGAAGGTTTTCCTTGCCCCTTCTTTTTCCTATTAATGGACTTATAAAAACACTTTTGTATATGAGAAAGTGAGAAATTTTTTTTAAGAATTTTTTTTAATTTGAAACATTCAATCCTGTTGGGAAAGATGTAGTTTTTCAGAATCAACAGTACCTGTAGATTTTCAATGACTGCTGAATTCAGAAGTTATGTGGAGATCTTGATTTAAAAACTGTTGGAACCAATGGAAAAACTTTTTGCTACCTTAGAAAAGTAGAAAATACTTTGGTTTTATTATTCAAAGTATTGCAATTAAATATTTATTTTACTTATTTACATCTTAAAAATGACATTTGAGGATTTTTAAATTAAATTATTTACATTTAATATTCAAGGAAAAGATGCCTCTATTGGAGTAATAAATTAGGTGCTAAAGTGTCATATGCCTAAAAATCTAGCAGCAATTTAATGGAAAGCTAATACAAATGTCAACCTACAGCAAACACGGCAAACTCCAGATATTTCTACTAAGTTATCTGTGCTGTAACAAGGTCAACTGGACAGCCCCACAATGAGGCTAAACCAAAAATAAAAATATACTTCATCTTTGATAGTCACTACAGAAATATTACTCACTATAAAAAATTGTATGGAAAGACTTGCAAAAAGCTTTTATTTTTATCCTCTGAGTGAGTTACATCTGTATAAATGTAGACTGAATGATAAAAAAAGCCGTCTACTTACCCATTAACTTAGGTGATTTGAATACTGAAAAATGAATTACAGAAACATTTTGCATTATTATTTAATCTGATACTAAGGTACAATAATGGTATAAGTTCCATTTTGCATCTCTGCTGAAAAATCAATGGAAAAAAGTACCCCCAAAAGTCGAGCCATTAAATGTGTTTGCAAGCTTCTTATTTTCATACAGAAGGAAAAGAACATAATAAATATGTGATTAGATAACTCTTATACCAAAGAAATGCGTAAAAAATTAGTACTGTCAACTATCAGTGAATACCTTCTTGATTGCCCTGTCTGGAATGCAGCGATCTTCCCCAATGTAATATAATGTACTGTACGTGGCTTTAAAAGAATGTATTAGCACTCATCACTAATGTTGCTCATTGGATAGGTTCCCTTTTCCATTTTGATTTGTTCCAACACATTTAATGCCTTACACCTGAGTCTACAGTAAATTTTGAGCTTCCCATGACTTTTAACAAAAATTCCAGCTTTAACAGACTACGAAACTTTGTTTAAAGCTATACAATGCTGAAAGCAAAATGTGGCTCAGAGTTTCTTTGTGGGTCAAGGCAGATGTTATTTTTATATTGCACATAAAAGAAGACCTCCTTCAGGGTGTTTTTCTTAAGAGGTAAATATTTCAAGAATTTAAAGAGAGTTTTCATTTCCCCCACCCCCAGGTAAAACATAATAAGAATGCATGGCCCCACCTGCCACATTGCTGCCTGCCTCTTGGCACTCAGTGTGAGGGAACACAGTGTAAAAGAGCACCTCATAAAGCACATACCTCTTCATATAATGTTGATTATCAGATCATAAACTGCCATGGTATTTTAAATATAATATATAACAGTATTCATTTTCCATTACAGAAAAGATTCGTTCTTTTTAAGTTATAGTGGTGACTGCTTTATGTCACAAAAAAATGATGTATCATGTCATTTCTGTCTCTTTTTTTCCCTCACAGCCTTCTCTAGGCAGGTCTCATTTTGCTGGGGGAGTTCAGGTAATGCTTAGGAGTGCAAAACACATCCACGTCTTCAGATATGCCTTTATATTGTAGGCACGTATATGTCTTTCATTGCCAGTTGCTGCTCAGTTGTAAGTAGAAGTAGATGTTGCCAAAGTTGAAACTCATTTTTTATGCAGTTTATTTTTCTACATAAATGAGAGTAATGTCATTGATGAGTCAGACAAATTATTTTCCACTGATTATAGAGCAGACATTTTATAATCTATGTGAACAATTGTGGCCTGTGTTTTCTTTCATCTTCTTTGCTGCATATTTGAATAAAGCATGAAGCTGATGAGGAGTGCACATTAAAGCAGACTGCAAGGGTTGCTGCTGGGCAAGCCAGACTATGAAAAGAAGCAGTGCTTAAATGAACCATAAGTAAAGGGAGAAAAAAAAATTAAGGAATCCCTACTGCACATGTCTAGAGTGTATCTAGAGCATGACTGAGCACATAGAATCATAGAAACACAGAACTGTCAAGGTTGGAAGGGATGACCACTGGAGGTCATCCAATCCGACCGACCTGTGTTCCAGTTTCTACTCACTGCCTCTTGTCCTGTTGCATAGCACTGAGAAGAGCCTGGCTCCAACCTCCAACCATGCTTCAGACACTAATGTACATAGGTATGGTTGATCCTGGCTTATGTTTGGATCAGGAACTGGATGACTCAGTGAGACCTTCTTTAAACTTACTTTCCTTGATACAATGGCAGACAGAGTTCTGTGCTGTGTTGAATTGTCCCATGCTGTGAGGTTGGCTCTAGAGCAAGGAGATACCACATAATCCTTCCTTGGCATGTGTACCACACCCAGGTTGTCTGTCCTGGGCTATTTTTGCATCTATGCAATAGTGTGATTGAAATAACTAACCCCGAGCTGTTTCTGTATGTAGGCAATAGCTCTCCTGGCACCTTCTTGCCCACCTAGGTGCATTAAAGCTGGCACCTGGGAATATGCCATGCCCAATAAGTGTGGGGCCCTGTAAAGCAAGACATGCACTGGAAGAAAAGCACCGTGCTGGTAGCTGGTACCAGAGGAGAAGTCCTTCAGTTCTGAGGTGGCTTCCGTGGCTGTTGGAGACTTCAATGGGGATGGCATTGAAGACTTTGTATCAGGAGTTCCACGAGCAGCAAGAACTCTGGGCATGGTGTCCATTTACAATGGGAAAAACATGTCTTCCATGTACAGCTTCACTGGAGAGCAGATGGCTGCCTATTTTGGGTATTCAGTGGCTGCCACAGATATAGATGGCAACAATTACACAGATCTGTTTATTGGAGCCCCTCTTTTTATGGATCGAAGTTCTGATGGGAAGCTTCAGGAGGTCGGCCAAGTGTCCATTTGCCACCAGTGAGCCTTGGGAGGGTTCCAGACAGCAAAGCTGAATGATTTTGAGATCTTTGCCAGCCACCCCCTCCAG
The DNA here is from genome assembly GCA_013398175.1 of Climacteris rufus. Taxonomy (NCBI): domain Eukaryota; kingdom Metazoa; phylum Chordata; class Aves; order Passeriformes; family Climacteridae; genus Climacteris; species Climacteris rufus. The sequence goes on along the minus strand of VZRZ01002012.1, from coordinate 1,406,712 downwards.
GGGTGGCATGTCCTGGGGTGACAGTTCCATATCGCCACTGTCATGTATTCCTATCATCAGCGGATCTTTTTCAGTGCGGGGCTGTTGCCTTGAGTTTTGCAGTTCTTCGATGTTTTCATTTTTCTGTAACAGTTTCTCATGCATTCTCTGTAAACATAGCCATGTTTTTCTAACTGTGTTCTATTGTTTGCATTCCTTTCTCCTGGGTGGAGAGATTTGATGGATATTTCCTTTGACCAGTGTGATGGAGGGGTGGCAATTTCTCCCTCCAATCCACGATGGTCTCTAGGAGGATATAAAATAAAGTGTGGCATCTCAACCCCCAGTTTTTCGGCCCGCAGTTTGGCTCTGTCTCTCTTCAACGTGTGTCTGCATCTTTCTTTCGTGTCCTAGTGCGACACGGGGCTATGTTCCCGCCCAGAGGACATTGGAGTTCCTCCCAACAGACTGTACATAAAATAAGGTGACTCTCCCAGGATTCTTCTTCTTCCCAGCTGTGGTGTGCAAAGTCGGCATGGCGGAAAGAAGGAGAGGTTTTTATTTCCTTTGGGTGGTTTTTTTTTTATTTTTTTTCCCCTTCCCCTTGCCTTTTTGGCCAGGTTTTTTATTGTGTGCCTTTTCCTTCGTTTATTTGGACCTGTGCCATCACCTGGAACAGAGGAGGGGATCAACATCAGAAGGACATTCTTCTTCCCCCCCTCTCCCAGGCCTAGGGAGGCCTGGTGCAGCCTGGGCTGGGGCCCTCAGGAAGCTACCAGATGGAAGGGACTCTCTCTGGGACTTTTCTACTGAGGTTTTCCGTTTTTGGGGATTTATTATGTGATTTATTATCCTCTTTTTTTTTTTTTTTTTGTCTTTGCTGTGTCTGCATGCAGGGTTTTGTTTTTTCACTTTCTTCCAAGAATTTTCTTTCTGGACCTAATAAGGGGAGGGGCTGGTGAGACCTGCCTTTTGTTTTGGAAGGGTTTCCCTCCAGCTGTTATCTCAAACGATAACACCTCTCTCCAAGAGACACAGAGAAACCTGAATCTCCACTCCCTTTCACACAAGGACATGGTTATCTCTGGCTCTGGACAAATGCGAAGGGTCAGGAAGTCGTCTGCTCTGGGAATAGCACTTTTCTCTGCTTTACCTCTAGGGCTGAATGTGAAGGAGCACACAGGCATCTGAGCATACACTGTTGATTATGTATGCAGGATGAAGTGATTAATAATCACATTCCTTCAGATTTATTCTTTTTTTTACCCTAAAAAACCCAAAAGTTTGAAAGAATTTCAGGACATATAAACTGAGAGGAGCTATGTTCTGCAATATGTAGCTCAGCATTCCCCAGGAATGCTGAGGTAAAATTATTTCTGGCATTCTCTTTTCAGGTATTATTTTTAAGCACTTTCTCAAGAACTCAAAACTTTATGGGTGTAATGTTTGTATAATATTAGTTAGCATATTACAGCTCTGAAGGAAAAGAGGAGATAGTATCCCATAATGAATTTGACTGCCTAAAAAATGAAAAGAAGTTGAGTTTTTCTAAGTCTGCAATATCTATAAAAAACTTGGAAGTACAACTCTGTTCCTAGTCCCTGGATGCATTCTCAGTTCTGCACTTAAATTTTATACAGCTGTTCAGAAACAAAACATTAGAATCTCTGTTGCTATGTTTCACAGCACAAATGGAATTAAAAAGAGTTATGGAAGAAAGAATTAGCTTGAAAAATGGTGTGGATGGCATTTAAGCTCAAGACATACATTTAATGTGTTTCTGCGTCTCTAGAAATCCTGAGGGACAAAAGCTGGTCTACAAAAGCATATTTTCTTTGTTAAATGTCTCCATGTAAAATTGCCTACAGAATGTTGCTGTGTTATTGTCAGAACAATATGTCACGAGGCTTGGGAAATATTCTGATTTCAAACATTTAATCATGTTTATTTTCTCTTCTGTGCAAATATTTAGAAAATGAAAAGAAACTCTCTATAGCAGTTTGTGATAAGTCAGCAACATATTTTGGCCATTGTTCTTCAGTTTTCGTTGCCAAAACCTCTTGACTTTGTTGAGTTCATCTATCCTTGAAAACATTAAGTGATGAGAAGGAGCAGTTATCTTCATGAAGAAGCATCAGTTTATATTGTTATCCTATTACAGTGTTTTCATGTCTGTTAGGAACTGACTTTTAGCATTACTCCTACACATTTGGTGACTGACATACAGATGAAGAGACCTGAATACATTTTGCATTTCCCATGACAGAATGAATAATAGGTAGAGTATGTTTTTAAGATGTAACAACAGATATTACAGGGTATTTGCTGTTTACCTATACATTAAATCCTAGCTCTGTTGAAATGAGTTTGCATCTTGTCATTGTTTTTAATGAAGATAGAGTTTTATCCTTTACAGAGTATGGCAAATTTCTTGCTTTAATACCAGGTATATTTATATAACTTTCTTCAAAAGTCTTCTATGCATCATTATTTTAGTCAAGTAAAACATCTTATGCCAAAGATAGAAGAATCACTTTAGAAATTTCTTTTTACAGCTTTAAATATTTTAGGATAACCAAAGGAGAAGTAACACACCTGTTGAAGAAGCTTAGCTGAACTACAGAAAACTAATTCACATGACACTGGTTTTGTGCCTCTCTTGTCCCTGATATGGAGACATAGTACAGGAGTTGTGTGAAAACTCATCCCTACCAAATGAGGGGGAAAAAGCACATTTTCTGTTACAGGGAAAAAGTTAAAGCCTTCCTTATTTTTCTTGTACCAAGACATGGTGGGGATCTTGCTGAAAAAGCAAGGACAAATGCATTTAAAATCCATTACTATATAACTTAAAATTCAGTTATACTGTAAAATGTTTAGTTATTTTAACAGTGGAATTTCAAAAATGTATTGGTTACATTTAACTCTAGTAACAAAACAGTTCCTCTCTTAACTGAAAAGTGTAATTTCTTACTGTGCTATGCCCTAACTAAAATAAATACATAAATAAATAACAATGTATTGTTATTGCTTTTGTCATATTCAATATACTTAGTAATTTTTCTTTTTGTTACCAAGTTATGGCAGAGCTTCCTTTAAAACAACCAAAAAGAAAAAAGGTGAAGAAGATGAGTGTGATCCAAAATTCTGATTAGCACCAATATATGTATTTTCCTATTTAAAAAGTGTTTCCCTTATTGCTGCATTCATGCTGCCAACATTCCTGTGGCCATGACCCAAGAGGGAAGCCACATTAGAGCCTGAAAGCAGTACTTAGCAGGGTTTACAGAACATGGGCTGCTCCGGTGAATAGTGAGAGAGAATCATTCCTGGCCCATCACAAAGCAGTGTGGAAGCACTTGTGAGTCTCACAGATACTTTGACCCAGGTTACAGGATAGAGGATGCTATTTTTTATTCTGTTTTTTGTTCTTTGAACAAGACTGTTCAAAGGACAGACACTCCTCTTGCTGAATAAACAGTAATTGCAGAGGTGTGCAGAGATATTCATTAGTCAGTAGGAAAAAAGAATGTCAAATTAGTCTGTGCCTGATGGATTGAGTCAAAACCCAGCTACCCCAGCTGAAAAACTGATATAGCTGTGTAGGAGAAATGATACTTCTTCTTGGAATATCCAGCAAAAATCAGAAAAAGAAAAAAAAAGTCTAATTTTAAAAGAAAAGCTCCAAACTGGACATTTTTCTTTGTGAAAGGCTTATGAATGTAGGTTTTTTAGAGTGTTTTTTTCCCTAGGGAACAGTGAATGCAAATTTTATACATTTAATTAAAAAAAAACTGTGTGTCAGCTACTCTACTCTGTAAGTCTTAAAAATATAGCACATACTGTTAGCAATGCTCATGTAGCAGTCTTTCTTTCCTTCTGTAACATATGTTTCTGAACACCTGTGTTAGTGTGAGGGACACACCTAATATACTTTTTTTTCCCATACCCTCAGGTAGGACTGTTCCTCCAGTTGGTAATATAAGGTCTGGGGAAGGTAAAGAAAGGCATAAAGGAGACCGTGAAGTGGATGAGCTATTTGGTTGAATAAATAGTTACATAAAGTAGGACACAAGATAAAAGACACGAATCTGTTTAAGTATAGTTTGTAAAGCAGAACTAGTTTATATCCCTAGCTGAATTAATGATGATGTCCAGTGACTACCAAGGGAACTCTACTGAGGCTACTGCTGTGGATGAAATAAAGGTCTAACTAAAAATCTGTTTTAAGGAACAGAACAAGGGAGAGGATCTTGTTCACTTTGGCAGGTCCCAGCTAAATTGTCTCCATGTCCATACTATATATAGAATTCCCATATGTCTTCAGGTAGGCACACTAAAAGGAGTGGGATTTTTTCAGATTATGAAATGTGGAAAAACCTTTGCTATATTTGCGGAATAACACTTTTAAGCATGCACATTGCACAGTTATGCAATGTTTTACCATAACTATATGTTCTAAACATGCCTTAATATAGATTCAAACACTTCAGATGAGTGCAACACAAACTGTTTACATAATGCAACACTGGACACTATTTCAGTACTCAATAAATCCCAAAGAATTGTGCTGGACATTGCTTCAGTGGAAGGTAGCCAAGAAAGGGTCATCTAGAGCTCCTTAAAAATATATCTATCAGCTAAAAAGCTGATTGTGGTGAACGTTGTGGGGTGTGAAATATGGTCAAAATTGTAGATTGTTTCTCCAACCAAAATCCAGGAAATTAGGTACTCAGGTAGTGAATACTGGCCTAGGTCTGCTTATGAATACTAAGTGCACACTTTGGGACAGCAAATTTGTGAAGTCTATCCTTACCAATAAATGAGGATATTCCAGCACCTGAAATTTTTGTTGACAGAGATTGATTGTTCATTGATGAGGGGAGCTTGGAGAAGAGTCAAAAGTTGCCACGTGGCTATAGCAAGTCCAGTAGAAGCAGACTGCAGTTCAGAAGAGGGGAGCTAGCAATAAAATTTAAGCCAAGAAGAATTCTAGTAGATTGGAAAGAGACCTGGACCAAGGTCAGAAGGTTTCTCATGAATAATTGAAAGCTTCAGTTAATTTTATTCCAGTTGCCCTTTAGAATTATGTATTGTTCTTCAAAAGGAATCAGATATTTTATTCAAGATGTTCAGAGACTCAGTTTTACTATGGAATCTTTTAGCAATTTTTTTTTCCCAAATTACTCTGCTGTGTTTCAGCCCAAATCCACGTTTGTGCATACAGCGTTACTTTCTTTAACTATAGTATGAAATGTATTTTCAGAAGTGTTACTCACTCATGTTTTGAATTGCCAGCCCAAAGGGTTGTATTCTCCTGAGTATTTGTCTTTCTTGCCCAAACCAAGTAACCAGGTTGGTCTTGCATGTGTGAGAATAACTGTTTCAACTCAGTTATCTACCCAGTTAATTGCAGTCTATTCTTATCTTTGCAAAAAGGGAGGTTTAGTCAGTGTGCTTATTCGCCCTTTAGATAACAGTTCTGTCTACTTTTGATCCTTTACCTCTGCACAGACCCTCAGTGACACTTTCCGCCTGAGTTCTGTTTGTCACTGAGCATGAAGATGATAGCTTAGTGAGTTCCCAAATGTGAAATCAGTGTGTCAGATCTGGGTAGTTTGTGTATGTCCAGAAAGCCTCAGGCTTGAAAACTTAAATAAATTCTAGCATTTCAATAGGTATGCCAGACCCATCATTTGTTTCGACTTTGTCATCTCACCACAGGAGAACTATATTCTCATTTGTCTACAAGGACTGTAATTATTGCCTCCGCTCCTAATTCAGTCTTTGGAGGGCTGCAACTGGATAAGTCATTCTCTGAAGTGCACTAGGAAAATAATGTATCTACTGGTCCAAAACTACAGTACAGCTCCTATATGCTGTCAGACATTTGTTTGTATTCACTCAAGTGAATTTTCAGGTTGCTATTTGTCTAAGCAACTTGTTAAGTGATTCATCTTTATTTTCTTGGTTGCTATTGTGTGTTATACGTTTTCTCTTCTTAAAACTTTTCCATCATCCTATAAATGACTTGATTGCTTTCTGTCTTCTGGGGGAAAGAAGTGCAAAATCATTTTTTTAGACATTTTCTACAATTAAAATAATGTGTATAACATTCTCTGAAATGCATAAGGAAGATGTACAAAACAAAATGAGTTGATAAATGGGAAAGACAGCCCCTATAGAAATTACCACTATTGAGATGTCATTCTTACTTATCAGATATTTGAATAACAATAGTGATTATATAAATATGTACGTGTGTGTGTGTGTGTCTTCACATCCACAATTAACAAAGCAGCAAATAACTGTTGTAGTCTTATATACTATTTATAATAGCAATGGTAGGAAATTAACAATTCTATGCTTCTATGATAATTGTTGGAAAAGGGATTCCAGACTTAATGACTATTTCAGCACTTCTGTATCAGAAATCACTGCAGCAAGGGCTTTCTGTGAGAAATTAGCAGATGGCATCATGAAATACATCTCTTCTGCTATTGGGTTTGTGTAATGTGCTGGTCATCGGTTTTCATTGGGTGCTTAAAGTGCTGCTCATGTATTTCATAATCTGGCTTTTCATTTGATACCTTCAAATCTGTCAGCAATACAGCAAAATATAATTGGTACAGTGGGAATGAAGAAAAAAAGCAGAAGAAATTAAAACTGCTGGAGGGAAGAGGGGTCCTTAGACAGCTGCTCTGAGGAACAGTGCTGCAGGAGTAGACCCTGTCAAATCATGCAGCACCACCTGCAAGATTTTTCAAAAGAGGGTTAAGGAGTGAGCAGGATGCTGCAGTGTTTCTATAACCTACTTGTACCTGTTTCTGAAATAGACCATCAGGCCCAGCAACATGGTTACTTAATTTTTGTTCCACAGTAGTTCCAAATTTCAAAGCGAAACAACTGCCCCAAAGGAGACGGAAGGGAAAAAGAGTATTGGTCAGGAAGCAGGAAAAAGAAAAAAAAAAAGCAATGGATATTTGAGAACAGTGAGACCTTCCTATTATTAACCCATAAAAGTCACATAGTGGTGGACTAAGGAAAGAACAGCAGAATTAGAACAGATGGGTGTGCTGCATTTAATACTCCCTTCAAATACTTATTAAGCTAACATAATTGACATCTAAGTACCAGATAACAATACTTGAAAAATTAACTTCACAAAACTACTGCAACAATATCTAATAAAAGACAGTGTGGTCTATGGATGTAGACATGTCTAATACCTGATTTTAAATTATGCAACCAGTATTATGCATACATTACCTGTTGGAGGCATTATTTATTTCTCCAGAAAATGTCATATTGGTTTTTGCTGCCAAGTGACATGCAGGAATGTAAGTCTGACCTAGAAAAGGAGAAATAAAATGTGATGAATTGTAAGGTGCATGGTCCTTGTCATTCTTTTAAAAAAGACTCAGTGAAGCAGCAACTGAGATGAAGAGAAATGGAAGAACAAGTAGTGGGTGTCACTAAACCTTACTTCAAGTGTTTGATGTAGGCACCTACATATGAGAAAGTCAGTTAAATACCTATTAAGGTACTAAAGAGAAATAAGCAGTTCTAGACCAGTTTTCCTCTCATCCTAATTTAGATATATGAATTCCAGTTGTTCACAGAGGTGAGAAATGAATTCCACAGTTGATAGTTATCTTTTATGTGTTTGCAGTATCTTACCTATTATGTTTGATTCAACAAGATTTATGTACTCACAAGAATAAGTCAGAAATAATTCTGCTCACTTTCATTTCAATAACCATAAAAGTATTGATGCTTAGCTCAGTCTATGTGCTGGACAAAGGGACAACAGAGATGAAAAGGTGTATAAAAAGAAATTTATTTACAAGAGAACAGCTGAAATGGTTGGTCTGCATAAAAAGGAAAGTAAGATATTTCCAAGGACAGACGGTTATGCAGAGAAGAAGCAAAGCCGTAAAAATTGAGAGAAATGAAAATCATGGCGACCTAGAAGAACAATTTAAAAATGATTCCCAAATTTAAATCTTGAGTTTAGTGGTTCAAAAGTATCATAATTTTAATTGCACTGAGCAAGGGACTATATAGCAATATAAAGTAGTTTTCAATCATTTGAGCCAAAAAAATTGTATAAATAAATTTAGTGATATTTATTTGTTAAAAATTACCTATTGCCATGTCACCAAGCTTTATTTAGTCCCTATTGTTTGTCAGTGATACCTGTGATGTTTAACATTACTCTGTAATTTTCTTCTTTGGTTAACCAAAGAGCACATTCCAGAGTTATCATTAATATGCACATTATGCAGCTTACTTAATCAAGTACAAATAGCAGAAAATGTCACTTAATTCAGAACAGTTCTGCTGTAAAAGGAGTGTGAAAGTATTCTGAAAAATAATTATGTAAAATTAGAAGTAGTTTATTCAACTGAGCAGACAACATATTTATTCATACTTTTAACTTCATTAGTGCCTGAACTAAGTATTGCATTTCTTACTTCAGTCTTGTGTGCATTTGTGAATCAATACAATTCTGAGAGTGTAAGCTAGATGCTATCCCAACTTTTATGTCATTAATAGAATAAGCAACTTAATTGAATTTCAGCTAATAGTTAGACATCTATATTGTTCAATTCAAGACAATATTAGGCATTTAGATTTTGTCAATAAATATGGAACATCTCAGTTTTCTTATCCCAGCTGCTTCAAGCACCTGCCCTGGGATTAAATAAAGATCCTTTGGAGGCTTTCACTGCTATTAAAGCTAGATTGAACAACAAGCTTTGACTAACCTTTAAAGGGTTGAAATTAAGTGAGAGGAGTCTCTCTTAGATTGTCATTCTATAAGCTGTTTCATGATGTTTTGTCAGTGTGCCTGTTTCAGCCAGGGTTACTAGTTAAAAGTAACCCCTGCTGCTTGACAGTAAAAACTGTGCTAGGGCAATATATTTCTTTTAAGGCAGTAAAGTTTATGTTGTTTTTATGGTAGCTTAAACTTCACATGTGACAATATTTCTTTATTTCACTTCTAAAAATCCTGTAGCTCAGTAAAGGTTTTCTACACATTTAGTTGCAGGTTAATTTATGTTTCAGAATGCAACAGTGATTTCATTAAATACTTTAAACATCTGCAGAACAGCAAGAACAAGTTTTGCTTTGCCTCTGGAGAGAATTGTTGCTGCTCAAATAGCACAGTTATTCTCAGAGAGATTTCTTTGATTGGTCAAATCGCTCTTACAATGGCACAGGAACACTTCCACCACCCCTCTTCTCCTTCCAGTTTCCAATATTCACTTCCTCACTCTATTGTCATTATCAACTTTCTCATCTTCTCTATCTGAAATTATTGTTTTCAGTAGGCTCTTGGCCTGCCATTTGCATATGGCTGGATGAGCACCAAGGCCACTAAATGTAGGTGTTTCACATACATTTTTGAGGTCTTGAGTGCTGAGAACTAAAGATTTGAGGCTTTCCACACACACTCAGCAGTTTGCCCTTGGTAACAAGTTGGTTGTCCCTACCCTGCCAGCCATCCCCTGTGGCACTTTGATGTCTGCTTCCGAAAGCAGCAACATACAGACCATACATTCCACTGGCCTCTGCTTGGTATGAATTAGGAAATAACACCCCAGAAAAATCACATTTTTAACCTCTCACTCTCGTTCACCAGGCTGACATCATGCTGTGCTGCCATAAGGGTTTTGCTAAGACAATAAAATAGCAACCATCAGCTTTTTTTCAAAAAAGTCCTTCTGACTGCCAGAGGGGTTGCAATAATCGCACTTTCTGACGTACATTCAAAAGGTGATGTCAGCACTTGGGCTCAAGGTCCTTGAAGTAGTGGTTTTCACCACATGGCAGGGATTTGCTGATCCCAGGGAACATGAAGAGACTGTTTTTCTCTACAGTTATCTGATTCATTTAACTGTGTGATTTTGTGTTTCTAATTCATTGCTTCACAGGAGTAACTTTTCAGGGTGGAAATGGTGTTTAGAAAATTACCACTACCTTAAAGTCATTGAATTGAATTGACTCAGCTGGGAGAAGTGATAGTTTTCTAATGGTTGGTGTATACACCTTAAATCTCCTACAGAGTCACCTAATCTTTTCCTCTTTCTCTCTAAGGCATGCAGTAGTTACCCATTACAACTGCTAAATTTTTTTTTTGTTTGTTTGTGTTTTTAGTTATCCCTATGATTCTATTTAGATTTTTGGCAGCAAACACTTCAGAGACTGACTTGTTTAAAAAAAAACCTGTTTTCTTCATAGTTGCTAGACTTCACTGTAACATGCCTCTGGCTCCTTTTGGGTTTTTTTTATTTTAAAATTATTTTTTATCACATTGTGTGAAACACAAGTTATTTCTAGCTCTTCCTGCCACATAGACGAAAGTTTAGGAAATGTGATTTTTTCAGACAAGTTATTGTTGTTTGTTACAATGAGGCCTAGCATCAACAAGTTTACTTTTCTGAATTTGTTTTGGCCACAAATTCACATCAATTTCTCTTTACTGCTACTGCTGAGGACAATATATCTGATGTGGGAGTTGTTTGGGCTTAACATCAGTCTGAGCCTCAGCTGGCAGAGCAAGCAGTAAAAGGGTGAGGGAGATATCTCCTCCTCCTCTGTCAAATAACAATTCTCAAAAAAATGATGAGCCAGCAAAATTATCTCATATTTGTTCCTCTTGAAGGGCATTAATACAGAATAATGTTGCAGGCCCTTTGTATAAACAATATTTGCTGTATAAGAGCAGTAAATATGTGACATTAGTGGATATCTGGGGATCTTCCTTCCTTCATGGATTACCATATTCCCAGTGTTACATGTTCCATTCCTTGAATTGGTCATCTTAGGCATTATTTAGGCACAAATCTAAAATCTTTTTCCTAAGGCTGATCCTTGCTATTGCTTTGTTAATTACAAAGACCATCTAGAGACACCTTCTCTTTCAAAATACTTTTCCTTAAACAGACAAGCCATCATGAGTAAATCCCACTCAAGACTGTGCCTGTCCTGATACTGTATGGAATGCAATAAATTTAGCTCTCTGTAGTACAGCTGTTTAGATCTGAGCTTGTTTTATAGGTACCTTTTTTACTCAGCAGAGAAAACCAGGTGTTTCTGGGCAGAAGCTCATCTCATCTAAATATAAAATAGGTCAGACAATTACGTTCTTGGATTGGGGTGAAATAATCTCAGATGGACTTCAGAGACTATTTCAAGAGCCTGATGCTAAATCTGGGTGGTGTAAATGTCACATAAGCTTCTGCCCCAAGTAAGTGAAAATACATAGTCACTTCCTATTTCCTACTAAGAGTGACTCACAGACTGCAATAAAGCACTGGGCAGAGAGCTGCCGTGAAGACAATAAAACCCACAAACCACAGGGAATTGGAGGAAGTGTAGGCTGTCTTTATTTGCAAACAATGTGTGCCCCAGACAGACATTCCTGAGAGGGGGCCTCCTGCTCGAGGGTCGGTCGCTGCAGCTGGAGCAGAGGATGACAAGCACAGCAGCAGATTGGAGAAAGCAGCAGCATGGATGGTTAACAGCCTCCACTGAGCCCTGCAGACAAAGCTGCACCTTCCAGCTCTTACAACAGGACATAAGATATCTTTGCCGCATAGAAGCAGCTATGTTCGCCCTAGAATAAAATTAAGTGGGCATAGCAACTTGTTCTTAAAAACATGATGTATCCATTTCCTTTCTGTAAACAGCTTTAATCTGTAAAAGAGGAAAATTTCCCTTAATCCCTGGGGGAAACAGTGTCCTACTTCTATCTAATGGCATCCTCAGAAATGCATGCAATAGCAATAATCATTCCAGAGAAGAATCATTCCAAGAAGAGGGATTTTTAGGGCTCTGCTTCAAATGTTCAAACTTCTACATGTTAAATGGCAAGGTTATTAGAAAATCCTCAGCAGTCTCCTTCATTAAATGAAGCAACAATTGCTTCATTTGAAGTCCAACAATTGTTTTAGTGCTGCTACTTTTTTCTGGAGATAGAGGCACGCAGAATTGCATCACATCACAGTACCAATGAGAGGAAGGTAACAAGAGACCTTCTATTGTAAATTAGTGACTGGTTTAAAAATCTGCTGGAATCATGTTTGCAAGCCCTTAGTTTTGTAGCAATTATTCACTCTATGTACACTAGTATGTCCAAAGTTTTTACGTTTCCTTCCGAAAGTATTTCAGATGAACCAGATTACTTCATTTGCTAAAGGTCTAAGCAATGACTTCTAATACTTATTTGACTCTTAGTCACAATTTGTCCCAACTCTACTGGCAATTATGATCTGTTTTCTTTCATTTTTATGTTACCCCATTGTCATACTTGGGCATCCTTTGACGAGTTATACATTTAAGTTTAAATATGCAAGTATACACGTACAACTTTTTGTGGTCAGGATTTTCACTTGGTAAAAGACAGAGTTGCCAGGTGAAGGAAGACAAGCTTCATTTGGCTCATCTATACTGTGAAACACTGAAATTTTATATTCATCAGATTGAATTATTTAATGGGCAGAGTATGAGAAATAAAAAATACTTTTCTTTATGGAGCTTGATAGATCCACATGCTTCTTTTCCCAGAACTTGTGATGTTGAGTGGTTCAATTGCAAGAAAACTTCCAAGGTCATGGTTGGTGCATTGCCTCAGGAATCTAGTGCTTTCAAAGGGAAGTTGGAAAGAATATGTCTATCATGTATGCACTTCACCATCATTAACATCTACCAGATGTGCCTTAGTTTATATTCAACATCATCAAGTCACCTTATCACCTTGCTGAAACAAATTCACAAGCTCTGTTGGATTTACTGTTACACTGTGCTTTGTTTCCCAGAAGTCTATATTAGCTGCTGTTTTCCTTTCGTATTTCCCCCTGTGATAATAGCAGGGCCTGTTATATGCTGCATTTTCTTTGATGAGTTTTATCGCTTTTTGAACAAGTAGTATTGCAAGTTGGGAGCGATAATAATAGCTTGAACTGCAAATACACAATATCACCAGAAGTTTTCAGATTTTTTTTTAATGGAAAATGTCACAAAAAAAGTCTTAAAAAAAATGAAAAAGAGTATTTGTGAGGACTTCTAGTCCAGTTAGTGCTTAATGTCACTTTGTAGTGGTTTAGCCCCGGCCAAAACGGCTAAGGCCCCACTAAGACTGCTTTTTTCCTCCCTTCCGAATTGAACTGTGTTACTAAACCCATGATAAGAAATGCTGGTAGAGGAGTAAAATTAGGCTGAGACAAGGTCAGAGCTTTTAAATGATAAAGTGAATTTATTACAGAGTAAAAGGAGCGAGCAAAAACAAAGGAACATCTCCCAAACATTCTTTTCTCTGCCATCCTCCCATCCCCCCCCCCCCTTTCCCAAAAGCTTCACAGCCCTCTCTCTCCTCCCAGATCATAAGGGGAACCCGGGGAGGGGGTTTTATCTCTAATGAGTTTAGTCCTCAGATGCTCAGTTGTTTCTTCTTCTTAGCAATTATACCTGGAGGTCTCTCTCTCTCTCCTCCTCTGGCACCATAGCACGGTTTGCAGAAGTTGGCACGCAGCCCGCCCGAAACTGCTGCCGCTGTTTCCTCCCAAATTAGGCTGGTCCATACTTAGGGTGGGGGTGACTCAAAGCTTCTTTACCTCTCCGACTCCTGCAGTTCAACTCTTTTAGGAGTAGAAGCCGTTACTGACTGTGTCCATTCCTCACCAGACCAAAGCCCCTTCTGTAGGAGATCACTCCTTTTTACATTGTCTCTGCTTCATCTTTTGCCATCGGGCTGGTCTTTCTCTTAGGATAGGAATAAAACCAGGCTTCTTTTAACATAATTGACTCCCTTATTGACTCAGGAGTAAAGTCCTTGGTCCCCACCAGACACAGCTACTCTTGTGGGAGTTCACTCCCTCCTGCACCGTCTCCGCTCCAAGTTTGATTAAAGTCTCTCACCACAGGCTTTGAAGATGTATCAGTTCCGATGCTGCAGGAACCTCCTCCTCCATTGCTTCTCTTCTTTGGCAGACTGGCATCATTTGCTGGCTTTCATATCTGATGTTTCACTTATTTTCCCTAGTTATTTGCTGTACTCCTTCTCCCCTGCCTAATCTACTAACTACATGACTACAGGGTTACATGGCGCGCGCGTGCGTACTACAGAGATTGCTTCTTAAATTTACAGTCGCAGAGGCGTTTCTGTCCTTCCTAATTGGCCCAACTGTGGAAAACAGCACATCAATCTTCCAGGAGCCATCAGAGATAGGCCCTGACTGGACAGCTGTGGGAGCTTCTGGAAGCTCCTTACAGGAGCCATCTTTTGACCCCTACCACACCCAAAAAGCTAGACCCCCCAAACTTCTCAAACCACGACACACTTTTATATGTTTGTTTTGTATTTTTGAATTACAGAGAATAAGAGCTTTCATGGTGTAACCTTATGTTAATAATCTTCAAAGAAGGAACTTTCCTGCTTGTTTGGATGTTTCTACAGATTTGCAATCGAGAGCAGGTTAATTTTAGCTAGGTAAGTGATCCCAGATGGACAGTAATGCTCTCACAGATTTCAAATATATCCACTTAGAAAGTAAGGCACACAAAGCTGAAACATTAAAATATTTGCTTTTATTAAAACAAGTCTTTTATGATAAATATTCTTTGAAGGGAGTGTATTTTTTTTTCATGGTTACCTCCAATGTTTTAAAACTATTTGGATCAAAACCCATCCATGCTATCTTATAGAAAACCATATCAACAGAACCTCAGAGACCTCTCAGGAGAGGACAGTCATCAAAGTAGGGCTTGAGAGGAGGAACAAAATTATTCAAGTATGATATTATCAAGAATATCACTGTTTTATAAGGAATCTTAAATATTTGCAGAGAGGTGACTGTACTAATTGCTAGAACTGTATTAATGTCTACAAATAGAGTAGGTCAAAGAGTCTTTCTTCAATAAATGGCTGGACCAACTGCCAACATGAAAATGTCAATGAATTATTTGACAAAATTAATTATTTTTGTCATCTCTTTGCATCTCCTATCCTCTTGGTAACAAACAATCACACAAGATATCCTGGAGATACTATTTATACTGCAGTAGTTTCCAGGAAGCAAAGGTTTGCTGTGCCTTTTATTGACAAATACAAGAAAACATAGTGACTGTCCTGAGACTTGTTTAGGGAACACATGGATAAGTATTGACATATGATATTACTGAGGTGCTAAGACTTGAAAAGGACAATTACAGCTAAATGGTCCATGGGTCTAGGCCTGATGGATGAGCTGGGCAGTTAAAGAGGGATTAAGTGAAGTATCTATTTTATGAGAAATCTTGTTTCTACAGTGTTTGAGAGTATATTGATAAAGAAACATGTCAGTGAGTAGGTGATGGTACCCAGAATCTTGTGAACTCTCACAGACATATGATCAAAGGAGGACATCTTCTTCAGGGAAAAAATGAAAAATAAAGTTGTGTCTCTCAGATCCCACAACTGAAGACTTAAAAGACAAAGCATAGTGAAAATATTCTGCCTGAGCTGGGCCTGGGCTTTAATACTAAACGCCAAGGAGCTACAGGGATTTGTAAGTTCAGAAAATAAATGTTTAATTCTCATCTGGGCAGCAGGTAGAG
This sequence comes from Climacteris rufus, assembly GCA_013398175.1. NCBI lineage: Eukaryota > Metazoa > Chordata > Aves > Passeriformes > Climacteridae > Climacteris > Climacteris rufus. Next base: position 1,391,130 of record VZRZ01002012.1, on the reverse strand, counting down.
GAGAGGAAGGAAGACTGAAACTAATGAGAAAGAAGGATATTATTTGGGATTAAAAGAAAGAAAAAGATTTCACTCTTTAGGGTAGAACTGCAAAAACGTTCATAGATTAAATAAAAATGGACTAGCCAACTTCCATATTTAAATTATTATATTTAATTAATACAATAATTTATTATTTTAAATTTAGGTTTTCATTATTATTTATTTGTATAGCAGGTGTGGTATGTGTGATCTTCTGAGACTATTGTTCTACCTGCCAGAAGTGGAACTCGATGGGCCTTGTGGGTCCCTTCCAACTCAGGATATTCTATGACCTGGGAATAAAATCCTCTTCCTTGACATTGCAAACAGATCTGTGCCTAAAAATTCCTTAAATGAAAATTTTAAACAGATCTTTTCTTGCAAAAAACCTCTGTTGGTAGCCAGAGTTAGGGCTCAAAATCTTACTATGCAATAGACACATATAAAGAAGAGAGAGTTAAGACCATTTAGGAAACCATGATATTTAATGGACTTTTTCTTAGAACCCTCTGTGTCTTTGCCTTTTTAAAGAAATCTATCCTTTGTGTATTAATATTCATGTTCTCTTAAGAAAAGCTGGCTTTTTAGCATCACAATTTGAATAAAAGGACATTTATCTCATCCTTTTTCTGATAGATTTACCATTTGTGGGTTTGGAAGAAAACTAAATAAAAATCACACATGAAGGGTGTCTCTATTTCTACTTTTTCTTTATTTTTATGTGTTTATATGGTAATCTATTTGATCTATGAATAAAAACAATGCCTAGGTTATTTTACCACCCTGGAAATGCTGTCTTATTGTTGTGTTTTGTTGGCTGAATTATGCAGGAATTATCAGAAATAGTTATTACTTTTGCTTTGTCTCTTATATTAATGCTATATTTCAGTATACTTTTTTGACAGACTAATTTAGACACAAGGGCAGACTGGAGAGCATTGCATCTTCTCCTGCATTTTAATATTGTGAATCTATAGCAAATGTTTCATTGCCAGTAAGAACTGACAAAAAGGAACCATTTTTAAGTTTTAAAAACCTTTCTCTGACTGCACCTTGGGTAACAAAGGTAAGGATAATATTTTTTCATAGAGGAATGATGAAATTATTCTTGTATTTCTTCACTTCTTGTATTTTTTATAGCCCACACCGAAGCAGGAGGGGTGGATGCCTAGGGGACTGTGTTCTGTGAGGTCAATGGATAAAGAAACTTCTGCTCTCCGTTCTGGTGGGAGTCATCACTGATAAAAAAGCTTCACCCCCAGGTTGGACCCATCTTTGGGAGGACTGTGCTCCTTGACAGTGACCCAGCAGCAGCAGCATCAGATAAATTGTGTTATCTGATGGGAGGACGTCATGTCGCGATAGTATGCAAAGGAAATTAATGCTACAGGGCTTGCAAGACACCGGGACCCCCTATAAGCAGCTGCAGCAGAAGGAAAACATCTTGAAGGATGAATTGACCAAAGAAAAACCCCCACCCCTGTCTCCCTGCGCCATTAGTGGGTAGGAAGGAGAGGCTGGGGGGAAAAAAAGGTGTTTTAAGAGCTTATTTTTTCTCTCAGTATGCTCCTCTGATTTTGTTAGCAATGAATTCACTTAATCTCTTTAAGTTGAGCCTGGTTTGCCTGGGATGGTAGTTAAGTAGAATCTTTCTCTTGGTCCTTATCTCAAACTCTGTGAACACTTTATTAAAATTTTCTCTCCTCTGCCCAGCTGCAGTGGGCGGGATGGGTTGTTTGTGGGGGCCGGGTGTTTGGCCAGCCTGAAACTGCAACAGCACCACTTTTGGTCACTACCTTGTTTTATTTTGAGAAGAACTGCAGTTTCTAAGAAAGCTGAATTTACTGAGGGTTTTTTTCAAATTTCTTTCCTTGAATGAAATAATAATTTTCTGTCATTCAGTGTTGAAAGGATTTCGTTGTCCTCAACAAGCTCTATGTTTGTTCAAGCATCATCCAGACAATATATTGTATGATATAATTATATGATGGCCCTTTCCAGCTCAGTGTATTCATTCACAATATTTGCATTCTATTTAAGTATTGAATCTCTCATCACAGGGAACATCTTACATGTTCTTTTGGTAATAACCAAGCAAACCATGAAGTTTACATTTAAGGCTGAAAACCCAAACACAGTTGGTCCTGTATCCCTCAAAGCAAACACATATCTCATTCTACCTGACATACAATCTAAATTAAGTAATAAACCAGACATAAACATTAGCAAAACAGATTGGAATCATATTAGCCAGCTAGGCATTTCCCCAGTTACAGCACAAAAACTCAAGGTCAAAGTCATTTGCTGAATGTGTGTAGAGCATAATTGTTCAGCTTAAAAAACCCCAAGATTGTGAAGACATCTATTTTTACGTGCAATGTTCTAGAATTGTTATATTTGTTGCTTTCATGCACTCCTTGCTTGTATGAATGGTGTTCATGTGACAGCAACAGTCTCAGGAGAGATTCAGTGAAAATTTGTGTAGACCATGCTGATATGAGAGACAGAGGAATACGAATTGGCAAGATTATTTCAATTGCAGGTTGTTGAGGCTTTTACTACAGAGGCATTAGAAGGTCAATTGTGAAATTTAGATTCGTACAATGTTTTGAGTTCAAGGCTACAGAGACCACTTGAGGTTTCCATTATGATGCTTTGATGAGGTGATTAGTCTAGGAAAATTATTCCATTTCAAACCTGAACCATTAGAAGAATCATTATACATTACGGGACATTACACTATGTTCTGACAATGTGATTATCTTAGTATTGTTGTCACAGTGAAATAAAATTAACAGCAAATTAGAAACTCTAAGCAGGACTTTTGAATAGCATTATAGGCAAAGAAAGGAAAACCAATTGACACTACATTGCTTAGTGCATCAGGAGTCAGAAGAAATGTTGGATAGTTAAAAAAAAGTATTGGAGGAAGGTAGCATCCCTTGAATGAAGTGACTAAAGAAATGAGTGGTCATGGCATGACACAAGAAAAGCATCATCATTAATAAAAATCAAAACTTTGAAGCAATAAATCACAGCATTGGCAAGAGTCTCAGAAATATTCTAATCTGAACTTAATGCCTGAAAGCAAGATCTATGACCCTCCTAGCAGATATTTGACTTACTGCTTCTCAAATAACATGTGTTACCAGTGACTGCATAATCTACTGAGACAATCAGCTCCAGAGCTTCACTGCTTTCATCAGCTTTGCTAATGTCTGAACTGAATCTTTCTGTCTGTTATTTAAGCTTGCTACTTCTCTGTGGACATCATGTACCCTTCACATAGGAAGCAGATTTTTTTGTGTATTTCTAAACTATCAGTATGTTCTCTGTGGTCTTTTCTCCATCATGAGAAATAACTTCCATTTACCCTATCCTTTTCAGAGGTTATTTTTTTCCAGGTTTTTTTTTTTTATTTTGATCAACATCTTCCTTGACATATAGAACCCCAACCTGGACCTGTTCCTTCAGCTAAACCCTGAAAGGTTAATTTTATTTGCCTGAAAAGATAATCAGAAAGTTTAGAAATAGTCATTTTTCTTCACAGAAAAGAATGGCTAGTTTAACTGTTGAAATATATTTTGAATGAAAGATTAGTTTATTTAAAATACATTCCACGTGCACACCAATATGGCTTTGAAATGCTTTGGGGTTGGGGGTAGAACTAGGATATCTGTTGTTTTCAGATTTAAGCAGAATGCTCTCTTATTTGATATTTTTCTATTTTGCCTGGAAATTTTTAAATTTTCATTGGTATGACTCTTCATGAAAAACATGAAAATGCACACGAAATTGTAAACACCTTACTATCTAACCATGTATGTTTTCCAATGACTCTAAATAATATTGGACTGACACAAGTCTCCTTTTGGAAACAAGTGTTACAATGAATAAATCTCATCCTACTTTGTGTAATTTTCCATGCTTTGAAAAGGAAGCGATTGTCTAGGGGACAAATTTACAGCTGGCAAATACATACTTGTTACAAAAGTCCAAGAAATATCTCTAAATTTTCAGTAGAAGATAACAAAACTGTGAGTGAATAGTGCACAACAAGTCAAAGCTGACAGTATGTGTTGGCAATGTTAATTTGAATTTCTCACACACATCACCTCATTCAAAATTAATTGCAACCACACAGAGGAAATACTTGATGTCATTGTGAAGAGCTTAATAAAAAACACCATTTAATGTGCACCACCCACTAAGAAAGTGAAGAAATTGATAAAGTACCTGGACTATAACTTGGAATGGAAAATAGTGAAGGTTTCACTGTCTTGAAAAAATGGATACATGAACCATACACATCTTGAATCTACTCCCAAAGAATGGATGGTTCAGTAACAACAAGACTGCACAGATGAGTATTAAGAACATCTATTAAAAATGCTGAAAAGAGAATTTGCACTGAAAAGAGATGAACAAAAGAATTAATTACAGAAACAATTGAGGCAATGAATTGTGCTGAGTGTGTAAATAAGAAAACTCTGGCTCATCCTTCCTTAGGCAAGAAAGGAAAAATAAGTGCCAACAAAAGAATAATTGAAAGCAAAGCCATACCTATCCAAGACAATTTCCTGATATTTGCTGGCTTTGTCCGAAAAGGTGGGACACAGCAACCTTCCCCAGCTCTCAGGAAAGGAGTGTGCAGTTCACACAGGTCCCTCCCGATTTTCCAGAAGAAGAAAAGTCTGTTATGTAGGTCAAAATCCATCTGTCTTGCCCAGGGACCTCAGTGGCAAAACAGTTTGGTTTTTGGTGAGCAGCTGCCCTACTGTCTGCTTGTAAGTAGTACTAGCCATAGATGCTAAGACAATATAAATGTTGATATAAATATTGATATAAAAATAGCAATACAACACTAAGTGATGAAAAAACCATGTGGATAACGACAATATTCACATTATTATTCTTTTAAGAAGGAGATAAATCTCACTATCACGATACATGATTCTGCTATATGTTACTATAATATTATATCTGTTCCATACTCTTGTATGAAAATGAAATGTTAGAAAAAGATTCATCTGTTTAATGTATTCTGAAAAACTGAAATTCAGATTAATAAAATGTTAAGAAGTCTGGTTTTAAATTTCTAGGTGGTATGACCTTCAGAGACCTATTTTCCCCACCAATCTGTTGCTCAATATCCTTTTTTACGTTTTGATACAGTTCATTTTGTACCTGTCTAGTGACTAATGTGGCAATGTTTGCTTAACGATCAGTGCTGCAGATGGTGCCCTGCCTGGAGCTGGAACCATGTATGGAAATCTCATTATAACTTAAGAAACCAAACTCTTGATTTAGATTAAGCTATTATGAAAAAAATTAACTTTCATGTGATGTTAAAACGCTGGCATGGTGGCAAAATCGTAAAAGCAAGGAAATGTTATGCTGAGGCTTTCACAAACTGCTTTGTCTTTTCCCCAAAGCTGGCAGCAGTCACGGCCCCGTGTGCTCTCTGTGAAGGAGTTCATTTATCACGAGAGATGCTGCATTTGCCAAAAAGCCTAATCCGCAGATTGCTTTAACAAATATCTTTCCTTTGTTGTTGTCACTGCCTTGTGACACTAAAAAGAAGCATAAGCTGAATTATTCAGTCTCGTGCAACAGCACTGCAAATTTCTCTCCAGGGCTTTGTAGAAGGCCACTGCCTTTGAGCACAGTAGATCTTCTGCAGCTCACACCAGATAAATGTGCTTTCCCTGCACCTGATGCTGCTCACGTTTTTCAGGTGAAGCGACTCTGCAAAGAGGTATCACCCTGTTGATCTGCCCATCTGCAGGCTGAGGAAAGCTTGAAACACCCTTGGCATTTTTAGTTTTCTCCCACAAATGCCCGTAACTGTAGCAATGGAAGTTTCTGTGCTTGACTTGAAGAGTTTAAAAATGACAGGACTAGTACTTTTAATTGGCACATATGCTCCAACAGCATTATATAAATGGATTTTTTTACAAAAAGGAAGCTGTTTTATCTTCTAATTTTTGAATGTTACATAATGCCTCACATTCCTTGAAGTAGGTTTCATTAGTGAAACGTGATAAGATCTTCATATTTCCATTGGGAAGTTTCAGTACAATCTTGCAAGTTGCCTAATACTTATAATAAACTTCTGGTTCATAGTTCTAGTACTTAGATTTAGTAATTAAGCTACATCCCAAAATGCAATGTACCACTAATTTAGGGTATTTCTGGCTTTGGGGGCCTGTGTGCTAATTGTAGAAACAAATTTATTCACAGTAAATTAAGACAAACAGGAAGGCCTTCAGCTGAAATACTGTGGAGAATATTTGCTAAAGCTGAAATGGATTAAAAAGCTTCAGTAAGACTTTGTACTATCAAACTAAATGAAACACATTTCAGAATTTAAACATAAATAGATAATTCAGTTTTTTTAAATACCTAGGGAGCATTAACTGAGAGGCATACCTGCTAAATCTTGAAGAAATGCTACTGCTTTAAATGCTTTAAGCTTTGCTAGCACAACTGGCAGAATATATTTCTATTTAATGGAGAATACAAGTCTGCTAAAATGTTTAAGTACGTATTTTCCTAACATGTGAGAAAGCACGCATGCTTGTGCTTCATTTTGTTCAGATGCATCCTGGATTTAACTTCTGTATTTTGAGTTATTGTTATATTTTGATTCACTGTTACACAGCTGTAGTTAAAACATAGATGCTGCTTGTAACAGAAAACTCTCCACTTAGATACGGTTGTTTTCTTCTTCCATTACAAAATCTGGAAATTAGATAATCACATAATAAGAAAAATGTTAATACCTGCTGTCTTATCCACAGAAAAACAGCAGATGTAGAGATTTGAGCATTCTGACAAGAATCTGGTAACTCTTCTTAGTTCTGCATTAGTTGAACAAATATAGCTTTTCATTGGATCAAAAACACTTCTGAATGTCATGAGATCAGTCTCTCCCTACTTTGGGTTTTATTTTTCCTTTGGTAAATACGTGTAATGGTCATGCCATGACATGCCATACGGGCATGCCACCACACTTTTTCCTGTGGTAATAGGGCTACTTGATGATCAGCTACAAACCTGTTATTATTTAGCCACAAGAAGCACACAGTTATCTTCCTTTCAGCCAAATAATCAATCTCTGTCTTACCAGTCTATAGAGCAAAGAGGCTTTACTGTCTTCTGGGTATACATCTAGCCAACTTGATGCAGTCCAGCAGCTGGGCACACATAAGCTGGTGAGGGATCTGCCCTGTATCCTGGGAAATGTAGGGAGGGCTTGCACTCCCCAGCCACACCATCTCCTCCCTGGGAAGTACAGCACGCTGCTGTGTGGTTGGAGTTCAGACTGATGAAGAAATAGAGGATTTGTCTCCCTTTGAACTCAATTTCTTTTCCTTCGTTTTTCAGCACCAATATCTGTTCCTCAGACTAGTGAAATTGGACAAATAAAGTAAAGGGGAAAATAAAATCATTGCATGGCTGTGTCCTTGCACTGAGTTCTAAGAATAGATTATTTAAGTTTTCTTTATGGACAGTTAAGGCCATCGATGTGTCCCTGAGGATAGCTAGCTACCTACATGAAACATATTCTCTCTGCATTTTCTGACCTTATGATTCACTTGCTAGTTTTAATCAGATTCTTCAGAACACCCAGTTTACTGATTCTGAAAAAAATCTCAACTTTGAACTCTGACTACCCATTCTAGAGGTACAGTTTCACTGAGGAATCTGAAATGTTTCCGCTGTAGAAAACCTGCAGGAACAAAGTCCAAAGGAGATGCTACTACAGAAGACATAGCTCAATTTTAGGCAATGGAGCTTTGGTTATTTACGACACCACTTGTTCCCAAGCTCCTCTGTAATTTGAGAATGTACTCAGGATATGTATTATAGGGTGATATCTAAGTTCCCATTTCTTACCCTCATGATATGGTGAATTTTCTTGGTCTCCAGAAGTAAGTCAGTGTAGTTGGTTGGACTTCAGTGAAACATTTAGAAGAATGAACCTAGATTTTGTTCATTTTGAACTATTTCCTTCAACAAAATGAATGCAGTTAAAAAGATATTTATTAAATGACTGTCCAGTTTTCTCTGCTACTGAATGTGTTCACTGTTCAGAGTTTAATTTAGTTACTTTACCTTTCAGATACTTATTTTAAACCTTCCTGATTTGTTGAAATAGCAATTTGCCCATTGTATAAGCTGTTTATAGATTTTAGCTGCTAGAAGGCTGTTAGGGGTATGAAACTATTTTGCCTTCAGGCATGTCTGTCAAAGACTGATCTGAAATGAAAAAATAATTACATACTGTTTCAGATAATGTTTTGATGATATTTTTGCTACCAAATACAACTGAAACGTGTTTTTTTTTTCTTTAGGGGAGAATAAAAACAGCAGAATCACTTTGTTCTAGTGGAAGGAACAGATTAATTTATACTTATTCTAAAAAAACTGTAATCAGGATTGGAAGTGCTTTTTGTGAAGAACATGGGATATCATATCTGAGACAGACAGAATGGGTTTGATTTGTCATCTTCCCTGTTTCAAAGCCTAAGTGAACTATCTACATTGCTTCAAGAGAGGATTATTTCACCTAATCACTTGTCTCCATGCACGGTTGAGCAGATGTTTGTTGTAACTACAGAAGGGTGAGACACCAGCAGGCAGAAGATAAAGCCTGAGCTCTGGGTGGCAATACATGTAGGCAGTTTGTCCACTCTTTTCCTCCTGAAGAGCATCCCTGCCATTGCTGTGTTGGAGGGAGCTCTTCAGTTCTGGCAGTACAGAAGCAGCAACTCCCTCACAAGTAGTGGTGTGAGTTGTGTTTTACCCACAGTTTCCCATAGGTGGAACACCTATGCATTAAAAAATGCACAGGAGAGGAGAAAATGAAAGCAATTTTTGTCATTAATTTTAGTATTCTCTAACTGCTTTGCCTGATTTCAGGTTTTGCAATGGTGGGGTTGGTAAAAGAATAAAGAACAATTACAATCCAATCCTAAAACGGTAAGGAATGATAGGCTGACAGCAATCTCATGCAGCTCAACAAGTGCAAACACAGAAGTCTGCATCTGCAGGGGAATAACGCATGCAGCTCCTGTGCAGGCTGGGAAGCAGATGGGAAGCAGAGGCTACAGGGACCTGGTAGGTGCACAATGAGCAGGAGTCAGCAACAGGTCCTGGTAGCAATGAAACAGAGCCCTCATCAAGGCAGTGCTGGCATGTGCATGGCCAAATGGCTCAAATTACTGATATGAAAAAATATCCTCACAGAGAGAGGGGTTAATTTCATGAGCAGGTTCTCCAGAGAAGATGTGGAACATGTGTCCTTGGAAATATTCAAAACTCAGCTGGCCAAGGCCATGGGCAGGACTTGTCTTTGAGCAGGACTAGTCTTTGAGCAGGACTTTGGATCCAAGGACTCTTACTATCTAAATTATTCTGTGTTTCTATGTTAAAGAAAACAAGCATAGATTATACCTTCATGCTCCCAAAGGTAAAGACGGTCTTGTTCACTTCTCCATTTCACAGATCAGAAAAATTTCTAAAATTAAACCAATATTGAGAGAGGAAACAGGAGAGATTATCAAAGAAGGGAATTGGGTCCTTTTTGGACACATTCATAAGCAGTAATACTATCTTTGGATTATAAAAACTACAGCCTGGAGAATTACTATATCAACCAAAATGTCAGTAGAAATTGACCTGAATTCTATGAGTTTGACATAATTTTCTCTCTCTACATGAACTGAGCTGTATGATGAGCTATTTTTAACTGGTGATAGTGAACTCCAACAGCTTACGGGACAAATGACAAAGATGTGCCCAACTGTGCAGAGGTAAGAGTGGAAATCAGAAGGCTCCTCACAGACCTTTTGCATGCTAAATAATTTTCATAAATGCTTTGAAAAAGCTCAGATGGAAAACACTGACCAAATAGAATAGAATATTACTCCTATTATTGTGCTTAGTATGAATGCTTGTAGCAATAAAAGATGAGGAACACAACCCTTCTTGCCATAAAATTCATATTAAGCAGAATTGCCTATGAGCAGAATCTTTTAAGAGTCTCTTTAAGATCAGCTATCCTTCGTGCTATACCACATGATTAGTAACCACAGGAAAATAATCTTCCACCTGGCAGATAAATATACAGGATGTCACAAATGGGTATATTAAACAAGAGAAATGGAGAACAAAGACCTAAGAAGAACATTAAAATAGAATGTGGCTGTAGCAGTAGATTGTGGTTAGCTACTATTATCAGTTTCCAGAAACTGTTAAGTCTTTCCAGTATCAGCCAGTCTATATATAGATATGATTTTAATTTTATTGAAAAGCATAATGCTCTTTAAGTCTCTCATGTTCTGAAGACCACAACACCTCCTACCATAGTCTCCCGTGGCCATGGGCTACCACTTAGTGCCTTTTACTAGAGGATGTGGATCTTTTTAGTCCTTCATTTTCAAGTTTGTGAGACACTGAGATAGCAGAGACTAGACAAACATGAAATGTGAAGATCTGGTCCGTGAGAATTACAAATGAATTTTAGGACATCAGTGTTTCCTTTGGGATGAAGTTTTAATACATTGCAAAACCCAAATATTTCTATATTTGAGCTGTTTCAGACTGTTTTTCTGTGCTGCCTACCTAGTCTGTGCAACTTTCAGTCTGAATAACTGTTTCCTGCACAAATTCTAAATAAAGAGAAACTCATCCCACACAAGCTCAAAGCTAGTCACGTGCACAAATTTCTTTGACATGGGTTAGAGATGTACAGAAACAAGGGGAAAAACGTGAGGTTAAAGTATCACTGCAATAATTCCTTAACATTTAAGTAAGTCACAGGAAAGAAGAAATAATCTGTGTTTTGATCACTAAGTAGTCATATATTAGAACTGATTGAAAAGGAACAAAAATGAAAAAAAAAAGGAAATCATTTCTAATCAAAAGTTTTTGTTGTCTATGTTTGTGTCCCATTTTAAAGTTTTTGGTTTTTTTTTCACTTTTTGGAAGCATTTAAGGAAATCAAACTCTGTGCTGGCTAACGCCCCAATTTTTTTAATCACAAAAATACTTTTTTTGGTGACTAAACAAAACTTGTTTGAGTGAATGCCAATTGAATGCCAGTGAATGCCAGTATATAAAGGTTAGCTATGGGAAAGAAACAATGCTAGTCACTATGCTTGGGTATAAAATCACAGCCATAATAAGGAATTAGAGGTGGCTAAATAATCCACAAGCTGCAAAAGTTCTATTTATTATTAGCAGACTTAACATACTATTTTCATAATTCTTTCTGTCCTGCTATGTCATCATATCTTCGCTTAAATTAGAAGTGAAATTAACTTATATGCAAAGTCATGTACTAGATCAGCTGTAATGAGTGGCAAAGATACTATTACCAATTAAATTTTTTTCTTCCTATTTTTTGCCAGCTACATCCAAATTACACATTAACTGTTAAATTTTGCTTTTCCAGAGTATTCTTCTTTAAATATAAGGAGCCACTTATCCTATTTCTGAAACTGTATATTGTATAGACCCAAAGCCCATTGATGCCAAGAAGACTTCAGTGTGTTGTTCCAAACATCCAGTATGAGAAACATTTCATTATCTGCTAGACCAGATTATACCTGGTACATGCCTGGCTACTAAGAGGAACAGGAGGACAGAAGTGTCCTGGCCTTTCCTGGGCCCCCTTCAAAGGATTTAAGTGCTGTAAAAATGAGCTCACTTTCTGAGGTCACTTGGCTCTTTCTTGCTCCTGATGCAGCAAAGGTCAGGAGCAGACAGAGAGCCCTGAGCCTGGAGAGCAAATGGGGTTTGCTATCAGTTCTGCAGTGACTAGGAAAAACAGATGGTAAGAAAGGAAATTTTGCAGCTTTTTACAAAGCAGGGTTCACTCTCAATGTGAATCACCAAATATTGGATACTGTCTAGTCTATGATTTCCTTGCACCTGAATGGTGTTCTTGATACTAATTTTGACTCTGCATCATTTCTATGGATGGTTTTAGAAGGCTCTGTTTTGATTTGTGCTGCAGAATTTGAGCCACTAATCTTTAGTTACAGAATTCCCATTGCTGGAATTGGATAAAAACAATGTAGATTCTGCTGCCTGGGGGAATATGTTTTCCTCCCCTATTTGATACCTGACATTTCTGCTGAAGTTTATTTACTATGATCTTGTCAGTAACCAATTTCTATGCCATGGGCTTTTCCTTTTCCTTTTCCTTTTCCTTTTCCTTTTCCTTTTCCTTTTCCTTTTCCTTTTCCTTTTCCTTTTCCTTTTCCTTTTCCTTTTCCTTTTCCTTTTTTGTTTGGTTGTTTTGTTTGGCTTTTTTGTTGCTATTTTGATTTGCTGCTCTCTCAGTTCTTTAAATCATGCTTACCAAGATACTAAAGAGCACAACTTTAAAGCAGGGGAAACAGTCGTGACCACAGAAATACTTTTAAATCCGATTTTCTGGATAGTAGAGTAATACTTGTGATTGGTGATAAATCTAGACATGCTTTTGATCTCTCTGTAGATAGAAAAACCTTTAAAAGGTTTGCATTGGATTTGTATTTTCATTTCATGATTTTTAAGGTGAACATATATTATTATTAAATTAAGAAAGAAATTATTTAGATGTGTGCAGACATCCCCCCCTCGTATTCTAGTCTGTGCTTTGAAAACTTCTCTAGAAAATTCTCTAGGTTCTGATATTAGCAAGGAAACAGTTGAACTGTGTTTGACTGATAAGTGGGTCAGTATTTAACAACTATTTTAATTCAGAGATTTGTTATATATTCCATGTAACTTGTGCATAACTGACATTAAAAAGTTAGATAATCATGCAGTACTTAGGACGGAAGGGATCTTGAATTTGTATGTTTTACATTTGTGACTGTTCTTTGTAGGCTATCAGCTCTCAAAATAGCAGGACTGCAAGCATAGAAGTGGGCAGTTGGAAGTGTGCTGCTTTCTGCTGTCTGTATTCTTAACCATTCCGTCTTTCCCACCAGTCTCTCATTGCCTTTCAGAACACAAAATATTCTTTAGCTCCTTTGGCATAGCTAGAAAAAGAAATAAAGTGATGATGAAAGATGATCCCTACCCCATGGACTAAATCTGTGTATCATCTCCCACTTGGGTATACACTGGAATCACCTCCAGGATGGAAAATGCAAATATACACCAAAGAGGAAATTAGGAAAACATGTCACCTAGGGGTGCTCAGGAAATGAGCTTAACTGGAAAATGGAAGCCTGTGGGTATGTCTGACAAACTCTGAAGCACAGTGTGCCATCAACAGGACAACTGGGACAACAAAGCCTGAAGGGAAAGGGACAGAGGGAGTCAAACCATGTTGTCTTCTTTATAATGTCTCGGGTGGGACCTTGAAGTGAATGATTCATAGAATCATAGAATGGTTTGGGTTGGAAGAGACCTTTGAATATCATCTAGTCTGACACCCCTGTGATGAGCAGGGACATCTTCAAGGAGATCAGGTTTCTCAGAGCCCTGTCCAACTTGGCCTTGAATGTTTCTAGGGATGGGGCATCTACCATCACTCTCAGCAAGGTGATTCGGTGATTCACTACCCTCATCAGAAAAAGCTTCTTCCTTATATCTCATCTGAATCTGCACACCCTTGCAAAAAGTCCCTCTCCAGCTTTCTTGTAGGAATCCTTTAGGAACTGGAAGGCTGCTATAAGGTCTTCCTGAATCCTTCTCTTCTCCAGTCTGAACAACTGCAACTCTCTCAACCTGTCCCCACAGGAGGGGTGCTTCAACTCTCAGGTCATCTTCATGCTCGTCCTCTGGACTTGATCCAACAAGCCAAAGTTCTGTTTGTAGTGGGGATCCCAGAGCTGGATGCAGCACTCCATGTGTGGTCTTACCAGAATGGAGCAAAGAGCAAGAATCACCTCCCCTTACCTGCTGGCCACGATTCTCTGGATTCAGCCCAGGATGCGTTGGCCTTCTGGGCTGCAAGCACTCGTTGCCTACTCACGTCCAGTCTCTCACCCACCAGCGACCCCAAGACTTTCTCAATTCATTCATCCCCTTGCCTGTGTTGATATTGGGGTTTGCCCCAACCCAGGTGCAGGACCTTGCACTTGGTCTTGATAAACCTCATGAGGTTCCCTTGTTGAATCTCAGTGGTCACCACGCAGGGTTTTGCTTCAAAGGAAGCAAAAATTTAGGCACAAAGCACCATACTCATTTGTATCTACACAGTGTAGGCAGCTAAAGACCCAGGAGTAAATTGTAAAGTTAGGTTATTAGCTAACAGACTTGCTAGGTGCATCCATAAGCATCCCATTAGAATTTGCTTTGGCTCTACAGTCTAACACAATTTTCTGCAGCACTCAACAGCCCTGATTCCACAACAGATGGGCAATTCTGGTATCATGAAATCTGCACACAAACTCTGAAATAAAAGCTAGTATAACAGATGAAATGACCACTAAGGATTAAAATTGCAGCCTGTGAAGGATCTCATCACGCAGCAAGGAAGTGCCAATAAGAATGTCTTTCTCAGATGCAATCCTGTGACCTCACCTGTAAGAATTTTGTGTAGTTCAAAGCAACCCAAAACAGAAAGATACTGCCAGGAGTGTAGAAAAGAGCAACAGAAAGTGTTATAAAGATAGACGGATTAAAAGAGGTGATGTGGAGAGAAAGAAATTATAAGAGACTACCTATGTGAGAGTGAGGTTAAAAGAGTGAAAAGATGAATCGTCAGTAGGAGCAGCATGTTGCATTGCTTTTAAATTGGGAGTTTCTTGTTGAATGTTAAGAAAGAAATCCTTGACTTTATTTCTTAGGGAGCCCTATAGCATCATTTCTGCTCAGCTGCAGCTCATCCTTGGAAGTGCAGTAATAAATATAGACATGATGTTTTGCATTTGTATCGTAGTAAGGACCAAAAACTATTTCTACAACAGAAGACATATTGCTCTGTGTCCTTTCCCACCCTAATTTCCATATGGAAAATAAAAAGAGAAATACTAATACTACGTCCTCGTTGGACATAGTCAGCCGAATTATGCACTCACAAATACTAGGTCAGTGAAGTTTGTGCGCACAGCCAAAAGCTGATTTGACCCACAGTGTGATATACAAGTAAAGCATTAGTAGTTGGACAGTTATACCCTTTAATGAGGTCATATTTAAAATGCCGTGAGCATTTCTGGTCACCTTAGTACAGTGAGGTCACTATAGAAAGGAAGTACAGCAGGGGGCAATCAGTACTGTATAAGGCAGAAACGTAAGTGTTTCAGATTTTTCTGAACATTTGTGAAAGTAGGGCTGTGTTAAAAGGGAAAAAGAGAATTGGAGGGGCATTGAGGTACACAAAGACTGCCACCTATTTAAATTCCAGTCAGAGGTATGAGCACAGGTTTGTCACTAATAGAATGTGAATAAAAGCTTAAAACAATGAATTCATTATGATTGTTTTAAGTGTTGTGATTAAATATGGCTGCAGTTGGTTTGAATTAGATTATTGATGATTGGAAATGGGATATTAAAAGCTACTTACATCAGTGCTTTCCAAAAAATTTTTTCCACCCATAGTGCAATAGCATTTTGTTATGGGTTGTATGTGCCACTTTCAATTCAAATAGAGGAAATTCTGGGGACTACAAGGGCTGAAATCCAGTTTAAATTGTCGTCCTTTGGAACACACTCTCAATTCTCAGGAAAAAAAATAAATGTTTTTGATTTTGTTGCAGCTGCCTCCCACTCTCGCCTGCCTCTTTGGGCGCAGAAATCCATAAACACAGTAGATTTATCACAGGCACAATCTCATGCTCTCTTCCTTTGGCTGAGGACAGAAAAAATAGGCTGCAGCAACATCCTGAAATCTGCAGGCATGCTTTGCCTATCTGCATCTATACTAAATCCTACACCAGATTTTAAACTTGTTGCTAATTACAGGGCAGTTATGTAGAAAGAGTTTAATTATTTATTATTTTACAATCTAAAATATTAGGTTTTAATATTAAATCACTCTTTCAGTTTGCTTTCAAAGTCTAGCTTTACTGAGGACCACCTTGTTGTCCTTATGGATTGTTTTCTTTTGTTCCAGCACATAGTCTGAATCTTTTCAAGATGGTATTGATTTCAGTGTAGAGGTTTCACTTCCATTGCTTTAAATGCATTTTGTTCTTTAAAAGTTCAGCATCAACAGCTGCTGGTTATTTGCAGGTAGGTGTCTGGAGAAGATGGAAAACTTCTTGCTACCCTGCAGAGAGACAGTGCCACACCACCATTTGTGCCCTTGCAAACCAGATGCTCAAATATTAAAAAATTTACCATTCTTTTATGAAAATTAAATGCAAGCATTTTTTAACCATCACCATGTCAATAATATGATGTGTGCCACAGTAAATATCTATTCATGCACTAAGTATCTGTAAGTACAAAAACCTCCAAGTCTTTTGTTTCAAGTGGATCAAAATGATCTTGAGATTGACACTAATCACAGTTTATAACAGAAGAGTGATGGTAAAAGTAAAAGAAAGCAGCTAAACACATATAAAACCCTACTGTCAGTCATCCAAAGCAAACTATTCACTTAGAAACTGAAAGGGGATAAAATATTTAGGATTTAAAGAAAGGAAAAGAAAGAGAACAGTGACAGAGAGAAACATGAAGATCAACACTGTTACTCACTGTTCTAATTGATATATTTATTCACTTGAATACAATAACACATAAAATCAGAGCACTTTTACAAATGTGTATATATTCCTCACTTAGATTTATTAGAAATAATCTTTTTCTTACACATGAGGGGTTTGTCAGTATCTTATCTTAAAGGTACTTCACATGACATTGTGTATTTTATATATTGCATCAATTAGGTAGTTTTCAGAAAAAAAGTATGGATAAAAAGGCAGTACATACAGCTAATTGCTCTTCTGAGGCAAATTAAATACTTGAAAATAGAGTTGCATGGGCTGAGACCAGGCAGCTGTCCCTAGCGAGCTGTGTTAAATTTTGGGGGATTGCAATGAAAAAAGAAAAATATCAAGGGAAAAAAGATATAAATAAATTTTTAAAAATTCATCTTCCAGCAGAGGAAATTATGAAACAGTCATAGTTTTCAGTTATGCAAATTCCTGTCTAGCAGTTGCTTTAGTGCTCTGATTTTTGTGTTAATAAACATGAGCTTTTTTTCAGATAAAATAGATTTGCTCATTTGAAGAAGGTACTTGGATTAAATGGTTGAAAGCAGGGAAGATACTGGGGAATATTCAACTATCCTTTGATTCATAGATTAATTATTCTGATTAGTCTGGAAATGCTTCAGATTATTCATTCTATTTTGTTGTGCTATATAAAGTCTAGATTTCATTGGTAATACTTGATGAGTGTTTTATGCAATTGAAAATCCTGGTTGTTGTAAAGAGCAATTAAATACGCATAATTCTCTGTCTTTTATATTTATTTTTTTTACTAATTCAAAGTTGTTCATACTTTGCAATTTAAGAGAGGCAAAATGGTCTATAAATGCGTCAATAACAACCACTGATCTTCTGGTTTTATATCCCATTTAAACCCATAAGCAATCTTTCATCAGTTTCATCAGATACAGCTGTCCTCTTGACATAGCTTAATTCAGTGTTGAAGCATGTTGACAGCTTGAATCAGCTTGAGTCACCTAACTCCATAATTGGAAAAACTGATGTTTATATCTCTACTTCTTCTGTAGGATACTTAGTCTGGAGGGTGAAGTCTAGGTTGGCCTTTAGGCCAGGAGACTGTTGGGATCTGTCTCTGCCACCATGACATTATTTCTTTACATGGTCCCACACGCTAAATTCATCCTTAGCAGACACTCAAAACCTGATGGCAAGATGCCTTGGTGTGTAGATAAACACGGGGTTTGACAGCAAGTTGTTTGGTCAGTGCTTGGGACAGCCCTGGGGCAGAAGGCCTGGAAGCTCATCCCTGCCTGCCCGGCCACACAGCAGCGTCCCCAGCGTGATGACATCCAGTGGGAGGATAGAAGTGAGGGCAGGCTGTGACTGATGCTACAGGAGCCTTCCAACTTATATTCTCTTCCCCTTCCCCACAACCCACCTTGTTTAGAGGTCTCCTGCAGAGAATACTGTATGTCATAAGAATGATTTCTTTGACCCCTAGCTTGTCGGGGCTTTGGATTGAAGCTTTTCTTTTTGATGTTGTTATCTTTATATGGAGTCCATGCATGAGGTACTGTTGGTATTCATCTTTAGTTGAAAGTATTCAAGGCAAGCAAGAATTTTTATTTGTAATAAAGATTTAAATTTTAAGTTTTAAATTTGCAGTAAAGGTCTTGAACCATGTAATTGCTACTCTGTGGGACAAAACTGCTTGTTTTTGTGAGTGTGGTCAGTAACCACAATCTTGATGGAAACCAATCGTGAAAATCAAAATATATTAGAGACAAGAAATGGACAGAATAGGTAAGATCTAAATTTTATGTGTCCAGTATCAAATCTCCAAGAGTGACCTGAGAATAAATGTGAAAACTTCAAGCTCCATATCCCAAATGTTTTCTAACTGCACTGGTGAATGTCAACTTGACAGTAACTTTGGCTTATTTTCACAGTGTGAAAAACAAAATGTGTGTGACATGATGTGAAAGTATGGCATAAAAGCATGGGATGTTGACTAAATATTGAATGCTTGATGAATGGTGCTGGAGAGCTAACTAGAGCAGCAGAAGGAAAACGAGATGCAGTTTTCACTAGACATTCACTAGAATCAATATTGTCTTTTGAAAAATGTCATATAATACTTTTAGTTAGGCCATTTTGTTTTTGGAGACAATTCCACAGGTCATGGAAGAACTTGTGAGCTACTGAGTATTACTAACACACAGGGCTAGGACCTGTGAATGAACTGTGGAAGTGATAGCAGTTTGGCTTTGTGGTGCCAAGATATAAACAAGGGGTAGTCAAGAGTCACCTTGGGACTTCTCATTGGTGTACAGTAAACTCAGTTTTGCCTTTCTAGTTATGACAGTAACATTTACTATTTTGTGTGTGATTTAACCCCCAGCTGAAGAAATCTGGAAGATAATTATCTGTAGTGAATATTTTCTGCTCCATTGCCTGTGGGGAGAAGTAGGCACTTTGGGAGTGATTAACTTTATTCTACAAATAAGGGAGGCAGAGCTGCCTGTTGAAAGGAAGGACTGCAGTGGCTGGACCAGCAACCCCAGTTTAGCATCCATGCAAGGGGCTGCATGCTGAACAGGCTGGAATGCTGCAGCAGTTTTTACTAACTGTATCTTTAACTAACTAAAATATAAGCGTTTTCAGGAGGTATAATATGTGATTGCTTTAACTGGCATAAAGTTGTCTCTCACTGAATAGCAATTGTTCAGAAAGAAACAAAGAAACAAAGTCAAAAAGTATAATCTTTTTGATTTAGGAAAGCATCACAATTATAGACACATTCAGAATGCAATAAAGTATTTTATGTTTGCTGCTCAGTGTCTCAAAGCAGTTTAAACAGCCAAAGGAAATGAGAGAACCAGAAAGATTTACAGTATTTGTTGATATTCTTGCTGCAGGCAAAGAGACGTAGCAAATTGGGTTTAGACAGTTTCGAAGGGAATCCTTTTGTAGATGTCTAGGCATGCCACATTTTATTTTATTTCACAGTGCTTTGCATACAGCACACACACACACAAAAAAAAAGAAGGCAAGATTTCAAGCATCATTGCATATAATTTTAATTAAAAATTATGAAGATCTTTCCCTTCCATTACTTCATTTCCACAAAATTCCTTGGTAGAGAAAAGGACTGGTAAATGAGAGTTACTGATGAGATGAACACTAAATGAGATTATTTCTTCTTTTGGGACAGGTTTAGAGACATCAGCTGAGCTTCTATTTTAATATCTAAATATGTGGAAACAACAGTTCCCTAATTGCAGTCACTCCATATTCCAATGGAGTACTTCACTTGCAAATGGGAATATCACCAGGAAGTTCTAAACCTCTTAATCCAGGGGAAGATAAAACAAATGTTTGTATTGATCAAATATTAATATGGGAAAAATATTAAACCAAGCCCATTCCTCATGTATAAATGTTTCACAAATGCTGCTATACCTATTCCTTTGATAATCTTACACGGCTGAACATTTGATACTTATTCAAGGGTTTAACATTCTTTAATATTCCTGTGAAGCAACCCTTGAAAACTAAAACGGCACATTACAAAAAATACACACAAGTTACAAAAAAGTCTATGGCAAAACAAGTTCTGAATCAGAATTATCCCAAACACCATATAAATATTTTTTTTTCTGAGACCCTTTTTTCTTCCTTATTATTTTAATATTCTTGCAAACTGTCAGATAGGAAAGACTGATATGCATGCATTATCTCTAAGTTAACCAGATACACTTCAAGCATCTCTCTTGGCCAAAGAGCTAGAGTTCCTTTGGTCCCCTTGAGGCTCTCATAAAGCAGCTGGATAATTCTTCCATGCAAGCAGAAGGCTGCACTGGGGCAGAGGTGTGCTCCCATCCTGAATGACACATTTCCCTTCAACTGGATCTGAGTGTCTGCAGAGCCCTTCACAGCTACAGAAGGGAAATACAGACTGCTCACCTTTGTCTGGTCTCCCTTCCTTTCCCACAGACTTCCTTTGTTTTTTTAGTGTTTTCTATGATCATCACATTTGTAACAATTCCCTTTGATTTCTCTTCCACCAAAGCACTGGGATGAGTTTTCCAACATGAGTGTATAAACAGGAAAGGAGAGCTCCAAGGAATCCTGCAGAATGTCTACCCTCAAAAAACAAACAAACATTTTCATGGTCAGGAGACAGCCATGCATTTATGAATGAGCACATTTTCATCATCTCAAAGTGCAAAATCAGCTACAATTATTGTAAAGATCAATAGTTATCACAACAAAGGACATAAGGACACCCTGCCCTTCAACCTCATCATGTTTCTAGAAAAAGTGATCATGAACAATAATGCCTGCTTTCTCAACCTGTCTGAGAGGACTGAAGGCTACTGCATTTTCTTCCTGTGTTTATGTAAGCACCTATCCTGTATCTGCTCTTCCTCTTATATCCCACTTCATGATTTATTCTTGTTAGCCTACCTCAGACAGTTTTTTGTCAAGCACCACCTTTGTAGCTCAGTGGAGCTACAATCTCCTGTCTCTTTCCTGCTCCAAAAGGGTAAATTCTGAAACATATCCATGGTTTACTCTCTCTCCAACCTGGTTATTTGGTGTTGTCTCAGAAATATTTCCTGTAGAGATAATAGATGAGATAATAGATGAGATAATAGATGAGATAATAGATGAGAATTAGATTTCTTCTAAGTTTGACTGAGATCCTGCTTACAAAACTCAAAAAGGACCATTTAGAAATAAAATTAACTGCAAAATCTAGTAAATATTTTTCAAAAACTAAGTCACTGAAAATGCATTCTCCTCCAAAATAGTTGCAATAATACCAGGGACTTAACTGGATCACTAAAGCACGGAAATGAGGAAAGTGCAGCACTGGACTTGCTCCCATTGCCAGCATTTCCTCTGGGCGCTTGAACCCTGTGAGTGCCACCTCAGCTAGAGGCTCCTCAAGATGCCTTTGTTTCTAACTCTGTTAATGATGGATTTCACAGACGGGCAGTTTCTTTAGTAGATTGCTGATATCTTAATTAGCAAATCCTAACTGTGAATAACAACATCTAGCCATGGGATTTAAGCTTCTTAAACCAAGGGGTTGTGTTTTCTACAAATTCCTGCATTTTACAGCTTCCAAGTCTCTGGACTATCACTTCATCCTGCACTGCGTATAAGCATCAAAAGACAGTTTTAGCTGAATCAAAAAAAGTGAATCAAAAAAGCTGTGAATAGGGAGAAGGTATATTATCATCTCAGCTGGGTCGATTTTACAGTCCCCTTAGTGCTGTGCCACTTTCAACAGCGCAGGTTCAGTTCTGATGAACGCAGTGTGAGGTAGAGTGCTAGATCTTTTAATTGGGCAGGGGTGTTCAATCCAGCACCCCCGTAATACTGGAAGCTATTTGATAATTAGCAATAGGTTTGTCACTTGAGGACAAATCAACACCTCTCCAAGCTTCTCTTTTTGTTGGATTAAGCCCTCGTTACCTTTTAAATTCTACTTTCCCCCAAAAGATGGGAGGAGGTGAGGCGTTGAAAACTGAATGTGTTTTTACTGACCGAGGCAACCATCTAAAGAAGTGCAGCAGCTGCTCACATGGCAGTCACTGGTTGAAAGTACATCCTTTCATCACAGGGCCATCTTCAAGCTGAGCACACAGCTCTTCTTTTGACACTCGGCATTCCTTCATAGAGACACCTGCTTTGTCTTCAATCAGCCTTCAACAGAGGGCTGAAAAGTGGTTTAGGTTAGAAATATACAGTGCAGTAGCTCCCCACAAATGGCAAAGTGACTGATGAGCTGGTAGTGATGGTCATGAAATATGCATGTGGACAATGAGTGCTGAGTGGGACTGTAAGCTATTAAGGTCCTTATTTCATTTAGACTATTGTAAATCCATAATGGTTTCTTCAGAATTATCTGGATTTGTAATATGGAATAGCAGAATAAAGCATCCTTAATTCCTGTGAATGCAAATGACATCGGAGTGGAGTCTATTATTTCAGCATTAACATTGACGCATTTGATTTTTCAGCCTCATGACTAAGCTTTACTGCTACCTAAATAGAAAAGCTAAAAAGAAATTTCTAAGTATATTTTCTTACTCTACATAAAATACTTTTTATTTTAGCCTTGACTATCTGATTTGTCCATTGCAGCGTACACAACACCACACCTACTCACAATTACATTCTCACAGCACAATGAAAGGAGAAAACACTTTAAAAATCAAAGACATGGTCAGTACAGAGTCTGAGGGGCTAAATTAAAATTTAAACAGTATCAAGAAGCACAGTAATGCTCAGAACTGAAGGATGACTGTGGAGTAGAAAGTCTTAAAATAGTTCTGATTTTCACAAGTAATTTATGTATTGTGTTGAATCAGACCTAGACTAGCGTTTCGGATGTGTTGCTCAGGAAGGTCCCTCACTTGCATGACCCACTACTGCAAAAAATTTCCCTTCTTACTAGATCCCTCAGTTCCTTGCAAACAGACCTCCTCCTGATCCAATTTACTACTAAACCATTACAAGTAAGTGACAGGACCTCGCACCACGTTTCTGATCAGTCTCCTCTTACCATGGAATCATAGTGAAGCTGGTTGTGCCATTTTAACATTTCTCAGAGACCTCCAGCATTGCTGACACTGAATCACAATTTCAGCCAGCACCAGAGAATACTGAGTATCCTGTTGATGCTCTTATGGGCATTCCTCTGTGTGGATAATTTCTGGTTGTAAGGATAGGCTTATTTAGCCTTGCTTAGAATTGCTAACAGTGAATAAAATTTGGGCTTAATGAGCTGTGAACAACTTCGGGTGTTTTTTAATCCTGTGAAATCCTGCTTGGCTGTTGAAGAGTTTGACCATAGAAACTGCAAAAAAAACTCCAGAGCCCCAAAATGTTCATGCTGGGGGTTGTGGAACTGATTGAAGGAAAACACTGTCTTGGAATTGGCCTCCTTTATGGATCTGTCCTCTCCTTTCTGGCTCACAGAGACAGTGAACACAGAGAATGATCAGCTTTACAAAGGAGGTGGGAAAGTCATAATAAGGGATTGACATCACCTCACATAGATCCATCAGCAGCAACATCTAAATAATTCACAAGTTTGTATAGCCACATATTTTTCTTTCATCTTGGCAATAATGTAGTTAACATTAATTATAATGTTTTGTTACACTACAATGACAATTAACTGTCCTTATTTGAGTTTGGGAAATCAGGAGTAGTTTAATGTGCTGTTGAAGATTCACTGTCAGTCTACATGCACTTCCCTACAGTCTGACCTCACTTGTCCGTTTTTGGAAGAAGATTACCCTCTAGATCTTTCCATTCAGCACCCAAGTGGACAACATTAAATTATTTAAAGGGGTGAAAAAAAAAAAAGTAATCATTTTGTTAGTTCTTCACTGTCATTTATTTGACCTCTATCATAAAACGATATCTGTGTGAACTATTTACAGTGAGAAAGTTAGCATCTCCTCAGCCTAGAAAGAGCTGGCTCATAGGAAGGAGCTAACTCACTAGCACTGGCACAACACTGTTGTGTACACCTTTCAGAAGGATGGTGTTGTTTCTGTAGGGCAGTAGTAGCTCTGGTTCAGATTACAAAGTCTTCGTTTGCAAAGTAATTTGGCTTTTTTTGAAGGTAGCATGTCCATTATTAGCATACTTTAGTTCAATTAACATTTATAACATTTTGCCCTTTTCCCCCCTGTATTCTATTTCATCCCATTTATTCTAACTCTGAAATCACTCTTTGCTTTAATGACATAGTGCACAAAGTCTCAACTAAATGTTTTGTTTATGTTTGATAGTACCTTAGCAAAACAGGCACTTTCTATTCATTGTCTAAATCAGTGACTGGAACATTTTGCTGTTTTGCTACTCCTTGGTTATGTGTGCTGTCATATGGATAAACGTATCTGGTGGACTCAACTGAAGTCAATATTTAATAAATGTCTGCCTTATAGGAACTTCATCTAAACTGTGAAATAAATAATAAATGTTTTCAAATAGATGCTTTCCACCATAAGGCCTTTTGAATCATTTATAAGTTGGGTCCCTTCAGTAAGTCTTTTCATATTTAATGCATTAAGTTGGAGTATTTATTGCATTTCTGAAAAGAACAAAAAAAGAATGAAGTTCAAGAGGAAAATCATGGAGGGTTTGGGTGAAAGGAAGACCACATATTCAAGGTCATGTACAACTAAATGGGGGTAGACTGTTCATTTAGGTAGAACCTTAAATAAAACCCTAGGCACCCCATCCTCAACCTAAGGTTTAAGTTTTCCTTTCACATCTGAAAAATCAATTCTCCAGAACTGCCTCAATATGCAGAGCAAACATTTGAAGAAGATCTTTAAAACTTCTGGTGGGTTCCTCTCCCTAGTACAGATAGCAAAAAATGAACCCTGCCTACCTGCTGCCCATCTCCTACCGTCCACCATTTAGCACTCCTGTGGAGGTCCATTAAGGAGACTGCTGAATCATAGAATGCTGAATCACAGGATCATAGAATGGTTTGGGTTGGAAGGGACATTTCATCCCAACCTCCCTGTCATGGGCAAGGACACCTTCCACTAGACCAGGTTGCTCAGAGCCTCATCCAACCCGGCCTTGAACAATTTCAGGGATGGGGCATCCACAACTTCTCTGGACAACCTGTTTCAGTGACTCACCACCTTCAGAGTGAATAATTCTTTCCTAATATCTAATCCAAACCTACTCTCTTTCAGTTTGAATCCATTCTTCCTTGTCCTGTCACTCCATACCCTTATAAAAAGTCCCTTTGCATCTTTCCTGTAAGTTCCCTTCAGGTACTGAAAGGCAGCAATTAGGCAACTCCTAAGCCTTCTCTTTTCCAGGATGAAGAATCCCAATTCTTTCAACCTTTCCTCATGGGAGAGGTTCTCTCTCTCTCTAATCATCTTGGTGGCCTCCTCTGGGGTTGCTCCAACAGGTCCTTCCTGTGCTGAGGACCCCAGAACTGGATGCAGCACTGCATGTGGGGTCTCACCAGAGCAGAGTAGAGGAGCAGAACCACCTCCCTTGACCTGCTGGGCCCAACTCTTTTGATGCAGCTCAGGATATGATTGTCTTTCTGAACTGCAGGCCAGCTCATGTCCAGCCTCTTATGCACCAGCATCCCCAAGGCCTTGGCAGAGCTGCTCTTGTTCTGATCATCCCCAGCCTGTGTTAATACTGGAGGTTGCCCCAATCCAGGCACAGTACCTTGCACTTGGTCTTATTAAGCCTCAAGAGATTCCCATGAGCCCACTTCTTGAGCTTGTCCAGGCCCCTCTAAAGGTTCCCAGTCTGTCTGTGCCCCTCCCTGCTCCAGAAGGACAGTTGGCAAATGTGCAGCACAAATGATTGCCTTGGTGCCTTACTGGGGACAACCTTGGGCACTTACGTGGGTGAAGCTGAGTGGTAAGTGGTTATTTCAATATGTTCTTGTAAAAGTCAGTGTTCGGGTTTGCAAACACTTCATAGGGACAGAGAGGCCATGAGAAGAGATGAAGGCTGTGCTGCATGTAACACAGATTGATTACACACACTTATAACAGTATTTAACCTGAAGAAAATGGAAATGTTTTCAAGAGCTTCAAAACTGGCATTTTTCGTCTACCTTTGGACATCAGGACAGCTAACATCTTGTATTAAAAAATATTATTTCATTTTCAAAAGCTAGAAAATGTATAAACATGCACTTAAACAAAATTAAGGCACCACAACAAAAACAATGTTTTTTCATTTAACTGAAAATTATTAATAACTCTTTTTTGCATTCCACTGCAAATACATGCTCCAAAAAATATTTGTAATGCCAGTTTTCTGGGTGAGCTTGCATTATTAAATTTACACTTTCTATTGTAAAGATAAATATTGCTAATATATGCAAGATGTTCATCTGTAACACACAGACTAGCATTTACTATTAACAGCACTCTGCCTATTTATTTTGCTGTGATACCCATTTGTCTGAAATGTATGTTTATGCTGTGGTTATCATTAACAAGATTAGGATCTGTTCAAATGGCCTTATTTAGGTTGTACAAGGCAAATGAATATCATGAGGTATATTTCAGTCTGATACCTTGCATATTCTGTAGGTCTCACTGTGCTACCAGGCTCTGATGTACTTTTATCTTACATCAATACAAAGCAGCAGGACGTAGCTGTGGATGAACAAGCTCCTTGCCTCCCCACCAATGAATCATGCAGAAACTGTAGAAAAGTAGCAGCTCAGTTTTCCATCCTCAGTCCTTAACTTGCAATACTTCTTTAATAGAGCACAGAAGAGCCCAGGACCACAAAAATTACATTGGTAAAGCAGAGGAGATGCTTCCCAGCAGGACAGAAAAGGGTGAGTGGATGCTGATGGTGACTGAGATTTTACACATATGCAGTATTTGATATCATCAACCTTGCCAAGCTCTCTAGTCGCTGTACTGGCACATTCCTGTAAAACTAATCTCCCCATGCACAGAAACACACATGCTGATTTAGACATTGTGTATTCTGCCAAGCTTTGAGACAGCTGGAGGCTGAGTGTCCTGAAGTACAACGCCCTAGGGTCCTCTAGGCTGAACCAAACTTTTCTGGTTTCTGCTTATATACACATGAGGTATCAAATCGTCACTAGCCACTGTAGCTGAAATTTTTAAGAGCCTTAAAATGAATACTGTTTTTCTCAGCAGCCAGACTAAAACAGTGATCATTCTATAAAGATCTAGAGCTATAGAATTCTTTACATTGATTTGATAATTTCATTATGATTGGTTAATAAATCACTGTGTCCGAGAGTTATTTATTTGCAACAGATGCTTTTCATTGGTTATATGACTCTCTTGCAACAGTTTTAATTAAACACTCTGGATGTATGCTATAAAAATAGATTGCAGACATTACTCAAATTTACAGATTCATTTAAGCCTTTGTTTCAAATTTCAATACAGTTTCCAGACTCTTAAGAGCTTTACCATCTCTGACCAGGTGCAGCAGTGATACTGTAAGTTTACCTTCCATTGTTTAGGTAAGAAAATATGCAGAACCCCAGTCTTTGAGGACAATTTATTTTTGGATTCCTACTTGCCATATATGAGTGGACAGGAGAATGAATACTGTTTTCACTTCTGTTATAAAGAAAATAAATTATTAAACTGAGGTTTTGAGGAGAAAAATGAAGACAGGATTCAATGTTTTACTTTCTGTAACAGAATCTGATGTAATATTCATGTCTCCTCAGCAGTTGTGTTCAATAGGAGAAATATTTAGAGGGAAAAAAAAGGGGGTCTGTCCCCTAGTCTTACCCCAGTATCCCTAAGTTTAAAATTCTCTCAAACAAGTGAAAATGTAAAAATTAATGTTTCCTTCCTAATGTCATCAGACATTAGACCCCATGCAATATTGTTGGTTTAGATTTTCTTCTTGCTAAGAACATTGGTAGGCCGTGGCAGCAATAAAGCAATATTGGAAACCAATTTTAGTCTTATTGCTTGCCCAGAGTCTGTCTAAATTTGTGCAAATGGCTCTGCAGCTTACCAGCAATGTTCTGATACAGTTGGTTAGGTCACTGCTTAATTAAATAGTCACTTTACTGATCCTGCAGGTGGCACCTGCTTTCTGGAAGCTGTGTGTGATGGTTTGACTCTGGCTAGGTGCCAGGTGCCCACCAAGTCGCCCTATAGCTCCCTCCCCAGAGGGACAGGGGAAAGGACAAGATGAATCAGTGGGTTGAGATAAGGCAGTTTTCATTGAAACAATAGAGAAGCGAAAGCAGGGTCTGTGCACGCATAAGCAAAAGAAGGAGAAGTCAATCTACTTCCCATCAGCAAGCGATGTTCAGGCACATCCTGGGAAGCAGAGCCTCAGCACACGTAGTGGTTCCGTCAGAAGGCAGACATTACAGAGTGCCCCCTCCTTCCTCCTCTCTCTCTCGGCTTTTATATCTGAGCTGACATCATATGGTATGGAATATCCCTTTGGTTCCTTTGGGTCAGCTGGCCTGCTTGTTTTCCCTCCCAAGGTCTTGCCCACTCCCTGCCCCTTGATGGGGGAGAATGTTAGAGGGACAGTGCTGCTCAGCAGTAGCCAAAACACCGCTGTGTTATCAACTGAAGCACAGCACTGGCAGGGCTGCTGAACTCTACCTCAGTTAGAACCAATACACCATGTTAAAGCAAGGTCCAAGGTTTTCACAGTTTTAGAGGAAGTAGACTCCCTCAACCTTTCTACCTCCACACCCCCAATGTATAAGCTCTCAACCTCTAACCAATTCTCTAAACACACACAAACATATTTTTACCTGACAGAAAATGCAACTATTTTTCTCTTATTTCAGTTGCTGAGTCTGGAGAGGCAAGACTCATGCTGTTATTTCCTCTAAGGAGCATCATGTGGATTTAAACACAGATGGAACATGGAGAAATTTCAGAATTCCTGTGTTCTCCCACAGGCTCTACTAAGATGTAGTCTAACAGCTGGAGATAACATTAGTAAAGTGCAGCAAAGCTTATTACAAGGAAAGTGAGAAGTCACTGCCATCTTTGTAGTCATATTCTGATATGAAGGAAAGGAACTATCTTGTGTTAAAAATTCTATTTGATTTTGCCCAGGGCTATGAGAAATGAACAATCAAGGATTTAGCCATGCTGGATTAGGATTTTATTGCTTCTAAGTGCCAGCCCAACCTGAGTGGCTGTATGCCAGGGAATGCAGTTCTTTGGGAAATAAGGAAATTGCAGTTTTCTAGAAGGGAAAAACTGTCTGTACCTCAGGTGCAGTCTGATAATCTGATTGAAATCCACCCCATCAGCAATTTAGTTATCATGGGGGTGTACAAAACAAGTACTCTATTTTGGTGTTTCTCTAAGAGCAGTAATAATGCCCAGGCAAAAGCAAAATTTCCCACATGCCACCTCTTTAGAGAGTGGAGAGGAAAAGGAAATATGTTTCCAACATATTTTTTAAGTCATCATCACCCCAGGTATCAGTGACTATGCAGGTTTACTCTGGGTTAATAGTGCAAATTATGTTTAGATGAAGATTGACATTTTGACCATCACATCTTGCTTAACCAGTCTGTTGGTGGGGTTTTTTCTGCTTTGTGTAGCAAAGCCTGGCAGCAACTTGATCACAAAAGAATTTTTTTCCCTTGTGCTTCCATCAAGCAACAATATTACATAGTACAGAAAGTCTCCCAAAAGAACCTGTAGGGCAAAAAAGTTGAAAAGAAAAGTAATGTTGCCATGTAAGATCTTGAAAGAGGGGAAGAAGAAGGATACAAAGTCAGGAATGAAGATGACATTTACTACTGTCTACTAATAAAGTACCAAAATGATTCAGAAAAGCTGAGGAGGAATAATTCAAAGAGAACATTCAGTAAGGAATTTACACTGAAACAAACAAAAAGTAACTAGAGAAAGCTGGTAAGGCAAGTTGTTGAATTGTCATCCTGGGAGATACCAATCTACGTGAGATGGCTAAGAATAACTAGCTCAATCCATGCAGATGCAAAGGGATGGAAATGACAGCAAGTCCCTGCCAATTCAGTCTGCAATGTCACTCTCATACATTCTGTCATTTTGGCTTTGTGGAGTGCAAGTCACATTTTATCTCATCGATGACAATCGGAATTTTTCCAACCACAAAGACAATCCTATTTGATTCATACAAACAACACCTATCTTGGCTGTCATCTAGCATTATTTTTTTCATTACAAGAAACTGTATTTTGGCTGTTAGCAGTTTGTTGGTAAATCTCCTTTCATCCTGAGTTCAGTCAAGGAACTGAGATCACCAGCATGGCAGTAAAGTTGTCACCTTTGAAAGTGATGTCCATGCCTGCCAATGCCTACAACATGTTAATGTCACCCTTAATGAGATTTGATTTGGAGTTCAGTGTCCTGCTTCAGACTTCCCAGTATTGGCCAGACATGAAGCTACTGGAAAGAGTCAGGCACAGGGCCAGAAAAATGGTGAAAGGACAGAAGCATCCCTCATACATAGAGGCTGAAGGAATTGGGACTGTTAACCTTGAAGGTGAGGAGACGGACCAAGGGGATTCAAAGGGATTTTGTCCGTGTGTATAAATATCTGATGAAGGGAGTAGAGAAGACGGACACAGGTTCTTCTCAGTGGTGTTTGGTGTCAGGACAAGAGACAATGAGCATAGGCTGAAATACATAAAATTTAATGTAAATGTACTGCATGATTTTTAATTTTTTTTTTTTTTTTTTATTGTGAGGATTTTCCAGAAAGGCTATGGAGTCTCCAGCCTTGGAGGTATTCAAAACCCAGTTGGATATGATCCTGAGTCTTCTGCTCTCACTTACCATGATCTGAACAAGGCAGTAATACTAGATGATAACCAGAGGCAACTTTCAACCTCAGCTATCCTGTGATTGGTATAACCTGTAAATGCAAGAAGAAGGCCTGTGTTAAAACGTTGACATATAATTAAAATGGGTATATCATTTCACTATGCACAGCTCCAGGATATGTTGTTCACTGAGATAGTTTATCATAACACTGTCAGAACACTGGCTTGTTGCAGGTTATAGGGCCATTATACTAATAACCCACATCATAGATATCTGCAGATTCTTCTGTTTTATTACTTCCTAATGTACAACAAATGTCAAGGTACTTCATGAAAAGCTATAATCATTGCTGGATTTCCCATCACTGACAACATTTTAAAATACATATAAGCTTCAAAGCGTAATCACATTCAGGTTCTTTGACATGACAAATATTAACAGAAGACTGGGTAAAAAATATCTTCTATTGGTCCCTTAGCCTGAGAAGTACTGATTTCTCATCCCTCTCCTCAAGGATAAAATCCTGCCTGGGATGAATGGGCATTTTGCCATTCCATTCAGAAGGGTCAGAACCTTGCAAGTAATCAGTTCTGATATACACTTTTAAAGTAATGGGCAAATGGTTCACATTTGTCAATATAAAATACTATGGGATACTTTACAGATTTCTCTGGCTGACAAAGGGCTAAGAATACTGACAAAGGGCTAAGAATAATTAAACTTAATTTAGTTAAAACTTGCACTGTTAAACTCCTAAAAGTGCTCTAAGATTACCTGTAATTATGATTCCAACAGAGCCTCAACCAAAAGTGAATGCAGTAGCCGTGGGGATCCAAACCATCCTTTCTTCTTGCTACCAGTTAGTACCAGCTGATGACACTAATTACACATGAAATTTCTGAGGCTGGCAAAAATGGAATCCACATCTCCCAGCACCTGTCTCTCCAGAGGTATGGAGCAAGTTTTTTTTTTGTTTCCTGGTGGATGACTAGTCACAAGGAAAGCACAGGAGCAGGCATGGTGGGAGCTTCAGGTCAGGAAAACTGCCAACTCTTCAGCACATTCTACTCTCTTGTGGGCACCACCAGAAATCACCTATTTAACATAGGATGTAATAGAGTTTCCACTTAGCTGAGTCTCACTGATTTTTAAAGCATTTGGAGAAATTGTAAGAGCATTGCAGGCAGGCATCTAGCAGCTCAGGGCAGGGGTGAAGAGATGCAGGGCAAAAACATCATGTGAGGTGGACAAGAGGAAGGCTTATACAAATGAGATCTAAATTCTTTTAAGTCTGGATGACTGGAATGTCTAATTTACACTTATCTACAATTTGGATTTAAATAAATCTATTTTCAGGTCACTTTTTTCAGCTTTATTTCAGATCTGGTATCTGAAGCAAAGAAAAGGTCAGAGTAATGTTGACACAACTGGAGGCACAAATGAATGCAGTGGCTTTCTTCAGCATGTACTGTAACGACACTTTAAATCCAGCTTATTACAAGATGTAGTCTTTGATTGCATCCAGTCTGTCATGGGCTTCCAAAATACACAGGCTTTCTGAGAACACACTGTAGTTAATGACTATATACATATATGAGCCAAAAATGTCAGAAAATTGACATCACAGATGACACAAATTTTAGTCCTGTTAAAAGTGTTACAAACAATGAATTGTATCTTCTTTTATTGTAGCTAATTCGTTATAATGAAAACCCAAAAACTTTCTGACATCAACTCATGATATTGTCTTATGCCAGCAGGGGAAGTTTTCCAGTTGTTTTGTGGAAGAGAAATCCATATGAAAGTCTATATTTAAAGTAGTGATGATTACTGTCACATGGGAGAGAATATATGTGAAATAAAGAGACTATCCATCTTAGGTTTAGTATTACACACCATTAATCATATGAAACAGGGGAAAAAAAAGCGCCAGCTAATTTGGAAAGGTCACAAATCAAGGAAAGACTATAAGGAATTGAAAGAAAAATCTCATCTTTTTCAGAGTAACCTTATTCAGCACCATTTTAGCTGACTGGCACTGCTACAGGTACCTCTGCTAAGAAAGCCTGCAGAACTATGGGGCAGTGCCCAGTTAAACAGTGTGGGAAATTCCCAGAAGTCAGAAAGCCTGAATTATTGAGACAAACCGAACAACATGAACAACCTGCAGTTGCTTATATGCAGGAAAAATAAATAAACAAAACCTCAAACACCAAAAGCCAGTGATCGTATTCATAGGCACACGAGTCTTCTGTGAAGAGATGATGTTACAGTACAGGATAAGTAGTAATAGGCAGAAACTGCAGGAAGGAAGATTCAATTTAGATAATAGGAAAAAATTACCTTAAATTACTTTGCATCTCTGTCTCCAGGGTTGTAGAGATTTAAGGGTCTTCATAATCTGGGTTTTACATTTACAATCAAATTCTGAGTTTCGACAAGTCATAGGATTTACAGCTCCCACAACCCAAAGAAGCCCAAGACATGTCACATTTATGAGAACTGCAGATATCATAACCAGGGGAACAGAGGAGCTCTTACCATCACCTGCTGAGTCATAAAAAACAAGTAAACCAACACATATATGCCCAAACTCTTATACTTCTGAACTAAATATATGTTGGTATGGAGATATGATATCTAAATATTATACCTACATGTGTAGGGTAATAATGTTCTACACTAATGGCAAATACTAATTTATATACAAATTCATGTGTGGGCACATCTGCAGAGGTGAAGGTGGGTACAAACAGCAGATATTTAAAGGAAAATTTGCACTATCTGTGGTTATAACTTATCAATGTTGTTGAATTTCAATTAAAGTCCCAATAGAAAGTATCCACACCAACAGATTTTTTTATGTGGAAATGTCTTTAAGCATTGGAATTCCATTTTTTGTTGTTGTTGTCACTAATTTGTTTGGAGGAGGGGATGAAGATTTTCAGATCTGTTGTTTAATTGCAGACTTACAGTTACCCTATTAAAGACAGCACATAATTAATACAGGAGAATATTGGTAAACAGTGACTTGGTTTCAGCTGTAAAAAAGGGAAGTTATTTTTAGCAAAACTTCTCAATTGCTTCCGAAGTTTTTATTGAATATATGCAGTTTAAAGACTGTAATTCACAAAACTACTTATGGTTTTACAAGTTACAATAAACATAAACAATATTCCAGCCTTAGCCACACACCAGACCTATGCAGTGGGGTTGCTGATGTAAATTCCTGTAGAGTTTGGGAAGAGTAGAGTAGTGAGTCCAAAATACAAAGACAAATTTTCTGCAAAGCAACTTAGATAATGGGCTATAGAAGAAAACAGTTGTGATCTATCTAAAAATCTCTGGAGGAGGTTAAAACCTTCTCAGCAAAATGAATAGATTTTGGTTACAGTGCTCAGTGACCATTAGTGAGAGGTGAATGGATGCTGCCCAAGGACTGAAGAGAGCTTAGCTCAAGAGGATGCTCTCTGGTGCAGCAGACCACTGCCAAGAGTCAGTGCGCCTGAGGGGGGTTTCATTCTAGCACTCACAGCAGATTGCTGAGTGCATCTGGGCAGGCTGGAACTGCAGAGGTGCAAGCTCTGTCAGAGGTGCACAGAGCTGCAGCCACTGCAAACACAAATTGAATTGTGGTTACCATCTAGACAGGCCCACAGCAATTTGAATTACAGCCTCTATGATCCTAAGGGGGTTGTCATCAGCAGCTTTTCCTTTAGTCACAGGCAATACCTCTTGCTGCTACAGGCAATGCCTCTTGCTGCTTGGGGAGAAGCAGGATCCACGGGGAGTGATGAAGGTTTTGTGCTGGCTGCCACAGTGCTCACACTGAACCAAAGGTGGATGTTACTTAATGCTGCTGGGCAGCCATGCCAGAGAAATAATTTTTTCCCTGTTGCCATGGTGATGGTCAGACCATTAATGAGATGTCTGACAGAGCAGGCAATATAATACCATATGCAGTAGGCTGGATGTGACACAATAACCTTGTATATCAGGCATCTACTTACTAGAACCCTTCTAGCTGACTTGTGATAAAGCTGGCAAAAGGAATATCTAAGCTGTGGTCTTGTGCTTCAAGAAAGATCTTTATGCAAAATTGGATATATCTCACCCTTTTTGAGCTAATACCTGACACTAATGCCGTCTGTAGTATTATTGTAGCCTCCTATCTACTATTTCAAATTTTATATTAGTCTATTAATTATTAAGATCTAGTAGATATCACCATGACAGGAACGTGCTGCACTTAGGTCTGAAAAGAAAACATTAAATCTTTCTTAAATCTTTCTTTTTGTGTAAGTTCTTTTAGCAATCACATCACTTCAATGCTTTAGCTTCTAGCTGGAGCAATTCTAGCTTCCAGCATTTTTAATATGGTTTCCTGGAAAATCAGAGGAGACAAACACATGTGTCTGCATAATCAAGTCAACTCATCTATAGTGGAAAAAACAGAGAGAAGGACTTATGCTTTTTTCATTAGTAGATACCATTGCAAAATAAGTGCTATAGTATATATGAAAATATTTTGCATATTGTCTTTTTTTCTGTGTCCAGATTTACTTTACTCTTTTGAAGCAGAAGAACATGAAATCAATCTTCTACCTTGAATTTTATAGATAATCTGATATTCAGCAACCTTCTGAGCACAAAATCCTATGTGGGTGGACACAGAGGTATGAAGCTGGGATTTCAGGCAATACAGCAGGGCAGAGGTTTTGATAGAAATAGAGCTGAAGCAGAGACAGGAACAAAAGCAGGAAAAAAAATCTCAGCAATTTCTACTGTTGCAGGTGATAGACATTTAAGGACCTCAGTTTGAGAACTCTCCCTGCTGCAAGCAACCTTACATACATGATCATGCAATCAGACTCACTTATATACTATGGAATGCTTTGGCAATACCAGCCATATTTCTCCAAGCAATTTTGCACAGGCTGCTTATCATTCATATTTTAAATCTAGTCATGGCATATTTTAAATCTAATCATGGTGTATTTTAAATTATTCAGTTTGGGTAATTACTCTGCAAAAGGCTAAGGCATAATGCTTTTGTTCATTATTTACACCACATGTCACTGGACATACTCTAAGCATTAACTGAGCCCAGTTCCACTAGATACATGTGAAGCATCTGGGATAAGAGTTACTCAACCAGCTACTGAAGCCATTGTTCTCTTGAAAAAAAAAAAAAAGACAGGACAGGGAACACATTACTGAAGCCTAATCCTGCAGTAATAATAGGTTACCTCAACCACCTGCCTGCTATTTAGTACATATCCTAAATCAATTATATAGCTCATTACACAATCACTGTTCAGGCCATCTAGTTAAACCCATCCAGATAAACATGCAGGTGAAAATGAGTGCATCTAAACTAGAGATGTGCTGTAGAGTTTAAGAAAAAGCTAATTAAGGAAATAGTCTGTTCAGTTATGAGATATAAAAGTCTCATTCATTTTTTTTTTCCCCTTCACTTAGAAACAAAAATCATCCATAACTTTTAAAAAAAGGCTGTAAAAAAAAGCACTACAGAAAGTAGTTACTACAGTGAATGATTTTTAGACTTGGATGTCTGGAATCCAAAGACTAGATCACTGTCTCTGTTGAAGGGGTACACTTCTGAGAAGAGATTCTACACGCGTTAAACAAAAAAAAATTTTAAAAAAAAGGAGTAGTTGTCCCTATGCCTTTTTTTTTGTCCTATGAATCCTACTAAAACAAACACTGCCCAATTTCACTGAATTATGTGATGCTGTATGTTTATTTACCGTAGATATTGTTCAGTAGATATGAGAATAAGAACAAACTTGGTTTCATAACGGTCTCATTCCCTTCAGATGGATTTAAATTGGAATTTGAAATATTGAAGGCAGGCAAATCATAGTTAATTTTCCAAAGGAATACCGCAGGGGCTATACTTCATTATAATTAGTAGATATTATATGCATTATGACATCATCTAGAAGCTTCACTTATGGACCTGGACCTTGCCCATTGTTGTACATGCTAACTGTGCACCACACTAACAGCTGGAGACAGGGAGGAAGAAGGAAGGTTTGTGTTGATTTCAACAAATGCTTAGTTCTGCATTCCTGACATCAGTACTGTAGCTGTTTCAGTTCTGTTTAATAATGTGGCAGTTTAAAATAAATAAGAGAAAATGTTAGTCTTTCTCCATTCTTAGTCTGGGGAATTCACACTGACTGTTTTATGCTATAGAAAACGTGTTTACAAAGCCAAGAACCACCTTGCTGCATTTCATGGGGAATTTTTGTCAAGTTCTATAAATCAAACAATACAAGCAACAATTTGGTGCTCTGCATTCAGCAATTGTTTGTGTTATCTGCTCACTTATGTCTGAATTTTCAGTCCAGCTTTTTTCTTTACCTCATGTAAATTACAAAATTTCTTCCCAATCTTTTTCCCCCAAAGCATCTGTTAAATGCACGCATCAGAATTGTACAGGGAAATCCTACTAATGCTCTGACTGTGTCAGTCTCCAAAAACAGCATTATCTCCCTCCTTCTACTCTTTAATTCCTTGCCTCTTCATCCAGGAGCTCTATTCAACCCCTCTGGCACATTCTCTATTATTAACTGGGCTGCTTTTTCCCTTGGACTCCTGGATAATTTACAAGTCATTCCTTATGAATGTACCATCCCCACATATATAGGTATTTGTTACTCTTAGAGATTTTCACATTTCTCTGTGCTTAAAACGTTTTTTTTTTTCCAATGGCATCTGTCTTGCCATGTAATACAGAGCCTTCTGTGTGATGAATCTCACACTGCTCCTCCACAAGCCCTTGTGGCATTTACACCCACATTTTGGGTAATGTTTATTACTGACACCTTCACTGATGAAAATGCTCCATGTCAGCCTGGTCTTAATCATCCCAGGACCTCTATTTCAAGACAAATACCCACTGGCAGCAGCTCACAACCAGCCTCTTCACTAACCATTTAACAGGAATTTTGTTAGTGCTCTAGAGTGCTAATGTTCTCATGTTCATACCAAATTTATTAAAGTTTATTGTACTGTTGTTATAAACCAATTTTCTAACCTCAAAGAATGGAAATAGGACTTACTCTTCAAAAAAATTGTTGAAGGACTTATGTTTTCTGTACTCTTATGTTTTGATTTAGTTGTCAGCTAACATTTCTACCAAGGTCCAGCCTTCTCCCTTTAGCTTCATTTGGGTCAGCCAACAGTTCTTCAGTCCCTTGCTCCTTTCAAATTCAAGGGAATTATTTTCCTTCTGTTTGAATTTCCGTGATATATTAAAAGACCAAAGATTATCTCAAGCAGATTGGATTCAATTTATCAAAACTGGCTGATATTTAAGATATTTATCTCTGGATAGATATGAATCACATGTCTCTTGGGTACTATAAAATTGAAAGGTGTACAATCTTCCTCTGAAGACAAATCACACAACTCTGTTATTTTTGAAATAAAGAACAGAAGCATTTATTGCACATGTAGTCTTTTTACATAATTTATGGATAATTTTACCATTCTGCATTCCTAATGTACCTTAAAAATGTTATCCTTACTTCTCCTGACATGGATATTTTGTCTGTATTTAGTTCCACTTTTATATGTACTGCATTTAATAAATTCCGGGTAAAATCGGTTCCCCTTTATTTTTACTTTTGAGTTTTTAATAAACATTTTATTGGTTTTAATGTTATCATTTGTAGTTATTATAATTTTAGTATCTCCAAGCTTTTCTTCTTTCCCCCTCCTACCAGAACCTGACCCTCTATATTTCCGTTGCCATAGCTTGTTCCTATTTGAAATGTTATTTTATAATTCTATGTACAAGACTTCTCAGTAAAGTTAGCTAATACTTCAATTCAAATGAGTTTTTTATTCCAATTTTCTGAGATAATCAATAACTCTCAAAGGAGTACATTGGTACAGAATTCCACTAACTACCACTCTTCTGTTCTGTTCTTCTAATAAAGTAATCAAGAATGTATTTTGAGAGGCTTTGCAGATCTGCATGACTTCAGACCTTGTTTTCCTTTTCTCTGTCTCACATCAGTTTAAAAATAGGAATAAAATAATGATTTGCGAAAGGTGCTTTAGACTTCCTGAAATAGGTACACAGTGATAACATCTCAGGATACTCAAAGGACTGCAGAATAGAAATGGCATTTTTAATTTTTGAGGTCTGTAAATGGTTGAACACACTTGTATTTTCACTATTCTGGCCTGTGATAACTATTGAAAGAAATATTAAAAAACTACATTATGAAAATTATACAGAGTTTAACTTAACCGCGTTTGCACCCTTCTGACTGTGGAAATTTGTGAGATCAACTTGACTCCTGAAAAACAATTTTTCAGGCAAATTTGTGCTTCTTCAACACAAATAATTATTTCTTCCAAATGTGTCCCCAGAGAAGATGCTTGTGCCAAGTTAAGAGCTCTCAGCATGAGTCCAAAAGAGAGATAAACTATCTTTTCGTAACCAGAGATAACCAGCAAGATTCTGACAGGCTGGACAAAACTATGGAGCACACTTGAGTGCAAAAGATTTGTTACAATATATTCACATCTAAGAATTTTTACGGGCATCCCAGATGCTCTTTACAGCTTAAAGGAAGGAAAATGTGTGCATGTGTGCTGCTGACTGTGCTGAAATGCATTCAGGGAGAAGAATATAATTCTGTATTGCACAGGTAATTTAACCCATACACAAGAAGCTTTCTGGAGCAACTGGTGTACAGACAATTGACTGATTGAGAAAGCAGCTCCTTGGCTGCATTCTTCATAGCCTGGACTGAGCTTTGCCCTTTGCACTGTAGCAAGCTGTGTGTGTGATCATTAGTGGAGGGGATGGTGTGCGCCCCTGGCACATGGAAAAATAGAGCATATCTTCAAGAGGTTTTAAAAAAACATGTTGAACAGTGAATATGTCCCCGGAAAAGGGTTCTTCTAGATACAAGAGATTAACCACATTAATGCAGTTCATTGAAGACAAAACAACTGCCTTCTTAGTAGGATTCGTATATTTTACGAATAACAAAAAAATGCATAATTCTAAAACAGTCCATGTAGAAACATCTAGTCCAGAGCTTTACAGGTGACATGAATGCTTCCTGTCAACAGTCTTTTAGCTGTCTGTGACTGTGGAGAAAATTTGAATCCAACTTTACCCAGATAGTATTAAAGTAATATATTCTTCCTCATAACTATAACATCCAGCTTCCTGCCTGTGTCTTTTTTCTTCTTTACAAGCTACGACACTCCTTCCTTATTAAAAAGTCAATTTAATGTAGTTCTGGTCCTGATCATAAAACTTCAATCATTCAGTCATGGAACAAAACAAAACCCTGTAATTTAAATGCCTGATCATGAAGCTATAATGCTACAGTCTAACCAATTATCAGTCCTAACAGATAAAGTACTTCATGAGTTATGGACTGAAAAACGATCACCCAAAAGAGCTCCCTAATTATAGTGAATAAGCACTTAATGCATGATTCTCACTTATATATATTTTTTTTTCAGGGAAGGTAGCAAAACTGCCTTAAGTGAGAGTTTACTCTGCTACTCAGAGACTTTTCTCTGTTTGTGTGGTTTGCTATGTTTTTCTCCCTGTCTACTTGCAGAGACAGACAAATTTCACACACATTAAATGCCTGTTGTAGTTACCAACAGATAAAACTCAGAGGGGAGAGAGTTGACTAAGGCTTCACTTTGGTCATAATCCTTCTACTGGCAGGACAGGAACATAGTGCTATAAAGGATGATTTGTTGGGTTCATAGGAGGAAATATACCACCTTCAGAGCATAGTCAATTTACTTTTTTTACTTGTTTTAATAATAACAGCTATTTTTCTTAGAAGTAGGACTAATATACAAAGAGCCAATACTAACAACATTTTAGGGCTTTGAAATATTATACATCAATACCATACTGTGGGACCAAGGAAACTCTCACTTTGCAAAGAAACTCATAGAGACAATGACATTTAGGTAAGTACCTACTAGATCTGGCATTAATTATTCCTATAAA
Source organism: Climacteris rufus (assembly GCA_013398175.1). Lineage (NCBI taxonomy): Eukaryota > Metazoa > Chordata > Aves > Passeriformes > Climacteridae > Climacteris > Climacteris rufus. Next base: position 1,350,118 of record VZRZ01002012.1, on the reverse strand, counting down.
TAAACTCGACTGTGGGATGGAGATTAAAATTTTGGCCTTTAGTCCAAGATGTGCTGTTTCCAATTCCTTTTATAAGGACAAATGGACTTCCATTTCTTACAAGTAATTTATAATGCATGAGAACATTTTTATTTTAAATGCTTAAAAGATATGATTGACTGACAATTTTTATCTTTGAATATTATTAAGAAATTAATTCTTCTTGACAGCTAAGACTTCTGAGAAATAGTATTCCATCTTGTTTTGTACTGTGCTTTTCTCAGTTTAAGTGAGTAAATTAGAGTCTTAGTTTTAATCTAAATATCATGACAAATCAGGATTTGCTGTCCATTGCAATATTACTAAAGAATATGTCAGAATTAAAAGGAAGGCGTACTATGTGAAAACTGGTATAAAATGTGCTTGCATTTCTCTGAGCTCATTCATTCCTCAAGCTTGTCATGTGCATTGCTGGTTATATTACAAGCACATCCCTAAGGGGTCATATTTCATTTCCATTTGGCATTGTAATGATTGGTTGGCATAGTAATACGGACAATTGGAGTGAAAGATAAAATGAATTTTCAGAAATGTTGAATACACAGGGTCTAGAAGACATTTTAGGTAATAAAAGCAACAATCTCATCCAAGGGATTTGTTAACCTGGTCTGCAAATAATATTGATATGCTCAAATACTTTCATTGAGCATCATGTCCTGTTAGATTCTAGCTCTGGTAAGCAAATTCCTCAGAATTGTATTCACACACTGTGAACAGCCTCAAAGCTTAATATGCTGTTTTCAAGGTCACTTTTAAATATCAATAACCTTAAAGTTCATTTTGCTACTGGTTAATGGTCCTGATTCATGGGCAGAACACGACAACCTTATGTACAGGAGGTAGAGTTTAAGTAAAATTACTCTTTCAGCATGTAGAGCGCTGATTAGGTAGATCACATCAATCCTGCAGCTATAGAGAGGAGGAGAAAGGAGTCATCCTGCTCTGCAGGGCTGTCCATCTTCAACTGAAAGGATGTAGAGTGTGAATTGCAGGTTTTCTTCTCCAAGACTGCTGAGGTTTCCCCACTAAATTGTTGCAAACTTGCATTGAACTCCAGAGCTCCTGCTCGCCCATGGGCAGTTTCAGTCCTAACACTGTCTTTTCATGCCCTTGTTTATTTTAGCTGTCTCCAGGGATGTGCTTCGCAGTCCAATCTCCTGCACCACTCCAATTTAGTACATAGGGAACAAAGTGCCTAACTCAGATCTGTGAACTGTACTGACTTCTGGCACCTAGATGTGCAATACCAGAGGCATATCTCTTCTTGGATAAAGTCCCTAAACTCATTGGTTTTAGCTTCTGAAATTTTAAACCTAGGTTCCAAAGCACTTTTGTACTGATGCATAGTTTCTCTAACCATGTTAGAATTTTTTTCTTTCCATCTGTTTTAGAAATACTATATAGTATTCTTATGTAAAGACCTCTTTTGGGCTGTGTCACACCACACAAGGTTTCCTAGCCAGATGTTCAAATCACGTATTTATTGTTAAAGACTATGATCATTCCAGACCAATTAATAAAACTTTTTCCCTTCGTGTCTGTCTTCCAGTACAGGAAAGTCCTACTGACATATTTCTCTGTGTACAAAATGTCTTTCCTCACATTGCAGAAGGCTCTGAGAAGCTTTCTCATCTTCAACTGCATACAAGGAAATGTAATTTCACTGTGCTTCTCTCCTCAGTAACACAGAGAATATTCTGGTCAACACAAAGCTTTTTGGCAAATACTTCTGTCCCCCCTGTTTGGCTGGAGAATTAAGGACAGGAATAACCAAGCCCCTGTTAAGGTCAAACAAAGTGAGGCAGAGAAAGTGGTGCAGCCTTTGTGCTGCAGCCTGGCACCTCGATGAGCTTAGTATTCAGTGTTGCTTTGTGTGAACTTGGCAACAGGCTTAAACCTTTCTCTGTCCTGCCTTTCTGTCCACTTCCCTTGCCAGTCTGTAAAAGCAGGGCTTACCTTCCAGTCATTTCCTGAGAGTCAGTGGACCAGAGATCACAAGGAGTGCAGGCACAGCAGGAACTGTCTATCTCTGGTGGAGAGGTAGAGCTTTGCTGAGGGGAAGTGGCATGTTTTTGCCGAATCAGCACCTTGAGGATTAGCTGAAGTCCCATTTGCTCATATGCTGAAGTGCACTGCTGAACTACAGCCCAGGGCAGCCAGCTGCCAGCCCTTTGCTCCCTGATTAAAAACAAAACAACATTTCTACAAGCTGCTCACGTGCTATGAGCAGTGTCATCCAAGGTCCCTCTCTTTTGCTGATTATTCCTCTGTGCCTACTTAACAAAACTCCATCCTCTGCTTTAAGGACTTCTGTAGTTTGAACAAACTGTATGGAAAGAACTATATTTTCTAATTATGTGCCAATTTCTTTTCTCTTGCTTATCTCATTCCAGGAAACAGTACGGCTCTTAGCAAACATCCCAAGGCAGTACAATTGCCTATTAAATAAGGCTCCCTGTTGATTTCAATGTGATTCAAAGTGCTTCAAAAGGTTGATGGCACAACACAGCTCAAAGGTGTTTTTCACTAACGCATTGTCTGGTACACAGATAATAACAGAGGAAAATCTGAATGCTTCTTGAACATGGCTATCGGCACTGGAATTGCTAGACAAAATAAAATACCCCTTTCTTGCTAAATTAAAAATTTTGTGTCCTGGAAATGCTGTTTATACCACAGAGTATAATTCCAGCCAAGTCCAAGAAAATGAAGTCTTTCCTGTTCTTAAATAAATCAGAAAATCAATGCAAAACAGTCCAGGCAGAACACTTAATACTCAGAGGCCATGTGATGTTTCCAGTGAAATTCACCATACAATCTTTCACATCAGATTAAAATATCTGAATACTTTCAGATGCAAACACATGGCTACAAAGCCACAAGAGGAAAAGCCACAAGAGGAAAAGCCACAAGAGGAAAAGCCACAAGAGGGCTGGCATACAGTTTTCAGGGAGGAGACACTGCTTTCCTCAAGACTGCCTTTTCTCAAGGCAGAAATGACATTTCAAGGGAGAACCGTGGCCATCTTGAGGAGATAAAAGTAAATCTTTTTATATCAGCAATCACACTGGGCAAGCATAACATCTGCTATCAGCTCTGGATTCAGAGAAAATTCATATAAACTAATCACCCATGTCCGAACACACTGAGAGGGAGAAAAAGGATTTAACAATTGATTGGTTTCATAGTTCTGACACTTTATTTTTTCTTATATAGGTTTTTTAAATAAGTTGAGCACTGCGATTGAACTTTTCAGACACAGTTTAGGTGATCTCACTATGGAATAGAGTCTTGCTAATAGCTATGGAAAGTTGCTGCACAAGTTTCAAAAGTTACTGTAGATTTTATGTGCCCATTATCTGAAGTATCTTATTTCATTTGAAAAGGGATGCTTTTTATCAAAATGTCCCTACTTTTACCCTTTAAAGGTCAAGGACTTCCAGTTTGGTAAGTCCAATTAATGGCAAAAGGAATTGCTAACAAGCATAACTGCTGCTGAGAGAAGCAGCATCCTGTCTAGATGAGGATTTCAGTATCATCCTAATCCATTTGATCACATGGATTTAATATATACACATGGCAACCATAGAGTCTGTGATTTAAGAAACCCTGCATAGTCATTAACGTAACAGACAATTAAGCTGTATTAGGTACAATGAAAACCAAAACTTTCTAAGAAAACCCCAATTAAAAACCTATGGGATAGACCATATTAAGTAAACAATGGGCTTTGGTAAGACTTTAAATTTATTTATTTTTCTTAATACATTGATAAATTTCTGATTTGAATTTTTACCATAATTCAGGAAACTGAGAAACTTGTGCCATGTTTTTTGTAGTTTCGTTTATCTTACAAATATTTGTAGTAACCCCAAACTTCAAAATATTTTTTAGGTTAGGGTTAGGGTTATTTTTAGGGTTTTTTTAAACTTTGAATGAATTTCTTCTGTTTTGGATATCAATATATTTTCAAAGATGAGTTTTAAACCTGTAACTCTTGTCTTTATTAATAAAGTTCTTAAATATTATTCTTGACTTCAAACAAAACATCACTTGTGAAAAAGCTAAATAAATATCTAAAGGTAGTGTCTGTGAGCTTGAATCAAGCCCTTTTGTCTGAACCTTGTAAACATCGGTTGGGAATAGTTTGGGTATTTTATTCCCTATTCAAAATTTCATACTTATGCTTCATAGCGTATAAAATCTTTGGTCATAATTCAGTCAAAGTTTAGATGTATGACAATCTGTCACTCAAATGTAGTGTTTGTATACTAAAAACTTATTTCTTACTTTGGAAGAGTGCCATGGGGAATCAACAAAATCTACTGACTTTCTTTCTCTACATTTACTTGACTTCTTGTCTTTAAAAAAGAAAAGAAGTGAAGAGGGATCCTATTGTTTTACTCTTTAAATTAAATATGACTTTGTGTGGCACGTTAGGGAATGAGACACGACCTGAAGATAAATATGAGTAAAATCTTGTGTATAAACCTTTCTATCAGTTTACCAAGTCTCTGTGAAAATCAGGCTATGTAATCAAATTCATCAGAGCAATGACACAGGAATCTGAGCAATAAGAGTGTTATATGCAACATTTTAAGTACTTGCTCTTGGTATGTGACCAGAAATCCTGCCTTATGATTAACTATGTGACACAATTTATCACATGAGAAAACTCTGCAAATAACAAAGGCCTCAGTTAGACCTAGGTCTGCTAGACTCCTGCTGTAAAGAAGGTAGAACAGGTTTGCCTTATCTGAAGCACAACAAAATCTGGAACATTTCAAAATACTCCAGAAAATGAGCACCTGACTGTTCTTAATCTTAAATTTACACTGAAAAACGATCAGTGTTCTCTTCTGAAACTCTCAGGAAGGGGTATTTCTTTGCTGACTGACCATGTTTTTCCAGATTTTTCTAAAAGGAAGAGGATAAAAGTTGACACAAAGGCAAAATAATTACTGGTTGCTAGAATTTCATATACTTGCATACGTTTTCTGTCAGAGTTCTGTGACTTGAAGTTTTCTGTTATCTCTGTAACTTGAATTGATTCTTTGGTCAGAATGACCTTTTCTAAACTGCTTTATGCCTCTTTAAACCTAAAGCTGTAGCTTAAGAGATAGATGACAACAAAGTTTGACACCTCTCCCCTCTATGCAAAAGTGGGTGCGTGAGAATATCCAACCTATAAATGCCACAAAGAAAATGTGCTGAACATCCTATATCAATAATGTCTCTCGAAGCAGATGCAGACAGAGGTGTCCCAATATTTCTACTGCTCAGCAGGTTTCGATATCTAATGTGACAGGCAAAGCAAGAGGAAAGCTTTCTGACGGCTGGAAGCAAATGGATTATTCCTATGCCATAAAGATTTACTTTGACTTAAGTTTGTGTGCCGCAGTCTCCCTTACCAGATTTTCAGGATTAACCTATTGTTTACTTAACCTGGACTGCCAATGACTATTTTTCCTCTAACAAATACACTTTTATAGTTATTTTGCAAAAATATTTATCCGTGTCATTATTATAATAAGCAATGAACTGCAACCACATTTAGTGTTGTTATGCTGGTTGGTGTGGAAAAAGGTATTTGCAGTAGCTGAGCAGAGAGTTTAGGTCTCAGAAAGAAAGTACTATAGATGTTCAACTACATGTTGCATTTATCTCAAATTATCAAGGCTTCTGCTGAGCAGAAATGTTTTTCATCCACATTTTTCTGAGACAATTAGAGGACAGTGAGACCAGCATGCCTCTAAGAAGTTTGGTTTTTTTACACTGATTAAAAAGGGCGTCCAACAAATTCAGCATGTTACATCCATATGTGATCAGTAACTGCAGAATTTATTCTTTCATTTTTGGATCCTGAATATGAATGGAGAAGCTTGAGGAAACCTCCATTAAATATGTTCATGCCTCTCTAAGATTCTATTTCACCTGCAATTGCTTGTGACACCAACTGGTAACTGGTGCCTTAATAAAATTTACTCTGGTTACTTCTTTCGCTCTTTTAATTTTCACTTTCTTTTGAAAAAAAGAGATGTGTATGAACAAAGTTAATAATTAAATACCAAGTCAATGTTCAAATGTTGTTCTCTTTTATACATGTCCTTTGTAATAGCCAGATAACTCAAATGTTCAAAAGGGTTTTGATGCTACTCATAGTCTGTGCAGCGGTGCTCATTCAAACAAGTTGTCCCTTAAGGCTGCAGTGCCTCTGGGGAATTCCCAATGAAAATAATTTGCAAAGTGCATGATTTTCTATCATCAAAGATGGAATTTTGAAAAACACTTTACATTCTCCCAGTTGCCCCAGAGGAAGCCAGCTAAATATTTTCCATGGTATTTAGTGAAAACAGGCTTGACAACATAATCCCCAAATTTTGTTCACAAGTAAACTTCCCCTGTTTGATTGCCCCTTACCTAAACTATCAGTCTACTTGTCTTCCTTTGATCCTTTCCTTTGATAGCACTGCTGAGTCTCCTCTCAGCAACACAATATGTTCTGGGGTCTGTATAACTAGCCATAACACACTTTTCATGATCAAAAGGGCTCTTTGGTGCCCGTAGATGTACTATTCCCATGGGCTTTCCTGACAGATGAAGATTTGTATCTAGAATGCCTTTCATTCCCTTGAGGGACTATGGGCATCTGGGGAAAATGAAAGCAGCATTTTGGCTAGTCTCAGGACAGCATTACAGGTCCCTGAAGCTATAGGTGATATGGGACTCTACCTTTGAGATAAATGAGTCACTGCTCACCCTCACTGCTTCAGTTTGAAAAGCAGGCTCACTGCACTGCAGTAAAAAGGGTTTGGAAAAGGTAAAGAAGAATAGGAAAATGAAATCATACAGGCAGAACGTAAAGAGAGGCAGAGAAATTAAAAAGTCTGAGAACAAAGACACAAATCCCAAACGTTGTGTAGAATGAGAATTACCAGGGAATTTCTATACAAAACAATATTGAAGAGAGGTTGGTCTTGGAATTCAAGACTCCTCTTCTCCCCATGTTAATATGAGCCACATAAAGAAAAAAGGGAAGGGAAGGGAAAAAGAAAAAGAAAAGAAAAGAAAAGAAAAGAAAAGAAAAGAAAAGAAAAGAAAAGAAAAGAAAAGAAAAGAAAAGAAAAGAAAAGAAAAGAAAAGAAAAGAAAAGAAAAGAAAAGAAAAGAAAAGAAAAGAAAAGAAAAGAAAAGAAAAGAAAAGAAAAGAAAAGAAAAGAAAAGAAAAGAAAAGAAAAGAAAAGAAAAGAAAAGAAAAGAAAAGAAAAGAAAAGAAAAGAAAAGAAAAGAAAAGAAAAGAAAAGAAAAGAAAAGAAAAGAAAAGAAAAGAAAAGAAAAGAAAAGAAAAGAAAAGAAAAGAAAAGAAAAGAAAGAAAAGAGAACGGCTACAACCTAAAGAAATAGGAGTTACATAAAATGTAAGAATTGACCTGTAGTCAGTCAAATTAATTTTAGGGATTAAAATTAAGTGGGTCCAGTTTAGATACTCTACTAGAATCTTCTCTTATCTTGTGAAACAAAGGTGAATGTTGTCTTTAATCTCTGCCTATTGCAATCAGACAATAACATGATTACTTCCTAGGGGTCGTAACTATCAAGTATATTGATAGAGGTTTGCTCTCGAGAGAAATAACATTGATGTCAGGAAGAATGACAATTTAATTTTACACACATCAATATTCCTTGCTTGGTGTTGTCTCCTTTCCCAGCACAATACATTCCAGCAAAATAATTTATGTTGGCATCCCGTGTATTGAATTAAGAGTATTTTCAGCTAAGGTAAAACAATTTTATGAACCCTAGCTTTGTATTCTTGGGAATACCTCACAATTCAGCACACTGCATATGTAATCATCAATATACAATGATTTTCTTATAAAATATTAAAGGAGGAGATAGTGTTTTCAAATAGCATTATAATTTGGCTTGTTTCTTCATAGAAATACTCTTTACTTACACAAAGACATAATGGAACATCTTGAAGAGAAGGAGCCCTATTGGTAAACAGAACATTCATCCACATACCATATTTTACAAATGGTGTTTTCCCTTCTTTTTTAATTGGAAAACAAAGAGCTTGCACAAGGTCATCTGTGAGAGACGGCCTGAAAATTCCTTATCTGCCTCACGATCATCGACAGAGACTGAAACGCTAAAAGAGGACTTTTGCACTAAAAAATCCTGGCCTGGCTAAGGTGGGATGTTTGTCAAGTGTTGCCTGCAAGGTGCACCCACTGGAACAGGTTCTGCCTGGGCAGAGAGGAGTGCACTGAAGCGAGAAGAATGATCAGTCCTGAACACTCCCTCCTGAACACAGCCAAGGGGCCTCACCAACAATAGCGGCAGATTTCCTCACCTCCTGGCCAGTTGCCCCCCACTTTCAAAAAGACTATAAGATGCCTTTCTGAATTAACCCTACGGAGATCTCCCCATGGACGATGGCGAGCCTGTTGGCAGGACCACGAGGGCTTCATCTCATCCATTGGTAGTTATTCCCCTCTTTCCCCCCCCACCCCATCTTTCTTCCTCTACTTTGTTTCTTTATTTCTCCTTCTCTCCCCCCTCTACTGCATCGTGTTGTTGGCACTCAATAAAGGTGCACTATTTGATTAAAGTTGATATCCCCTTTGTGCCTTTTGCATTTTTGAGATCGTTAAACGAACCATCATGACCCCTGCTTGTGTTAGCGGATCGTGACATCATCTCACAGGTTGCCCATTGCCATGGACAGAGCTGGCAGTCTGGAAGGCAGAGGCAACAGGACCCCAAAATTATCTTTCAGGATATTTTATTTCTTTGGCCTCTCAGAATCCTAAGAAATGTATTTCATTTTATCAAGCAAAACAAAATACAAAACAAACCCACTCTAAGCAAGTAATTAGTATAAACATATGTTATATGAACTGATAATGTCATTAAACTCTAAAGACTTGGCTTACTTTGTTTTGATTCAAATAGATCAAAAGTCAAGTATTCACTGTTCTAAATTGTCTCTGAAAATATTTTTGTATCTATTTTGACAAGTCTTTTCTCAAAGCTCAAATGTTCCCATCAGGATTCACACCCACAGTTGCTTTGAAAAGACAATACAAGGAAAGAATCAGACTCTGCTTCATGAAAATGGATAAACCTATTATATAGCAACCATTTAACAGTAAAATCAAGGTAATTTCTCTCAGGTGTTCTGATTTTACAATGTTTGAACGGTTTGTTTAGGTTTTTAAAAAACTCTTGAAACTGTAGACTTGAACTTCCTTGTTTTTACTCTCTGTATTACAAGTGATGCTTTTTATATGTCAGCACAGTCAAATAAAAATTACTTCCAGTTATGTTTCAAACATACAATCTGATGAAAACTAGAGATAGTCCTTGTGTATAAGGTTGTTGTCAGTACTAGGGGTGTCTGATTTCTGAGAAAGTAGATTCAGACAAGGATTTATCCTAACAATGAATTTCTAGAGAGCCAGTTGAACAAGTAGTTCCAGCTCATAGTGAATTAAAAATGTTTCCTGTCTTGAAGATCCATTCCTTCTAAAACAAATTCAGGTTTTGTTAAAATGAAGACCATCTTCCTTGTAACTGGCCTGATTTTTAATGTAATATAAATACAAAAAAAATAAGCAAAATCATAATTAAAAAATTCAAAACATGAAAAAAAATCCAGGTGCTGGATTCTGCATCTGGGACAGGGAAATCTTGTTTATACATACAAAGTGGGGGACGAGTGGCATAAGAGCGGGTCCAAAGAAAAAGATCTGGGAGTCTGGGTTGATGGGAAGCTGAGTATGAGACAGCAGTGCTCTGGCAGACAAAAGAGTCACCTATGTCCAGGACTGCATTAGGCACAGCATAGTCAGCTGGGCAAGGGAGGAGATTGTCCCGCTCTGCTCTGCACTGGAGCAGCCTCACCTCGAGTGCTGTGTGCAGTTTTGGGCACCTTGGTGCAAGCGTACATCAAATTCCAGTTTTTCTGGAGAAGGGAGGCCAGGATGATGAAAGACCTCAAGCACAAAACTTGCAAGGAGTGACTGAGGTCACTTGGCTTATTCTGCTTGTACAGGACAAGGCTGAGCAGTGACCTTATCACAGTTTACAACTTCCTTGAGGAGGGCAGCAGAAGGGGAGGTGCTGATCTTCTCCCTCAGGTGACCCACAATAGGAATGAAACTACACTGGGAGAAGTTCAGATTGGACAATATGTGAAGGTTCTTCACTGAGATGATGATCAGACCCTGGAACAGGTTCCCAGGGAAGTGGAAGTGACACCAAACCTCTGAGTTCAAGGAATATCTGAAGGATGCTCCTAGTTTTTGTTCCTGTGAGGAGCCAGGAGTTTGAGTTGATGACCCTTATGAGTCTCTTCCAACTTGAGATATTCTGTGGTTCTATGATTCTGTTGTCTTCCCTTTGGAATTTGGAGCTTGAATTGATGCTAAACAAAGATGCTTTCTCTTACTTTGGTCTGGGCTGTGGTTCAGCAGCCACTAGCCACAGAAGTGACTAACATAGACACCAAGAGGTAATAATCGAGATGAATCCATACTCCGGATAAACACTGAGGAGCAACAGCATGGTTATTTATGTACTTTTAATACTTGCTGTAAATACTTTTCTGTGATCTGAAAAGAAGCATTGTTAAGGCTGATATGCCATTGATTATTCCTTTGAGAAAAGAGAGGACCATGGTAGCAATGCAGCTACTTTTTGGGCAGTCTGTTTGGGCAGTCCTCTGTTGCTTACACACCACCTGTTTTTATAAGATAAGGTATAAATGCTTCTCTTCATGCCTTCTGCTAGTTAACAATGGAGAAAGCAGTATGAGAAGAAGGAGCAACTCATCTGCTCTGTACATCCTCTGTGCCAGGACTGGAGTTCCTTGTTCAACCCATTCATGCTAAGCTTGATTCAAGGCCATTTCTTCATTTGAATGATAGTTCTCCCAAGAAGATGGTGGCTTTGCCCTGATTTTTGATGGAATCCCCTGGAAATAAACCCATGAAAGAGCTTCTGAATAGGCATAAATCTCAGGATTATGGACGAAATCCTGAAACATAAATGTCTGTTTCTTTTCATACAAGCAATTGTTTTCCTCTCCAAAGGCCAAAATAGACTTGCATAAAATTGATATTTATTTTTAAATCCTACTGTGACTTTACAGTGAAACTAAAAAGAATACTGAAATTATGAAAAGAGGAGCTGTGGTTTGTTATCTATTTTTTTTAGCTTTTACTATGACATGATTAACTGTGTAATTAGTAGAGTCATCAATGAAGTTGGAAGAGATCACTCATAAGTGTTTAAAGTACTCTGAACCATTACTGTAGAAGTCTTTGAAGGTTAATGCATGGGTCTCATTGTGAGGTAGAGAGATATTCACAGGAGCATAGATTCTCACCCTGGCTATCATTTATGGATTTCAGGTCCAGATTAGAAAGCAGTATGTTCGAATCTTAATTAGCCAAAAGACATGCCACTGAGGCATACCCCGGAGGAGGGAATTAGTATGTAAACAAAGTCTTTTGACAGCAAGATGGGGGCAGTAAGATATCCTGTTTTTCTGCAATGAATACTTTGACGACGTTTTAGTATGCACAGACAAGGTGCTGGGATCCTTTCTAATGCAAAGCTGCAGCTGGGACCAAAAAGACTCAATTCTTGCCCTTCATAAACAAGAAGACAAGCATCAGGCATTTTTCTTTCCTTCTGAAAACTTTGCAATTATACTAAAAATGCAACTTTTGTTGCCAAATTCCAGTTACAAGCAAAATAATTACATTCTTACCCTGTTCTTCTACCGCTATCCAGAATCCACCCTTTGTTGTATTTTAGAGATTTGCACTCTGATATGTCAGGACTAGGCTCAAGCAATGGGTACAGTTCAGACACTGAGCTCTGAATCAGCTTTGTGTTTTTGATGGTGTTCCCATTTGTGCAGTCACTTCTTTGTGCATCATTTGAGTTTAAAATGGAAAGGTCACTGTTTGCAAGCTGTGGAAGAAAAGCAGTTAAATGTTTTCTGAGTAAACTATTGACTATCTTTAAATGATATTCAATAGCTGTAAATTTATACTGCCTTCAGGAGCTGTGACTGAAAATTAGAAATGAGTGTGTGGGTTGCGTGCTAGAAGAGGGAGGAAAAGGACAGCTGGAAAAGTTTCTCCTTGTTTCCATTTTGGGGAGAGTACCACAATCTCCACCACACAATTTGCAGCAGCTTTTGCACTTCTTGATGATCTGAATTTCTATGGAAAGCAGCACAGTCTGAGTCTCTACCATGAGATTCCACCCAGTAATGCCTGTTCTGCACCTAACCTTCCATGGATGCTCAAAGGATTAACTGTGCTCATTTTCATCCTTCCTGCCCTGGGAAGGGGACAGAGAGAGACAAACTTGCTTTTGTTTTCACCTTTGTGACCCTTAAAAGCCTAGCACAAAGGTTTCAAGTTCAGCCTTTTAATTAGTGTTCAAAATATAATGGCAACCATGATGAGCTACGTAATTAAGTGATGATGTCTGCAGGGAGACAAAAAATAAACTTTTTATGAGAGTTACTGACACTCTTTCAGATCAGCAGCACAATGGAAGGTTTTATGAACCAGAAAGTGGCCAGGCTTTTCTTCATCTACAACAGATGATCTCATAAAAAAAATTATGTACCCTGACAAATCTTGCCTCATCTATGTTCAGAATATGAATTTTTCTTAAAGACCCAAAGAACAATAAAGATCATATAAGCTTTTAACAACGTTTCACGGAAAAGAAAAACAGCTCACAATAAAATAATGGTCTATGAGATGGTCAATATACTTTATGTCCTCAAGAACTGCAGCACACAAGGAACTACAGCTAGAAAAACAAACAATACGGAGAAGATGTGAGACAATTCACTCCCGGACTTTATGTTACCAACCCCACCTTCTTGCACACAGACGGCACAAAGGGAGGGGAGTTGCTTATTAGGGAACCCTTTTTCTATGCCTTATTGTGAACATCAGCAGTTAGTTTTGTTAATTTTGGGTCAGGCCACACACACATTCCAAACCAAATCAAATGGAAGTTACATGTCAATTCAGTGCATACTAGATCACATTTTATTCCTAGTGGTGTCACCATTCTATTTGCAGGAACTCCTGAAAAGTTCCAGTTATGATTATTTTTCTGGTCTCTACTTTGAAAATATCTTTTTAATGAAGGTATATAGACACTTAGATGCCATGAAGCATTTCCTCATGCAAAACACTTTCAGCAAAGGTAGTCAAAGAAACAGTATGTGGTAAGCATTTCAGACAGTCCATTGCAGAAAAGACTTCTGAGCTGGCTTGCACAAAACCTGCGAATGCAGATGTTTGGATCCCTCCTTTCTGGAAGCACAAAATTCAATTCTAAATTCCTTTAAAGACCAATAAATCAAAATTCACTTTCAGCTCTCATAGTTATAGCAGCAGTATACCAGTTAGTCATAAGCAGAATGCGCATCTATGTTTTAATGAGGAATTATGTTCCCCTGCAGTATATTGGATAGATGGCAATTTAAAAATTCCTGTAACTACTAGCAGACAGTTTTTGACCTTCCTTCTATACACACATTAGAAAACAACAGCATCTGTAGCTGTAGCAATAGAAAAACTCTGTGGAAGATTTTTAAGTCCAAGGATAAAATAAAAAAAACCCTTTTAAAAGCATATAATTCTGCAAATATTCATGTATTAAAAAAATAGAAATATGTTTTATGATTAATTTTCAATAAAGAAAATATGTTGTTTCATATTTAACCCCTGGCAATTTTTAAAAATTCTTATCGTAGTTATAAATAGCACATTGTAGTTTTTCACTAAGAACCTTGGATTGTCCTCTGCTTGAGATATACCTTATAAAGGATTAACATTTTTAGTTACACAATTTTGCCATTTTTCTGTTACAGCCTAGTTTGAATAAACTTTATATTTTACTGTGATTGTCTGCCATATTCAGCGTGTTCTTAGTACTTGGTTGAAAGAAAAACCAATTTACAGTTCTTTTACCAGAGAATGTAAGTCTTTCTTGTTTTCTACAGTATAGAGCACAAGAAGGGAACAGGAAAAATGCACTGAAAACATAATAGTACTGAAAGAGTGGTCTAGTTAAATATTTGGCCAACTAAACCAATATTAGTCTCATCATATTTAAAGCTTTGAGTCTTACAAGTTTAGGTTCCTCTATAACAGGGAACTATGCATATTCTTAACTGAGGGCTGGATTTCAAATTTATAGCAATTAGTAGGAATTAACTCATTAACATAATAGCTAACATCTACCTCTGGTAATGTTGTTGCCAATTTCTTGAGTAAAGTGTAGGAAGAACTTACCTGGTACAACTATAACATATTTTAATAAAACACCCTTAGCTATCTCTGTTTGTGAGGAAAGGGGGCAGATATTCTAACTTTTCTAGCTCTCTACATAGAATCCTACTGAAAAAAAGAATTGAAAATTAAATTTTGAAAAGGAGCAATCCCTGCATTAAGATAACTTTCATTAAATACGGAGCTTTCAGTTTTGATACAGATAGTCATTATCTATGAGTTCTGTTCCCCTAGTGATTAATGGCAGTGGAAATGTGTTAGATGAGACAAAATACAAAGCAAAGAATTCTTCACCAAGAATATTTCTGGTACTTCTGATTATATAAAATTTTACCACAGAAACTCAATTGTTTCAAAACATTTATTTTGAACTCTACTTTCAAAACATTTATCCTTTAACAGAAATTCTACATTGTAAAATGTAACTCTATACTACAGTCAGCAATTGAGTAATTGATATTTTTCTTTAATTATACCTAAATAAGAAATACTGTATTCTCAGGATCTCTTTTGCTTTCAGAAAACTTAAAAGAAGCTTTTGTTTTTTTAAAAAAATTAACAAACAATGGAAATAATTTTCTTCTTATTCTAAATATAAAAATCAGTGTTTTGACACTTCCAAATCTTAATGTTTGAATATGTTCTAAACTTTCAAGTTTAACTTTTTATATAGTAACTTTGGATACATAATGGCATACATGGGGAAAAAAAAGGATTTTTCCTCCAACAGCTAGTTGTACTCTGAGACAGAGCTTGGACTACACAACCTTCATGGGTCTCTTCTCAACATCTAGATGACTCTGTAAAACTTAACAGCATTCTCCATTATTTTTACGACAACTGATCCTTGCAATGAACATAAGAAAAGACCAATAATATTGATTACAATAAGACTTTTTCTTATCAGTTTGGAGTGAAATCGTCTGTAAAATTTCAGGTAAGAGACCTTAAAATATATTTAACGGAAAGGAGGATGACACATGGAGCAAGTGAGAGAAAGAAAAAAATCCCTGGTATAACAGTCCCAGGACTAGACTATGAAGGTCCAAACTCAGAAAAACAATAATTAAAGAAGAGCTAACATATTTGGCTGAGGAAGAATGCAAGGCACATTGCAAGCATAGTGAGTAGCATATGCCAAAACACCCTGGAAAAACGTTGTTAATGACTTAAGACATCTGAGATAGGATAACACAGAAATTATACAAGATATATCTTCTCTGAGCCCTCTTACATGGCTAGCTGTGTGCAAATACTTATCCAGTTGCATTTTGTGTGTGTACTAATATTGTCCATTAAGTCAGTCCTAAGTAACAGAAGTGTGTTATGTTTTAGTGGTTTTGACAATTTTTGGGAAAAAAGGGGAAGGGGGGATGGAGTGTTTCTTGGTTTGTATTTCTTTTTGTTGTTTGTTCGTTTTAGCTTCTTTTTGTAAGTGCTAGGATTAATCTTTGCATGAATAGAGAATTAGCATTGCCTCTGCCCTAACATGAAAACACTGTGAATGGAAAAACAATGCTAAACCCTCTGAAATAGATAACCTTATGCAGATCAGTGAGGGACATCTATATCCTGTCTTCTTCCTAAATGAGTGGACTATCAACTTCATTTTAAAAGATTTTGGTGAAGGCCGGAGAAATTATCTCTCCATTTACAGAAGATATCATCCCACAGTATCTGAGAAGAGAACTGAGGAACAGCGTGAATCAAGAATGCATGAATCAAGATGAACCAAGGAGGAGAGCAGAACAGCTATTAAGAATCTGGCATCTATCCAGGACAGTGATTTAAGCTGGAAATGGAGGCTGGAATTCACTTCTGTTACAATTCCCTAACAGCATCCTTACTTGATAGAGAATAATTCTTCATCAGGAAAAAGTACCTGGTTAAGAAGCTTTTAACTTTTTCCAAAATCACCGAGTCAGGTAAATGTGTAAATATTGGCTGATTTAAATGTAAATGGCTTACCTGCTAAGCTGTATTTATGCATGGTCTACTGAAAAATTGGTTTTGCTTGTCACTTTCCCTAGGTAGAAGAGTATGTATTTTCTGATACTTTTTAACTTTGTTGACTTTTGCCAAAATCTGACTGTAAAAACTAATGTGAAAACCAATTTATTTTAATGAAATGTGCCATCTACTATTTCTTTAAAGTGTGCATTTACTAAAAATGTAATTTTAGTGGAGCAAAAGAAAAGAGTATAATTCTAAAAAACGTCTTTGGAAAGGTTAAAATTTTATGTTTTAATTTTAAACCTCTTTACTTGGGAAGCTTATATATTTTTGCTTGTAAGGTATTTCAGAAAGGATCCACATGCAAGGCCATGAAGAGAACTTTTGGACCAGATTTAATATTTAAAGGCCATAAGCATTCTAGATTGCCTTCAACCATGGAAATGTCTTGTCCTGTGTAAAATATTGGTGGATTTAATGGAGCCTGAAATATTTTGATTAGCTCAAGCATGTTTGTGGTGGGTTAACCACCAAAGCCACACAGGGTTTCACTCTTTCCTCAGCTGGACAGGGGAGAGAAAATACATTGAAAAGCATGTGGATTAAGAGAAATGCAGGGAGAGATCACCCAGCAGCTACTGTCACAGACAAAATAGACTTAACTTTGGGAAATAAGTTTAATTTATTACCAATCAAATTAGCACTGCATAATGAGAAATATAAAATACGTCTTTAAACCACTTCCCTCCTCCTTTTTCCCTAGCTCAACTTAACTCCAAATTTTCACTCCCTTCTCCCCTCCTGCAGCTCGTGGGGAATGGGGGCTGTGGTCGGGTCATCACACATTGTTTCTGCCATTCCTTCGCCCTCAGGGGAAGGACCCCTCACACTCTTCCCCTACTCCAGAGCAGGGTCCCTCCCACAGGAGACAACCTTCCATAAACTTCTCCAGTGTGCGTCCTTACCAGGGTTCCAGATCTTCACAAATTGTTCCAGCGTGGGTTCCTTCCACAGGATGCAGTCCTTCAAAAGTAAAAATCCTATTCTTTACTATTTATTTTTATTAGGTTTTAACAGTCATTAAGAAAAAAAAAAAAAAGGAAAAAAAAAAAGGCACCAGAAAGAACATAAATGGAAAATATCTTTCAAAAATGGATAACAATTCTACCTTTTCTATAGTGACTTAACTCCTTAAAATAAAATGAAAAAAAAGCTTTAAAAGAAAGGACTAGGCTGCTTCTTATACTCTGTTAAGTACACCTATGAAAAACTAAGCAGAACACGATAGCAAATCTCTCTTTTCTATATTGTTGACTACTATTTTTTTTGTGTCAGGATTTATCTCTTAATACATAATTTTCACAGTTGCTAGTCTGGGTGCTTATGCTCTCTGTGGCTTATGCAAGCAAATAATAAGAAAAAACAATAACAACTGCAGTAAAGTCAATCTCCTAATTGTTTATTCGTTTCTTCAACTATGAAAATATTGCCGTGATTTTCAACCATGTTGTAGATAATCATTGTCACATAATGACACAATTACTTGAATGAACTGATTTGTGTTTCCAGTAGATAGACAATATTTGGTGCCATCAAGAAAGAGATTCAAAAAGCCTAATTTTTTTCTTATTTTCCTGACTGTTACAAATCAAATGTCTGCAGTAAATGCAAAATGTCAAGGGTTTCTTAGGATAAAGTTGTGATTTTTCTGGCTTTTGATTCAACTTACATTCAACAGGAGAAATTCTTCAGTGCCTTCCAAGACGGGAAAAACATATTAAAATGTTTTCTACTTTTTCAGTTTAACAATAAAAAAACAAAACAAACAAACAAACAAACAGAAAAAAAAACAAAAAAGAAGAGAGGAGAGGAGAGGAGAGGAGAGGAGGCTTCTGGCATGGCCTTATAGAAGCCTTCCAGTTACTAAAGGGGGCCTACAAGAGAGCTGGAGAGGAACTTCTAAAAAGGGCTTGTAGTGACAGGACAAGGGGTAATGACTTTAAACTGGGAGAGGTAGATCTAGTTTAGCTATTGAAAAGAATATGAGGGTGGTGAGGCACTGGAACATGATGCCCAGAGAAGTTGTGGATGCCACATCCCTGGAAGTGTTCAAGGCCAGGTTGGATGGGGCTTTGAGCAACCTAGTCTAATTAAAGGTGTCCCTGCCCACAGAACAGGGTTGGGAATAGATGATCTTGAAGGTCTCTTCCAACACACTTTATTGCTGATTTTGAAATCTTCCGTTTAATATTATGTCTATGCTGATATCTGTTGTGAAATCTCATGTCTAAGGCTTTCACTTATAAACATAAAAGGAACAGTTACAGTAATTTTCCTCATGTAGCCTGTACTGCTTCTGATGTTGGAGTACATGTTTTTTAGACATTTATTTATATTAACACCTGATGGATTTAGAAAATATTGCATATCTCACACAAAAAGCTAGAAAACCAGAGCGCACACTGAACCAAACCTCTAACTCCATTCCAACATGGATATTCTCCAAAAAAACCCAGCAAAATAATTTTGTGGAGTTCTAGTTTAGCAAGTAGTGTCCAACAAGGATCCCTCTGCAATCAATGGAGAGAGACAGAGACACTTTCACACAGGAATTCATCCCATCCTGAAAGAGATGACCAAACCATATGGTATATTATCCCTTGGAGGTGACTCTTTTCCTCAGTTAGGAATAAGAAGAACATAGATAAGGCTTTTAGTCAAGCCAGATAAATTTTTAATGTGCAAAGTTATACAAACCTCAACTAATTCTTCTAATAATAATTTGGGTGTCTTTTTCTTATAAAAAATAACTAAATGTTCAGACATCTCACATGGATATTTCAACAAATTAATTTTCCGTCTTTATACATCTTTAGCCTAACCACGGGCCAAACTCTAATGCTGACCTTGAGGCATTTCATCATGCTCTGTCCTCATATTTGCATTGATTTCCTGGTTTGATTAAAAAATTAGTCTTCTTTTGCAAAGTTCTTGAGGTCTGTGCACTTTTTTCTTCTCTGATTTCATACTGATACTTTCAATCTCGTATTAATTTTTTTTAATATTACAGTTTTTTTAATTCTAATATAGCTTAAAGCACAGAAATAAGTTGACACCAGTGGCTCATTTTTCCTGAAAGAACATCTATTATACTTTCCCTGGGCACAAGGCTGGTGGCTCATGAATCTGTTGAATAGAGCTGTTGAAACCTGAACAGTCATTTTGCTGTTTGAAGTCTTCAGATATCATTATTTGATTAAAAAAAAAAAAAGTTATAATGTCTTTATTTTCACCTTCAGAATGGAGACTGAGCAAGCTATTCCACTTTTTTTTTTTTTTGCCACTAAGATATTTCTAATTCTAAAACATTAATAATCTGTGGCTGATGAAAATTACAAGAATGGAAAGAACTGGAATTACTGTCTCATGGTAAAGACACTGAACCAACATTGGGAAGATGTAAATTGAATTAACCATTCCCTGTGGGTTCTTGTTGGGTACTCATTTTCTCTGTGCTGATCTTCTAATTTCTGCAGCAGTGGGAATAAGACTTCCTTGCCTTTCAAGAGAATTTGGAATAGTGGTTGATATTTTCATTGTGATCAAATATTTAAAAGTTATTGGCCACAAACATAAGCACAGCAACTGTTTATCTATAGACAGCAGCTTACCTTGATCACCCTGTGATTACACCCACTACAATTTCAGCACAAACCACAGGTTTCTTCCAAATTTTGGTCACTAAAATATACTGGTGAGTCAGTGAAAGAAACAATTTTGTTGAAAACAGCAACCATTTGCCAAACTGGTAATCCAGGAAATAATGACCAGAAAAATGTTGTATACAGCTTAGTCTAATCCTAGAAATATCTGAAACTAGAAAACAAGCAGGAAACAAAGGAAACTGAAACAGAGTTAATGAAAATTAAGTTAATGCCTGATGTTTCTTGAAAGCCTTTTTTTTTTTATAGTCAGTGTGGTTTATATGCATAAAGACTTATTTGTGGATAAGCCACAATTTTTTTAGGCAATGATCTGATTTTCAAAGGATATAAAAGGATGTTACACCATGAAAGAGGGAACTGAAATCTCCATTACACTATAGTGACACATGGCAGCCATATTTGAGTTTACCCTGTGCAATATGATCATGATGCAAAAATATTTGCTGTATTTCTTATTCTCCTTTATTTGCTAGGAACACCTATATACATCTTAACTGTCTGCCTGCTTTTGTTTTTTATTATTTTTTGAATTCTTCTGCCGAATAGCTATACTTGCAATAATTTTCAGGATAAGTCTAACTTCAAAAACAGAATAAGGGCAAGGCTACGTGCACTCTCTAAGAAGTAAAGATTCAAATTCTAAAAGTTAAAAGTGACTGTATGGATTATCCATCAAAGACTAGATCTTGTTTAGTCTTGTTTAGTTTAAGCTACAGATAAGAAATCAAAACATCAGTTGGAAGATTTCATTGATATAGGTACTGATAAACAGACCAACCAATCTATTTATTTTAAAAATGAAATTTTCAGAATCAACGTATCTTGAAATTTATTGTGTGCTTTCAATTAGTCTATAAACAGTTGGGTTTGATTAGTCTTGGAATTTGGAAGAGGCAACTAGAAAGAAAAAGCTGTCATTTTTATTATTCTGCTTTTCTGGCTTCTCCATTTGAGATGACATGGGCTAGTTAGGAAAATTTATTATTTAACCTGTATTAATTGGCTAAGTCAGAGAGCTGCTAATGACTCTAGGGAGACTCTCCAAGTGCCTATAATACTATAGTGAAATCTCGTATGGTATTTCAAGTGAACTTGAAGAATGAGCCAGCTGAACTAATCATTAAATATAATATTATGTAAGAGAGTAGTGAATCATACCTAATTGTAACCAAGATATTTCTCATACTTAAATATGGATAAAATATTTTGAATATTCTTCTTAATATGTATAGCTGCATAAGTATGGTACTTTAATTGCATGGTGCTTTAAGAGTAAAAAAAAATACAATTAAATATGCTAAGGCTGCCATCTGGACCATAACCCAGACTGGGTTTAAAATTTGTAAAAGTAAAGTCAAGATTGACTTGGGATCAGACTGTGAATCCTTCTCCTAATCAGTTCCACCAAAAAAAAACATGTGTTTTTTTCATACAGCCTTGCATAATAACGCCTGTAAACGTAGAAATATAGGACATCCTTGTAAGTGAGAAAACATGAACTGTAGAAGAAACAGGGATAAACATTTCTGTGGCTGATGGACAGAGATAGACATCAGATACAGGCTTTGGTGTTCTACAGATATCAAATTTGACCTACAGATTTTTAGAAGAAAGAATCTGGCATTTTTCTTTATCCAAAGGGACCGTCAACAACACTGACAAGAGGAGGAAAAGTTCTGCATCATGACAAGAGTTCAGGTACTACATTGAGTATAGGAAGCTTTATTTTCTTAATGCAACATAGAAGGCAACATATATTACCAGGCATGCAGACAATGGTACAGATACACTCTGTGTCAGATGCAAAGTGTAATCTCCATTTTTAAAATCCTGTTACCAAAAGAAACAAGGAAAAAAAACAGCAAGAGAGAAAGAGAGAAATATAAGTCAAAGTAAGCTGATCTAGCAAAGTATCTTTGCAGTCTCTGTTACTTATGGTAGACTTAAGAGGACATAATTTCTCTAAGCTGTGTTTCTTAGTGGCCTTTATTTGCCTACTGTACTTTTACATTAATTTATACAAACAGTTTAGCTTGAATATTGCAATGCCTCTGAAAACCAGTTTTTCCTCAGTGAAAGAGAAATGTAAATGGCTGGGAAAGATTCAAGTCTTTCATCTCAATGACAGGACATAAACATCTGGTAAAATTATCATGGTTCACAGGCACAGTGCTGCTGAAGCCAAAGCAGAAGGTTACATCCACGCAGGAGAGTAGTGGACGAGCCTCTGGGGAATTAAACAGCTGTGGAATTTCCCCCAGGATCTATGAAAGGAAGAAAAATATCTTGTCTGGGTCAAATGGAAGAAGCGGGAGCTATTCCTGACAGAGCTCCCCTTTGAAAATCTCCTTTTGTAAGAGCATTACTTGGCTATAATTACTCCTGCTACTGACATGGATACAGAAGGGGTGAAGGCTGCCTAATGATGGTGGTTGAGTAAAAACTGACATCCATCCTGTGCAATCCTGTCTAGACTTCCTTTTGGATTTAAACTTCTTTTCCTTCTATAGTAAACATTGTTAAACTGTGTAGAATAACACAAAATGTATAAGGAGGGATTGGCTGTTTTAGCTATCAAGGCTGCACCCAATTGTAACACTTTTTCCTCAGATTTGAAAACATCATCTCCAAAAAGATCCAAATTGTATAGGAGGCAAGAACAGCTCAGAGTAGGGAGTCCAAACCAGTTTCTTCTTTGTTAATTCACTGGTTTAATACAGAAAACAACTTTAAAATTAGACACAGTCCTTATTATCCAATATCACCCAGTTCCGGGACTAGAAAAATAAATAAGTGATTTTATTCAGGCAAGGATTTCTGCTATTCTTCTAACTCTGGAACTTAGTGATTTAAGAACATTTTTGTTGTTGGTTAACAGAGCAGTCAGGACTTTACCATTACCTGCAATGAGGAATACAGCGCGGGGAAAATAAAATTATAGTAAGGTTTCTCACCTCTTTGTGTACACATTAGCTAGCATCATTTTCTCTGCATGCCTCAGACCAGATGAGGGCTGTGGAAACCACAATCTTGACTATTGCCACCACCTCTCTCTCAATATACTTTTCTGCTAATAAAGTTAGTAATGAGGAAAAAAAATGGACCCCATTAAATAACTGGAAGTGTTTTAATTCACTTCACTGGCCTCAGGATGTCATCTTTATTTTCTCACTTCCATTGATGGATGAAATCCTGATAGGAAAAAAAAAAAGGCACACTTTTGTCATGAATGAAAAACTGTGCTAGTATGACTTAATATCCCTTCCCAATGCTCATACAGTGTTAAAAAAGTGTGCATTATTCTCCTTTAAAATATTTACCTCCTCTCTTCTTCCACACTTGACAATTTTCAGAGGTTCTGAAGTGTAGATGCGATGACCTTGCCGCTTATCTCGTGGAAATAACTCAGCGTGTGAAAGATCACTCTTTTGGACACTGGAGGAAATGTTTTAGTCTATCGTTAAATGCTGCTAATCAAATAGCTTCTCACTACTATTGGCCTCTTCCATCCACTCTATTGCATAGTCACAGCTGTGGTACTATCAGTTAAATTCACCACTTAGTTTTACAAAATCATAGAATCACAGAATAAGCTGAGTTGGAAGGGACCTACAAGGATCATCGAGTCCAACTCCTGGGCCTGCACAGCAACATCCCCAAGAGTCACACTATGTTCCCAAGAGTATAGTCCTAATGCTTCTTGAATTCTGCTGTGATCACTTCCCTGAGGAGTCTATTCCAGGGCCCAACCACCCTCTCAGTGAGGAACCTTTTTCTAATATCCAACCTAAACCTCCCATGAACAGCCTTGCTTTTGAAATTTCTAGAAGGAGGCAGAATCCTGTGGTTGTAGCTGGTGGGCACTAGAGTTCCACCCCTGTGCTTGACCAAATATAATCAGAGCTGTTTCCACCATCCATTACAGAGTATTTAGTCCAGGCTTGTCCTGCCAGCCCCAGAGGCTCTGACTGTCCTATCACAGATGGCACCCTTGCTGAGGAATACGAGAAACTTTGACTGTACAAAAATCAATCTACTTTCATTTTCATAAAGCGTGGAAGGTATATTACCTCTGAGAGTAGGGGGTTGTATTCCTGGGCATTCAAATCAGCAGATGAAGAACACTGTGATCTGACACTTTAGTAGCAAACATACTATGAACTTTCATCACAGGTCCAGAGTTTTACCAAAATAGCAAAAATAGGACTGACCACCATAAAAAAAATTAAAAGCCTCCTTATTATTATAAGTGCTGAGCTCAATGCAATAGCTTTTCACTTGTTCATTGCTATTTTTTTTTTTTTGAGTCAGCCATTCTTTGCTATAAAACTCTCCAGCCGGAGCCTCCTCACAGCTCCCTAATCAAATCTGGCCAGCTGAGAGGCATTGGATGGCCTCCCCTCAGATCTCATCACTGTCATTTATGGAACAGATGCACCATTTCTAGTACACCAAAAGACTGTATCCTCTGCAGAATAATTGAGCTCACTGCCCTGAGCACATCCCCAGACTCTACAAATTGGCAGTGAGTTTTCTCTTGCAAAACAATGGGTAGTCTCAGCTTTCTGGTATTCTTCTGCAATGTTGCCAACGAAAATTTTCTGCTCTGCTCACATTTCAGCCCTCTCCAGCTTTATATAGGACATGTAACAGGGCACCATGACCGGTCTGCACGGCAAAATCCCCACATTGTCCTTGGGCACATCCTCCTCCTGTCACTCAGGTTTTGAGGCTGTTCTTCACAATAGAAACATGGGAATGTTTATTCCCTTCCAGACCTGTTTTACAACTTTCCTGTGTTGAGCTCAAATCAAAGTACATGTTTAAAGTCTGTCACTGATCAGTCTGGCCTTAATGTCCTTTTTTTGAAGCTTGCCTGTATCCAGCTAAAATATTTTACATTTTCTATGTTATTTTAATAAAGGATGGAAAGGAGTATTTTTTCTATAAACTTAATTGATTGTAATCTTGCCTCTTCAGGCTCACCATTCAGGAAACCTCTCACCTTGCTCTGCAAGCCAACCACCCTCTCAGCCCCTACTGCCTCATGTCTCTTACACACTTTCACTCACCCTCATCCTTATTTTCACAGGTTTGTCCATACTGTGTTACTTCTACATCTGATTTCACTCAGCTCTAGTAGTTATTATGCACAGCTATAAGCTTAAAAAAACGTAATAAGAAAGGAAAAAAATTAACAGAAATACTGAAAAAACAGGAACACTAACATACCAATTCCAGCACAAAAGCAGAATGAAATATTTGTAATCTTCCAAAGAAGCCCCACCATACCAGTGTAAGAACCTTTGAACATTAAATACACATCTATATAGAACACATACTCTCCCTAGCAGACGTAATCCTTACAGGCAGTTAATCTTAGATATGGATGTACCATGCCATACTATTTCAGAGGTTCACCAAGTGCTTCTCAGCTTTGCTGATTAACTTGGATCATCTTCAGATCTTGGAAGTCACATGATGGGATGTAGGCTCTTCCTAAGTACATTGTTCCCAGATTTCTATACTTTCTATATTTTTCTACTTTCTATATATAATAATATAGATAAGTATAATTGTAATACTTCCTGGTTTAAATATAAAAATTTAAGATTTCTCTTCCAGATCGAAAGGATGTATAAAAAAGCAAACCTAGTGTTCCTTAGGACTATTCATTAGAAATGATCTCTTAAAAAAATTACACTTCACACTCAGAAGTTCATGTTCCTCCTCATTGTCACACTGCCTGCCTTCCCTGCAAATCAGAAAGGCTGATAGTATTGTGAGCACTGCAGAATCAACAAAGCTATGGAAGTAAGAATTCTGTTCTTTGTGCATTAGCAACAAAAGCAACAGCTATAAATAAGGAATTGAATATATTTGTAGTATAACTAAATCAGAGAAAAATGCTGCACATTTTAGAAGCTGGAGAAATATTCCAGCATGGGCTGAGAGAAACAACAAAACTTGCATTGAAATTTGTAATGTAGGTATCTTCTTTCCTACTTTTTCTCTTTTAAACCCCATATATTTCAGAACCTTTTCATTAGAAAAGAATGACTGGCTCAATGATCTAAATTTTTATGTAAACTGAATTTAATATTTAATGACTAAGATACTATGGTTATTTGTATTTAGTATTTTATTTCCCTGAAAGAAGTGCCATTGTGAGTAGAAATTTCACAAAACTGAGTCAATAAAATAAAAATAGGTAAGTTTTGATGTGATTGAGCAATCTGCTCTAGATTAAGATGTCACTGCTCATTGAAAAGGAGGTGGAGTAGATGACCTTTAAAGATCCCTTCCAAGCCAAACCATTCTGTGATTTTATGATTCTGAGATATACTTTAAAACACCACTGCAGGGTTAAAAAGGCCTCTTGTTCTGTAGCAATACTCAAACTGTCCATCTGATATTTTGCATCACTCTGTCATGCCATCATGAAAAGATTAGCTAACCACTAAGGTAGGTTTGGCACCGAATGGAGTTATGGAGCTGGATGGATTTCTTCCAGCAATGCATGCTGACACTACACAGGAGATACAAATCAGCCCCAAATTAACTGGTCTTCCACACCTTCCATACACTGCAAAGGTGAATGGGTGTTACCAACCATGCCACCCATCTTTCTCTTAACTTTGCTTGCTGGGATCACACTAAAGCCTCACTGTAGAAGCTGATATTCTCTAATCTTCCGTACACAGGTGCCTTATTCTGCTCCCCTCTGGAGTATATTGCTTCCACTGTCCCTGCAGCCTGCCAGGGAGGCAAACTAATTGTAAATATTTACAGGAAAAAACAAGCAATCACTTTTTTTATGGTTTCATTTTCAGACTACTGTAGGACCATATTTTATATGAGTATGTACTTTGTTTTAAAACCAACATCAACCTTCGTTTCAAGGTGTCTAAGCTCTATCAAAAGAAGAAAAGAGAATCTGAGGTTTTTTTCATGTACTTAACTGCACTGGGCCAGATCTACCCATTCCAAAAACAGCCTTCTAGCAAAAGGCAATGTCCTGTGCTCCTTGTGCTACAATTATTTCTTTGAGAATTCTACAGTCTCCCTTCTTTCCAATCTAAATAGTTCACCATCTGCTTGCAAAAGGAAAGGCAAATGGCAATTTTATGATGTCTCTTCTGACGTTCACTCACAGGTTGATATGCCTCAATTTGGGTCAAGACATATTTTCCTTTCTGCTAACCATTTTCAACTGTTCAACATATGGCTGAACTTCCACAATTGTGTCACATCACAACTTGGTAGCCTTGGGAATTAACATTAAATATGCACAATAAATAGATTAATAAATTGTAATTCATTTTACTCCCATAGCACATTGTCTTTAATAAGGATATTCCATAACAAATAAATGTAAAAGCTGGAAACATTTAGCCACTTGACTCACCTTCATGATTTCTTATTTCAGAAATCCTACTTGGGATTCCTATGTAATCAGGGAGAGGGAGAAGTGACATAGTTTGATTTTAATCCTGCAAGAAAGATTGATATTTCAGTGGTGCTTTAAATGTTTACTTTGCTGTAAGATTTCTTTCATGGTAGATAAATAGGAAGCTGTCACATGCTTTTTTCCCCACATTCCAGTGACACTAACCAACTAGATGATCTTCCCTACTCTACTGAGATAGGGTCTAGTACTGTGTTATATGAACAAAAAGAGTCATTCCACAGAGGCATGCATGCTTTCCATTTCCATTTCGATTTCCATTTGATTTCCATTTCCATTTCGTTTGCATTTGCATTTGCACTTGAATTTGCATTTGCATTTGCATTTGCATTTCCATTTCCATTTCCATTTCCTTTCCATTTCCATTTCCTTTCACTTTTCAATTTCCTTTTCCTTTACCTTTTCCATGTATCTTGCTATGAAGTATGTTTTTCAGGACTTAAAAAGATACTTTGCATTAAAATTTACAAGAAAAACAGCAAAATTGTGATAATTAAACTTCTAGACTGAATCATCAATACCTCATTAGAAATGAAGTCCAGCTGTAGTAGAATGTGCCTTGTTTTGTAATAAATAATATAAAGCACAGTATTAAAAATTATGTGAAATGGTATATAAATGAACAGGGGAAAAAATAAAATTAATTTTCTTACAGAAAGGGCACTTTTATTAAAATAATTTCCTGAGTTTGGGCCAGTTATGCCAAAATTGTAAACAAAATAAGTGAAAGTTATTTTCTTGCTTTGTTCTGATAATATCAAATGTGTACTTTCGTATTTATTTTTTAAAATGTTTCAAATTGGATTTTACTGTATTAATATCTAATGTAAACATTCCAGTCAAGATATCAGGGGAGCAGAAAGAATTTAAATGAGCATTTTGATGGTTCTAAAGCCAAAACCTTTTAAGTTTTCTTATTTCGAAAATAGCAATTTCAATGATGAAAAAAAGTTCCAGATATCTACTTCCACAAAGAATAAAGAATTGTAGAATCACAAAATCATTAAATATGCTGATTTGGAGGGGATCCATCAGGATCATCAAGTCCATCAACCCTTGGCCCTGCCCAGGAAACTCCAAGAGTCACACCATGTGCTGAGAGTGTTGTCCAAAGGCTTCTTGAACTCTGTCAGGCTTGGTGCTATGACCAAATCCCTGGGAGCCTGTTTCAGTGCTCAACTCCTCTCTGGGTGAAAAACATTTTCCTGATAAATACTTGGTTCTCAATTTGCACCAAGATTTCCCTTGGTGCCTAAACTAAACTCAAACTTTGTCCTGGAAACATAAATACAGCTTTCACAAGGTTTTACAAGTCAAAAGCATAATAACAAGGCTTACCTCCCGCCTCTTTACATAAACCCAGCACACAATAGCAAATTTTATTTTGGAAAGAAGTCACAATACAACCTGATATATTTGGGGAATCCTACAAATGCTTGCATTGCAGAGGAAGACGTTACTGGCAAATATGTGACCTATATAAGGATACAAGGACAGCGTCTTGCTTTTTGTAGAAAAACTGTCAGAAAGCATAAATCAGTACATGCAAGAGGGGTAAAAATACAGTCACCTGCATCAGCTTCATTTACACCCCCACTCATCTGCAGGCAGATTCCATTTTCAACAATGTAAGTCAGGAATAGCTCTTGAGGAATCAGTGGCAACAGCACTTATGAGGCATGGAGAAGTTACTTTTGGGGGATTGCATGTGATTCGATGTATCCCTTGACTTCTGTGTTGTGATTTGTTAGGACGGAAGGGACAGGAGAATAAAGCACAGCTGCTGGATATGCAGGTCCAATCTACACAATGTAGACCAGTGCATAGAGCTCAGATACAATAGCAACAGAATCTGCTTCAAAAATTGGAGCAATATATCCTTGATACCAGCCTGAAGCAGAACACAGCTCACTCCCTACCTGCCTGGATGCAACACTGTGCTAAGGTAACAATACTGCTTCTGTCATCTGAGGTGTGACAACACAGAGCAGCTTGAAGTTCTGTGGTGGTGCAGGCTCTGAGTGCTCTCCAGAGTACTTCATCAAAGTGATGTTTCTAGGCTCCTCAGGTTAATGCAACTATAATTAAGAGCCAGAAAATTACAAATGGTGCACTGAACACAGCCATACACTGACCAAAAACAAGCAGCTGCTCGGGAGACGGAGTGTATGAAAATAGAGGCTGGGATTAATTTTCATTTAGTGGCAAGTAAGGAATCAAAGGTTACATATTTCAACTAATTGTCTCAAGGCTTATAACAGAGAATGGAAAGAAACGTGCACTTTTAGTGCTACTTAGCTTAGACAAACATTTAGAATGGATCTAAATTGTCGTGGTTTAATTCCAGCTGGCAGCTAAGCACCACACAGCCTCTCACTCATTCCCCTCTGGGAGATGCAGGAGAGAATTGGGAGAGTAAAAGTAACAAAACTAGTGGATAAAGACAGCTTAGTAAGTGAAATATAATAATAATAAAAAAATGATAAAAATATAATTGAAAAAATAACAAAAAGAGAGGTAAATAAGCTCCAAGAAAAACAAGTGGTGTAAATTAAAAACAATTGCTCACCACCCACCGACCAATACCAGTCAGTTCCTGAGCAGCAACCCCCTGCCAGCTTCCCCCTCAGTTTATATAGTGACTACAATGCCATATGGCATGGAATGTCCCTTTGGTCCATTGGGGTCAGCTGTCCAGGCTGTATCCCCTGCCAACTTCTTGTGCTTCTTCAGCCTTCTTGCTGACAGGGCACAAGAAGGTGCAAAGCCCCTGTTTTAGTGTTAAGCACTGCTCAACAACAACTAAAACTTCAGTGTGTTGTCAACATTATTCCCATCCTAAATCCCAAACACAGCACTATACCAGCTATTAGGAAGAAAACACTGTCCCAGCTGAAACTAGGACACAAATGCATAGATTTTAGGATATAGTCAGATTAAGTGAATCTCACCAAGCATGCCTAAAGCAACACTAGAGGGGTCCTGACATAAAAACTTTGACAACTGCAGTGCAGGAAGAGAGACTTAAACACTGGGTTTAAAGGGTGCTTCCCATAAAGACACAAATACATGTTTGTTTGTATACTACACATAGTTGTATGTATAATATATACTGCTTGGCTATCAAGCACTCATGCTTTGAACATGAGCATGTGCCAGTGCAAAATTTACTGTATGCTCATACCTGCAAAAGACATAAAGTTTTTACTGGGTTTCAGGTTCTCTTGAACTTGCTGAAAGCTCCAGAATAGGACACAATGCTGAGGCTGAGACAGAGAAAGCAGCAAACAAGGTCATATATTGGATACAAAGATCCAAGTAAAAATGGCTAGAGATAAATATCCACTAATATAGAAGTGAGATTATATAGATGTATATCATATCCCTGCAAAAACCCCAAACAAGCAATTGTTTCCTAAACAGTGAAAATAATTAATGTTTTTCTAAATAGTCATTAGACATGATAGTTTGCCTTAACTGAATCACCTAAACTGATGGAGCTGTACTACCAGATACTCTTCTGCAGTCTAGAGATTATATGACAAGGTTTACTTGGGAAAAAAAATAAATACAAGTCAGAGTCAAATCTATGCTTTAAATTGTATGAGATTTCAAGCCTTAAAAGACATAAAATCCAAATATTGGGTCTCTGCACACCAGGAAAGACAAACTTCTGTCACCAGAAGCAAAGCATCAGCAGAATTGCTTTATCTCTTTCTATTTACCTGTCCTTGAAATGACTGTTTTCCAGCACACTGCAGTGTGCGATGCAAGCCCAAGCAGCCTTCCCCTTTACTTTTATTGTTAAGCACAGTTTGAAGTGTCTGAGAGGAAAAAAAGACCTTGTTCAAATCACCTCTACACTACCAAATCCATGAAAATGAAAAATAGGGAGAGGGAAAGAAATCTCTAGAAATATGATTCATCATCATTACATGACCAGTATAAAGAACAGTTTGTGCATGTTTTTTACAGTGTCCAAATGTGTCATTTAGGATATCACTCCATATAAATTCAGATAAAACAGCTGGATGCCAAAAGTGCCGTAAATCTTTAGCATGCTAAAATATCTCTCTGTTGAATGTGTTACTGGACACCACCCCCAGTTTACAGCACAAATTGAATACCTCCTGTTGAGATTCCACCTGGTTTGTTCATCCCCATCAAATGCAGCATGTTGTACATGAACAGTAAGCATATAAGGGCTGGGGGGCTTGTCCATCAAGGTCTTTTGGGCCAGCCTGAAATTCCAGCATGGTCAGGAGTACACCAAAGGAGCCACCCACAAGAACACATTTTTAGTCTTAAGTGTTAGGTGTGGATGTTAAAAAACTGGTTTATGCTGTCCTAATATGCCTCGAGAATTGTTAATCTGTAACACGTGCCCACAGCTCTCCCATCTTTAATTTCCACTAATCAGAGCTGTAGTGTACAAGAATGGGGGTCACATAGCTCTCAACTGCCCATGAGCTTAAACCAATAACTGCTTTTCCTTCAATCCTATCCTTACAGAATAAACTACAATCACTATCCATAAACTCTAGCCAGAAAAAAAGAAGTATCACCGAAGTTCAAAATCACTGATCCCACCATATTTCATCAGTTCATGGACATCTCCAAAACGCCTTGATTACTATCTATGCTCTTGGCATCAAATGTTACAAGTACAGCTGTACTTTATATGGCACTTAGTGCTTCGATCTGAGAGAGATCAGATGCTGTGGTTTGGTGATTGCTCTGTTGTCTCCTCTTTGCTAGATATTTTAATGCCTTTCTGACTCTCTTGACTAATCTGTCACTCACCCATTCTGACATCAAAAGTCTGAGCTTCTGCTCCTGCACTAAGAGCTTTTCTTTTTTCAAAGATTCTCCTTTGCTTTCAAAACCAGAAATCATTCCTCCTAAATACCAACGAACCAGTTTATCCAAATGTACATGCCCAGTGTCTTTGCCTTCTGCCTTCATTCCCTTCAGGGACAGATGTTTCCATGGATATTTATCCCCTCTGAATATTTCCTTGCTTTGCTTCCAACAAAAGCTTTATCCCCTTTAACAACTGTAAAAAAAATAGAAATCTCATGCAGCTTTTGATGATTATTTCTTCATCATTTTGATGCTGCTGCTGTTTCCTTCTGTGTGGGAAAAGGGACGACCCACCAGCCCCATTTTGCTTACAAGAAGAGTTACTTCAAACAGCAAAACACTGTAAAAGCTACAAGATATACAGAAGGAGATTGCCTTTTGTTTATTATAGGAGTTAAAAACAAAACAGAAGATATGAATTAGTTTAAAAACAACACCTAAGCATTTATGCCCCTTTAAATAGCTTGGTTTATAAACTTGTATTTTTTCTTAAACAGGATTTGGGAGTGTCCCTTAAAATATCCATCCCATGGTAACACAATTCCGGTGTTACTGTTTTTAAGGCTCATGAGTGGATTTTGCATGGATCTTAACCCCAAGGCAAAACAGAAGACATATTTGAAAATCTGGTTAGACACCCATACCATTAAATACACGCATTTGCAATAATTGCAATTAGTCCTTCAAATAAAAGTTAGTGCAGTGCTTATTAATGTTATTACAATATTATATATTCAGGGAAATGTATGTTCACTTATTTGAATCTGCAATCAGCTGTACTTCTGCCTTCCCCTTTCTCTTTTGTCTCTAAAAGGGGATATTAAAATGCAGAACATTATTAGTGCAATGTTATGATTGAGAAATTACACTTACTACAGTAAAGATACTCAAAGGACGGTTTCCAGAGCAACCACAATTCAGCCAGCTTGCACTTTATGCGTTTCCTAAAGGGAAATTCTGCCTCCTGCTCACAGCTGGGCTACATCTTTATGGTTACTCCTGTCTGTGAAACAACTCTGCAGATGTTTTATCCTTTTTTGCAAGCCACTGCAGTGATATGGGATCCATGCAAGTTGGGAAGAGTCCAGCTCAGACCACTCTGAAGAACCCTCCTCCCACACTAGGTCATGTCTCAGGAGTTCTCAACAGCACAGTCCTCCCTATGCCCTATTCCCTGTATCCAACTGTACCAAGCCTCTTCTGTGACACTTCCTTGGATTGTAAAGTTTGTTGCCAAGGACTTTAAATTAGCATAATTCTCCATCAGGATCCAAACTGGCCCCAGTCCTGCTAGTCTCCTCAGAGAGAACACTCAGGAGCTAGTGTCTGAGCCACTGCAGGGCCAGGGCCTACAGACTGCACCAGAAATCATAAAGACGGAGGCCTGGACTCACACACATGGCAAATGTTTACCAAAACCTCACACCGATACAGAAGCTATACTGAAGTCCCCAATCCATAGAAGCAATAATGGCTCCTTACCACAGAATATCCTGAGGTGGAAGGGATCCACAAAGATCTTAGAAGTCCAACTCCTAACACCAGTCAAGACCTCATTGAACATATCCCACCTCCAGATTCATATATGCAGCTCTTATTAAAATATAGAGTAAGTTTGCACATCTGTAGGCTGAGTTTTGTCATGTTTATGGAAACACTGATTTGGCCTTGGTGTTGAGAGTTTGAAGTCATTTAAGATATGCTTTTTATAAGTACAAACATTCTGTACCATTGAAACTGTACATGGCAGTTTAAAACCAGCTATTGCACTGCCAGGAATAAACACAATTAAATTTTAACATACTAGTACGGGTACAGGAATGTTCTCTCAGTAGGGCTTAATACCATCATAAAAGAATCTCTAAAACAAATTATAATGGTGGAATGCACATCATTCCTGTTAAACTTACTGAAACACAAGACCCAGCTCTACTGCAGCTGTGGCCAGAGTACTGTCATCTCATGTTTCTCTAATTCTCTCAAAGCCTGTTTTGGAGTGCCAGATTTTGATCTGAATTTGGGATGGCTCAAGACTGTGGATGAAAACAATGGGATTGACTCAGTGGCAATGCTCTTGATGTGGGTATTTGGGAAAGACATTTGACATTTTCCACAAACCAGTGCAATGGCCTGAGACAAAGCAACTAAAAAAATAATCCAAAGCAACTAGAATTTCTTCCTAAGAATGTCACCATAGTCTTACAGGTCAAGCAAGAGGTGGTATTAAAAAACAAAAAAAAAAAAAAAAGAAGGGGAACCTAATTTCTCATTTTAATAAAACAAGAAGAATCTGCAGATAATAACAACTTTCTAAAGATAACCTCCAGTTTCCAGTGTAAAAAAAAACAAAAAAAAATCGAACTTTGTGAATTTCACAGGATTAATACTGATGTCATAGATCAGCAAATATTTTGAACGTTTCTTCTTGAATCTCATAAAATTAAAAACAGTGATGAAAAATCAACTTCTAGTAGAGAATGTAGCATCATCTCTATCCTGTGTTCAACAGGCATCCAGCCACTATTCCCTGTTTATAGGATTGAAGAAACGGACCATGTTATAAGATGAAATGATTGATCTGATTGAATGCCTTCTTCCTCGTTACTCCAAACTTTTGCTGAGGTTTCATAATTTGTTTTCATTTCACCAATAAGAATTCAGGTTAAAAATGAGTCAAAAATGAGCTCTTTGTTCTCTGTGTAAACGTTCATGTTCATTATTGCTTTGAAACAATAAACAACAATGCTCAGAGAAGAGAAAAAACAATAGAGGTCATGACAAATGTTTTGGTCCCGTCTCTGGGATCAAAATTTGCTTGAGAGCTTGGTCATGGAAGAAGCGGAGCCCTGTCATTATCTACAGAATTCAAGAAAGTGGCTTTAGTCAGGGTAGGCTACAACGATTTAATTCAGTTTGTCCACAGTTTCTAATGCAGGGTT
This sequence comes from Climacteris rufus, assembly GCA_013398175.1. Classification (NCBI taxonomy): domain Eukaryota; kingdom Metazoa; phylum Chordata; class Aves; order Passeriformes; family Climacteridae; genus Climacteris; species Climacteris rufus. Next base: position 1,314,790 of record VZRZ01002012.1, on the reverse strand, counting down.
AAAATTTATCACCATTTTCTTCAAAGAGCAGGCCCATAGACTTATTCCACATTTATACTGAGTCAAAGAAAAATGTTCTCCCTTTTGTCGCATAGGGCCCCAACATCGCAATCCTTTTGTGCCTGGAAATGGAAGGATGAAAAATTTGCATAAATATATGGATATAGTGAAAATATAATATGTCTTTTGTGTGGTATTAGCCAACATAATTATTCCTAATACTAATAAATTAATTCCATGTGCCATATGAGAGAATTTCCATAAATATTTGCAGATTGAAAACATTTTATTCCTTCAGCTATTGAAAAAGCTTCTTAAAATATATTCACAGATAGAGCTTTGTAGTTTCAATGGGAGTGTGCTAATTTAACTTTTTATATATATAATGGATAAAAAACCCATAACCTCAAATTTTTTCTATAGTGGCCAGGAGTATAGACTTGGAAGACTGTATTTTACACCTTGATGTCATGACAAAAATATATCACATAGCTAGAAAGAAAGTATATATCCACCTTTCCTAGTACTTTGGAAATCTGGATTTTTTTTTCTGTGTGCAGTCAATTTTATTTAAATTACTCAAGCAATTTAGATCCAATGTAGGTGGCAGCAATAACTGTTTAATTCAACAAATTAGCTTTTTGCATACATGCCCCTGTCCTGGAGCTTCTAAATGTGAAATCATTTGGGGAAGTTTTGTGAATACATGGTATCTGCTTTGAGTTTCCTAACATGAATTTGAGAATCTATGTGCCTTACAGCACGCTGTCTGAACAAATTTTTACACTTTCATCCTGAAAACAGTATTATGCTTGCAAAGAAAAATTTGCTGCAGCAAAAGGTCTGCTGACTCACTGCTGTTTGCCCCATGGTGTTCATTTAGATTAGTGCTGCTACAGTGATTTAGTTCCACCTCAGAAGATAATGAGTCTAAATTTTATTTCTGTTAGTTGTGCAGGCATGTACTGCAGGATAAATATCTGCAAAGCAAAGGTGAGGGGACAGAAGAAACTGTTCATTTGGTAAAAATAATTTTAAGGTAATGATAATTCTTTTTCTTCTATGTTTCCACACACACAAAAAAAAAGTCTTCTGGCAAGAAACATCAAATAATGAATTTGGGCTAAGTTTTTCACTCCCTCCAAAAGAAAAGTAGCTGAGATTTGTTTTTGGTTTTTTTCAGCTGAATGACCTGGATAACAGTGTGAAGTCTGGTTGTAGCTGCAGCTTTGCTAAAAACATCTCCTACAGTGATAAAATAGATTGTAGACAGATAAGTATAACAGGACTGCTGAGTGTCTTGCCTAATCAGAGTCTTAACTGACCTGTGTATTCAGGTCCGACTGTCAAAGTAACCCCAAAAGAAAGGTGTCAGTGAATACAAAACTACTTGTAGAAGAAAGGGACAAGGGCCCTGCAGTTCCCAGGGAGCTGCCCCTCTACCTACATGTCCCAAATGTGTGCATGTGCAGTGCCCACGACCACATCCCCCGTCCATGACTGCTGTGCCTCAAGACTCCTTTCGGTACAAGCACAAAATAAAGGAAAGGCTGTCCATGTCGTTAGTGCAACAGTACATGGTCAAAACATTGCGCAGAGATTCAGGCAGTAAATTTGCTTTGCAAGTGTCATGGTTTTCCCTGGTGAACTGCCAAGGACCCACTAGAACCGTTTTTCCCCCCCTTCTGAAAAAAAACTGTGTTACTAAACCACGATAAGAAATGCTGGCAGAGGAACAGAATCAGGCCGAGAAAAGGTCAGTGCTTCTAAGTGATAAAGTAAATTTATTACAGAGTCAAAGGAGCAAGCAAAAAAAGGAACATCTCCTAAACACTCTTTCTCCACCCATCCTTCTTTCCATCCATCTTTCCATCCATCTTTCTCTCCCATCCTTCCCCCCTCCTGCCCCCTCAACATCCTCACAGCCCTCTCTTCTCCCAGATTGTAAGGGAACCCGGGGAGGGGGTTTTTCCTTAATAAGTTCTTAGTTGGTCTTTTCTCTCTCTCCTTTGGCACTGTGGCAAGGTTTGCAGAAGTTGGCGCAGCCCGCCCAGACCTGCCGCCGCTGTTTTTTCTCCCAGATCAGGCTGATCCATACTTAGGGTGGGGGTGACACACAGCTTCTTTACCTCATTGACTCCTGCAGTCCAAGTATTTCAGGAGTAGAAGCAATCCTTAACTGTGTCCATTCCTCATCAGACCAAAACCCCTTCTGTAGGAGATTACCCCCTTCTGCCCTGTAGTGGGCCACGCAGACATCTTCAGGTTCGATGATTTACGAGTCTCCTCTCCCGTTGCTCCTCTTCTTGGAAGACTGGCAGATTTCGCTGGCTCTCATACCTGAATGTTTCCTTTTCATGCTACACTCCTCCTCTGCCTACCTACACCTACGTGACTACATGGTGCGCGCCTGCGTACTAGTGAGATTGCTTTTTATATATGCTGTCACAGAGGCATAACTGTCCTTCCTAGTTGGCCCAACTGTGGAAAACAGCACATCAATCTCCCAGGAGCCATCAGAGATAGGCCCTGACCAGACAGCTGTGGAAGCTTCTGGAAGCTCCTTACAGGAGCCATCTTTAGGCCCCTACCACACCCAAGGAGCTAGACCTCCCAAACTCTTCAAACCACCACAGCCAGCCAACTGAAACAGATAAAATGGCAGCAGATTCAGCTTTTTTGTTATTTTTCTCCTAGGCATATGTTCTCTTGCTTAATTTTGACATCGTGCTATTTTTTCATAATTCAAAATAAGCAGAAGTGGAACACACTGCCCTATTCAGTTACCACCAGCATGAGGTGGTAATTCCTGTTCACAACAGGAATTTCCAGTTCTTGTAACACAATCAAGTGTAGTGAGTGAACTCTGCTTCAACTTGTACTCACTGGATAGGAGCAGAAGTGTTATTGATTGGCAAGTTGACATTAAATCCTTGACCATATAAGCGGCTTAAATACTTTTACCTAGAGATCTTTAAAAAAACTTCTTTAATATCCACCAAATACCTCATTAACTCAAGAAATTTTAATCCCAGGGTGCATGCAAGACCTCATTGGGCCATAAAACTTTACTGTTGACATAGCTGATTTAAGATAAAGCCTTAAAAGTTAAACTGACCTCAGAATTCTGATTGTGTTTCCAAATTTCCTACCAAATCTGGAGTTTTAATACTACATGAGCTATGCAGTATGACTTTTTCTTTTGTTATCATACTGACCAAAGCACTCAAAGAGTGAAATTCTTCTCATAAAATATGTTTATTTACAATGTAGACATCTACGTACAAATTATAGCTCATTATAGTCATATAACTTCCCCCTGGAGTCAAAGGAAAGAAATTCATACTTCTGAGATATGATGCATCCCATCCTAATGCAGACGTCAAAACCAGGCCAGCTAGGTATACTCAAATTGTAAACTATCCTGTTCTTCACCATTGACTCAGAAAGGAATATTGGGGACCATCTCACCCATGACCTCCTTTTCCATCTATACTACCTCACAGCTAGTTGAGATTAATCATATGGAAACCAGTGAAATTAACCTGAGGCAAAACAAGGAAAAGAAGAGGATGAGCAACCAACAAAAACACACCTCCAAAAAACACCCCCAAACCAAAATGCAGGAGATGGCTAAGAGCTAGGGAAGAGGGGACATTGAATTAGCACTGTATCAGCTGGTGCTGTAGGACAATAGATCTCCAAGGAGTCCTGACAATGAGAGCAATATGGTTGCCTTCAGATGAAAACACGTGATGGGGCAATCTTCTTTTAAGATGCCAGAAATTATGCTATTGCAGAGGAATCTGGCCGAAGCTTTCGGCCCCTGCCA
>VZRZ01002012.1:1212640-1310893 GCA_013398175.1 Climacteris rufus | reverse complement strand
TCTCAAAATGTTTATTAAGTGTTATCTATAACTTGGCGGCACAGAAAAGTGCTTTGTTGTTAATAACAAGGTGAAAAATGGCCTCAAGCACCTCTCCTCCAGATTATTTATACCTCAGATTGTCCAATTAGGAACATGTTGTGTAGGATATTTTTAATAAAACCCAATAATCAGTTCTTCTTATCCCACACTGCGGAACTTTAGAACTAATGACAGAAAACACAAGTTTTTGGAGAAGAAAGGGGAAGTAGCAAAGGTAAAAAAGGAAGTTATAAAACAACACCTAAACCCTCCATTTTGGACCCTAGTATTACAATATTTCATAAACCAAAATGTCTACACTTCTGCCTAATTCACCTAGTGACCTAGCCTTAAATATACAGCATTAATTTCAAAGTTATCACACTACAGGGGAAGTCCCTTTCATGGTCCAAGATCAAATGAGGTGCATTTCTGCAGATCGTAACCTGTTAAAGCAGAAAGAGTGAAACTCTCAGAATTCAGGGTTCCAACATTCTATAAGGTAGGTATTCCAGGTATTCATACTATGCTCTTGGCATTGTTGTAAATCTATTCCTAAAGCCACGCTGTGCTCCAGGACACTCCCCGCTCTGCAATACTGGCTTACAGGGAGTGGCATTTGAAATACAGTTCAGATTAACATTAGTCCTTTTGCATAAACATTTGACTTCAAATATAAATGTTTCACTGCTACATTGATTGATGCAGATGCAGTAAAAATGATCAGGGACATTCAGGTGTTCTTTAAAGTTGAGTACTCTGAAGTAAGAAAACTAATTTCTCAGTTCATTAAGCACTCCAAGGAACTACTCCATTGAGGCTCTATCTGTCTGCCTCTGAACTGTGTTCATAAAGTGCACAAGCTGAGAGTGCCCCTTTTCTCCTTTGTTTCTCAACAGTGTGCATTAGGCAGCTTTTATGTCTAACTGTTAAAATGAAATGATTATGCTATTTCATATTTCTCATTTTCATCAAAAAGGATTAGCTTACAATCCTTACTACCATTTCATTGAACTAACAAAGCTGTTTTTCAACTGCAAAAAAAAATCTGAAAAATTATTTCGCATTACAGCTACAAGAGAGATTGATTTTCCTTTTCCATTTTGTTAAAAAAATAATGATTCTAGGCTTAGCGTTACTACTTGCATAGAAGGTTTTGCCACTTCAGAATACGTTTACCATCCTATTACTTCCCTAAAGTATAATCTTGGGAAACTTTAGAGAGAGCAAGCAAAATAGCAATATGTCAATATAGTGCATAAAAACTGTATATCCGTAACAAGTTTACCAGTGCAACCACAAACATAGTATAAATATGTTTGTACTTGAACATGTTTTCCTAACAACATTTAAAGACTGAAAGGTTTAAGACATATGCCTAAAACTACCTCCCTGAGAGTTTAGTCATCTATAAACACATCAATGCAAGAAAATGTCTGGATCCATATTGCATGGTATCAAAACTTGGTTACACATAGTGCTTTCACTAAGTACAAAGTCAGCAGTATTAAATAGACTGCCAAGGTCTCTTTTCTTATGATTTAATCAAGATTTGATATTAAGGAAGACATTCTGTATTTATCATTTGGTTTAGTGTATATTAGGTTTTCATAGAGATGGCTGGAGCAGAAATGAAGATCTATCATTTCAACTTCCATCCACCCATACTATATCTAAAGTGTTTTTCTAAGCAGAATGTTTTACTGCTGCCTTCGTAAGCATCTATAATCATCTGCTGATAGAAACATACAGAAATTCAGTTTCCTCCAAGTAACAGGTCTTCCTACTCAAGGTGTTTTTTCCTTCTCATGGAAATAAATGGAGTAAAGAGTATGGGACTGAAATACAGAGACAAAAAACATAATTGGGCATTTGCTCTGATTTCAAATTTTCCTGTTCAAAACAACCATTCTATACATGTTTGTGGCACCTTTAATTTTCTTTTCTGTCCTGCTCTGTGTTTAGTATCAAATGGATCATATCATGTTATACAGTATCTAAAATGTCACTTGTGAAAAGGAGTAACTACTCTTACAATAGCATATTTCAGTGTAATTTGTCTCTATACACAATGAATTACTGAGAAATGTGAGACAGCTGCTTAAAAATTGATATTTGTAGCAGTAGCTGTTGCAAAAGGTACATCCTTGTCTATGTCTTTTAGTTTATTTTTGCTGACAATATTTTCTGTAAAATGGTTGCATATTAATAAATTGTGTGTTGATTTCATTGATCATTAAAAACCCCACCAAAACAGTGGTGAGGAATGCTTATCTCATGCAGTACAAAGCAGACCAGGGTATACACACCTGGTTGGGTATTTAGCGAAAGCAGAGAGCAAGATGTTCAAATGAGAGCTGTGTGTCATCAAGTGCTTCTTTTGAAATGCCTGTTACTCAGGTAAAGCTTATAAGGTGACATTGTACTCATTAAAAACATCCAGAGAAAAGATGTACTAATTATGTGGAGTGCAGAGGAGCATTTTGATGCGTTGCCAGTCCAGCGTGAGGCACTGGCAAATGTGCGTAGTTGCTAGGCTGCTGCTGCCTTGTGACACTCAGGCACTTCTGAGGAGCAGGAAATTGTTCTGATCAATCGCATGAGAAAACTTCTTATCTCAAACCTCTCCCACACATTTCAGTACCTAGGGCTTTGAAAAGAGGAGGGGGGAAAAAGTGCATAACAGTAAATGTTAGAAGAAAAATAGCCAATTAAATGCTAATATTCAGTTCTGGGTCATTGACTTGGTTTATGCAATGTAGCAAGAAATGGTTTGTAAAATTTCAAGTGCTGCAAACACATTTTCATTTTCTTTTTAGACAAGACCAGGCTTGTTAAATTAAATTCACATCTTTGGGAAGATGAGGCTTGAGGCATTCTCGGTCTTGGGATGGGTTTTACTGCACATGAAAACTCTGGAATTGACTTTATGTTGCTGTAGTGTGAACCATGCCAAATTCAGCTGAATTATTTATGTGAGCATTTTATGACTAAATACTATCATCCACTTGGGATGTCAGCATCCACAAACATAAAATATCTAACTGAGACTCGGCTGGATTAGTGGTTATAGTAATACCAGATCCTGTCATTCCATCTGTTGGATTCAGCAGTACCTGTGGATCTCTTCACTTGCTACTCAAAGGCACTTTACCATTGAGTAATGGCAGAAGGCAGATTTAGTAGATCACCTACCGCTAAGAAACCACTTCACAAGGGTACAATGTCCCAAGTCAGAAAATAGAGCATCAATTCAGAGGACAGTAGTGATCAATGCGCCCTTCCAAGGCAGCAGATTCTTATCTAGGATGCCACTGGGAAAGGACTCTTATGGAGTTTATCAGAAAGACACTCTCCTTCAGTTTTCTCCAATTTTTCCAGACTTACAGGCACCAGGTGACCCTAAACAATTCTAGATGATTATAGGTATAGTGAGTACAGATATTCTCAAATACCAACCCCACAGGTCTATGCCACTTTTGTGTATTTCTGTGTTTATATGCCTTTCTTCAGACAGATATGCTTCTGTTTTCAACAGTGTTTTCAGACGGTGATAGTACTGCAAATAGCAATATAAACTTTCAAAGGAATGAAAAATTATGTGGTTTTTATTGTTCAGGTGACAGACTGAATATATGTAATATGCACTTTTCAGAGGCTCTGTGAACCACAAAAGGAAATTCTCATTTTTAAAGTACAGGTAGACCAGAAAGGGACAAGAAATTGTCCCCTGCAATGTAAATGATGCAGTGTGACATGGTGTGTCACAGGGTGATGAACCATGCCATTTCAAAATTCATTCCTGTAATTAAGTCAAACAATTCTAAATATGACTTGACCTTTAAGAATTGCTAGCTATTTATCCATATTCAAAGAAGACTGAAAATACTAGCATTTATAAAGTGGACATAATTTACATTTTGGCAGCAATAGCAGTATCAGCAGGATGGGAACATAACTGTTACATACACTGTTAAATAGGTAAAACAATAAAGTATCCTTGCAAACCAAGGAGAAGGAATAGATGAATAAAAGAAGTTTTGATTATGAGATGCAGAGACTTAACATATGGTGCAAATTCTTCTCAGCATCATGCCTCTCTGGTTCCTGGCATGCACACTGAGGGTTTAAAGAGCTTTATCTATCTGCAGAATGAACAGGTCAGTCTATTCTAACGCAGCTGCAAATTACATGTCCTGAGAAATCTCATATAATCATCCCTAATTGCAGCCAAAGCTAATACAAGCCAGTTAGAGAATATACCAAATAATCCCCCCTCTCTAGGTTGTAGTCTAAGTGAATTGCATATATCAAATTAGAATATTGCCTGAAGTAGTTCTCTCCAAAAGAGATGAGTCTCATAAACCTGAGCCTTGAAAGCAGGGAGATTAAAGGGCACCAGCGTTGGTGTCCATGTCCAGTTCCCAAACGTACACAACAACATGCACACATCCGTGTTCTCCCTCTCTCATGGAAAATTGTCTTAACTTGTTAAGTGAGAAGGAACTTCTCTTTGGAGGTATTGCAAGCCTAAATGTAAAAGCCTGATGCAAGCCTGAAAATGTAAAGACAAGACATGAGGACTGCTCAACAGTAAAAAGACAGCTAGAGAGTGACTTCAGTACAAGTACAAACCATGTATGGTCCATCAGTTAGATATTTATGTGGCTGATCTGCAATGAAGACAGTACATGTATCACTGTTGCCATAGTTGCAGTGGCCGTGAGGGGCACATACAGTATCACTCTTGTCTTGCACTTACAGCAATTTAATCTATTATTTATATGATTACTATTTCTTTCACCACATCACCTCTACTCTGCACTACCATCCAGTTGTTTTACTTTCCCACAGTTCTTTGAACATGACTTGTATGATTTCAGATTACACAAGTATGAAAATGGCTTGCGATAATTGTCTTGAAAAATAGAAAGCCTTCCATGATCTTATATGAATGTGGATTCCAGTCTGTATCCTTTTTTTGGATAAACATTAAATACAGTATTCTCAACAGGATTATCATTGATTTCCCAGGAAGGAGAGGAAATACAAGTGAACTCAGTGACCTGATCGTGTGTTATAAAGAAAATAAAGTAACTGTTGTAGGTATTACTTCAGCCTTCAGTAATTCAGCCTTCTCTTAATGCAAAGTTCATTACAGTCCTCAGGAATAATACTGATTTAATGCTGGTTTATGTAACAAAGATCTACTTGTCCTGCAATCAAGGTGTTGGGAAGGTAAAGCACAGAAAGTAAGAAAATGCTTCGTTTAGCTAGTTTTAATTTTATGGTCTTGAAATATTTGTTAGATACATTGCAATATTAACTAAATGATTTGCCTAAAAATAAAAGCAAAAATGATTCTCAGATAATGTTCCATGTATCTCAGCACAGCAGTGCAAGCTGCCTGCCTTCTACAGAGGGAGCAAAGGAAAAGGAAAATATTTTTTGGACTGTTCTGTGCTGTTGCTGTGATGTGATGGGAGGAGAAGGAGCTCCGAGAAAGCACTGCATGCAGACTCTGGGGTACATGTTTGGCCACAGCTCAGAAGGTGGAAACTTGAACAGTGCATGCCATTTAAATAAAATTATTCCTTTTTTTATTTTAATGGCAGAAATATAGAGTCAAGAATAATTTCAGCAGCTGAGAATGGCATTTCTTACTGAGACAAGTGGCAGTCTTAATGGTTTCACTGTGGCCTCTGTCTGGGCACTGTTTTTTGGCACTGTGTTAACCCTTACAAGATTAAAGTATGCTTATAATTTGGATAGAAATGCTTAGATTTAATTCTAGCATAAACTGGTATTAAGAGTAGTGAAGGTATGGCAGCACAAACTTTGGAATAGCACAGCAAAAACACCTTATTTTGCTGTGTCCAAATACACTTTCCAAAGTCACTCCCCTAAACTATGAGTTAAACCATTTCTCTCATCTTGCTGTAGTATTCTAAGAGCTTCAGCTTCAGCTGAGGCACTTTATTACTGTCAGATGACAGCCTAACCCAGTTTGGTTTTAATCCTTCTCTAAATATTGGACCTATCTCCTACAAAAATGTCATCCAAATTCCCCTCCAGCTTAAAACCACAACCCCATGGTGACACCGCAACACTGAACATTAACTCTGAGCAAGACCATTTGAATTTGACAGCCAGCCTTTCAAACCTGGTCACATCCCAGATCCAGACTGAACAAGGAGTTAGTTCCCTTTCTCAAGGGTGTCCGTGGTTGCCTTTGCACCATCTCATCCTGTCTTGTCAGATTAGGTGGGAACATAATATGGGAGAGGAACCATTTATAGGTAGGGCAACCTGAGCAGCCCGTGAGCAGAAGACTGCCATCCAGGGCAGTTATCACCTTGCTTTGCACAGCCCCCTTCAAACACTCTCTTAATCTACTTTAAAAACACATATTGGTGTCACTTGCTCATTTTGACACTAAGCTGCAGAGAGCTATAAGGGCTGCTAACCTCAGCAGCATCTCATTTCATGTATGAGTAATAATTCCATATTCCCTAGAGGGACATGAATGCTAATGGCTTGAAACTGAGAGATGCTGAGCATTTAAAGCCTTTGCTGAAGTCATCTTCTAGCACAGAAGGCACTCTAACAATTACAGATGCTCCTGCTCCTCCTGGGATCAGGACATGAATAAGGCTCTATATTTTTCTACAGTTAATAAAGAAGTTCCAATGTCTTCTACATAGAGGAAAAGTAATAATATGGTGTCATTTAGATGACTGCTTTGTACTGTTCAGATGTGCTTAGCTGTTCTCTGTCACTGCTTTCAGTGAAGCAATATCAAAGGGTTATAAACAGTCCACCTAATACTGTGAATAGACCATGAATTTCCACATATTTGTCAAGTCATATCAAAGTTTAACAAAATGTAATCCTACATCTCTTGCTGGTTGATGGCAGTCCTTGAATGTGCGAATTAAGAATTAAATGTGTTTCTCTGAGACAATAATGACTGATTCCTGAGTTCCAAGAGTGGCAGGTAAAATGAGTTTTCTGCACATTTTTTCTCCCTTCAATTACCTAAAACTAAACTTCTCTCCAATTAATCTCCTCTTCAAAACAACAATATTTTGTAAAGGGCTTAACTGTTCCTGTGAGATATTTCACTTTTTAGTTCACAACAATCCAGCATTTGACATTTTGTATAACTCATGCACAAATTTTTTTAAAAAAAAAATAGCATATCACATGACCTAAGGAACAATGTTGATCCTATTTTATTCTTAAGATGGGAAGGTGTGAGAATGGAAAAGCAGATTCTTGTCTCATAGCTGTTTAGAGAGAAAAATGAAAAATAAACCCAAAATAATAAGGGCCAGGTTGAATTCTTTTCAGAGTGACTTAAAAGCACTGAAGGTTTTCCACACATCTAATATATTACAGGAAGTTTCAGTATATAAAAACTGCAATATCCTCATCTCTGTATTTGAGACTGTTGCATACATAGAGCAGTCCTCTTTCCTTGCTCCTGTGTTATTGCCTATTCTTTCAGGTATCATTCAAATGATGTTAAACTTCTTTTTCTCTTGAGAAAGAAATAAATCCCTTCTTTTACGGCTGAATTGTCTTAGATTCATAACTACCAATTTTACAAAGTGAACAGATGGTACCAGTACTATTACAATGTTTTAACAGATAGATGCTCAGAGGAACAGGGTCAAGAAAGAAAGGACTGAGGAAGCACTATTTACATTTTTTACTCTCTTTTTCTCTTACAATCAGTAAGAAGTTTCTGCTAGGCTTATTTAGTCATTTCAATTAAGTATGTGCCTATCCCCCTTGAATAATGGGAAGCCCTCTTAGGACATATTTCATTGAGTTCAAGGTCTCCATAACCTCCGCTTTGTCCAAAGACCAGTGCAATCCCGTGAATGGGCTGCCAAGAGTTCTGCAGAGTTCTGGGATGTGAGCATGGACCAAGACCTTCACAGCAGTCCCAACAAAAGTTATTGGTGGCCTTCTTTGTAAGTCTTGGAGACTTCACACAGTGCTATGTCACCAGAAATCAGTATTCTCATGGTTTGAAATCCTTGCATTATAAAGACAGATCAGCATAAGCTAAAAGCAATAACATTTTCCTTGAATTTCATGTGCTGAGTGCTTGCAGATCCTATGACTTGAAGGTACTCGTCACTTCTGCAAGTTATCACTTAACTTAAAATTTTCTCACATTTTTTATTTTTTAAATACCCTTAATATCACTAGCACTTCTGTAAGAATATGATAGCAGAAGAGAAGTAGATTTGCTTTTGGCCATATGACCTACTTTGTAGCCACTTTCGCAGTTAATTATTCTTTTGGCTTCTCTACCATTTTGCAATATTAAGGCTTTTTTTAAATTAAAACCTATTATTTTATTATTACATAACAAAAAAAAAATTAAAATTGTTGGCCAAAAACTGCCAAGGAATTGTGGCTATATGAGTGAGATATAATGAACAAGAACTGAGCCAACATTTTAAGGACTTGAAGATACAAATTAGGCTTCTCCATTACTATTGAAATTGAAAAGCAACCTTATTCTAAAACACTCAGCAAAGTAGAGTGGAGCTGGCACAGACACCATTGGGAGTTTCTAAGCACTGAGTACTTTTGAAATTAAAATTATATATTGTCATGACTGAAAAAGTGATTTAGACTCTTGATGAAAACTTTTGATTTGAAAAATTCTGTCACGATTTATGAGATTTTGCAGAGGGCAGCTGAGAATTTGCTCAGTGTTGCAATATAACTTGAGGAGAAATTAACTTTTGGGTGGGAAGCAGGTTATCTCATCAGTTTCCACTTTACAATCAGAAATCAATATGATTGAAAAATACCCTTTTAAAGTGATAATTAAGTGTATAACTCATTAGATTCCAAAGTTATGGAACAGAGCTCTCAGAAGTAACTTCCATTTTATACTCTTGATTTTTGTATTTTTATTAATAGGTTAAATAACCAGTATACAAAAAAAAATCAGGTATTACATGAGTCACTGTGAGAAAGGCAGTAGATAAGTTAGAAGGCCAAAAGACATCTGTACAATCACCTTGTCTGGCACCCTTTGCAGTCAGATTTCTTTCTTCCTCTTCACATCCGTAGAAGCATCATCTTGGTATGTGGTACTTAATGTAGGGAAAGATGCAGAGAGCTCAAGAATTTAAACCTTTCTACTAAGACCCCACTTCTCCACCAGTAGATTCTTACCAGTTTTATGTACTTCCTTCTCCTAACGTTACCTCTTTGACCTGGCAGGGACCCACTCATCCCCAAAAGTTTTCTAAACTCCAGCTTGAGAACTGCAGTTTGAGATATAGCAGACGTCAGAGCACTCCCTGAATTCTATCCTTTCTAAACTAAGGCTTCCCTGAGAGGAAAAAAACCAAAATCAACAAAACCCAAACTAAACAACAAAACCAAAAGAAAAAAATCCAAGACATACAGAATTCACTACAGTGCTTTGTAAAAGCCTTCCCATGGTTAATTCCTAGTAGAGTTCATACCCTACAGCTCAGCCACTGGAACTAGTTTTATTTGTCTCCTAGACTCAGGTGCATGCATAAGTTTCATTCCTCAACACTCAGGTTTGGTCAAGTACCCCATTAACCTTTTCTTTGGCAACTTCTCAAGCATTTTACAGTGTAGCACATTTCCAGGCTTCTAATTACAGCCTCCTCTGCAGCCACTCAGACCTATTAACATGCATCCCGACTTGGAGACCCCAGACCTGAACTGGTGACAGCCATATCATATACCAGAAGTGGGTTCAGTTACACCTATAGCAAACAGACATGTAAAGTCATCTTTTCACTTCTTACTCAATTTTCTTCTGAGTCATGACAGGAGTACATTAATTCTCTTGGACAACGCCCTTGTGAGCTCGATAAGGATGACTTATGATCAGATGAGTATCTGCCAAAATACTGCACTCTCCGTTGAGGGCTATTGTGTACAGAGTTCATATACTTCTCATTAAAGAGTTTTTTATTTGATGCACGTCATGAATCCTGTTCAGCTTCTTAAGAGATGTTCTCTCCTATGTGGCAATATTTCATTGTATCCAGTACCACTGTTTTGCATAAGACCCTGGCATATTCCTCTGCAGCTAATGTGACCCTTACACTGCTAGGTGATTTCACAGTTATTTCAGACTCCTGTCTTGCATTATATGGTATTGTCACAGAGTTTATACTGCAAATGCCATTGTAGTAGCAGATCAACATTAATTCTTCACACAATCTATGACATTAATTCTCCACTGCAAGTCTCTCACAGGACAAAGCACCTGACAAGAAGAGAAGGAAATATTATAAAACAATGAATCAGAAGGAAAGGGACCAGAGGGGGAAAAAAACCCAACATAATTCTATTTAGATGACTCAGTTCATTTCATAAGAAGTGGATAAATGCAGGTCCCAGAGACTGTCTCGGATTGACAACTGCCTGAAAAACAAGTACTTTTGCTGGTAGAACATGATAGAATGGGGATTATACTGAAAAGAAATTCTTTACCTTAAACATATGCCTTAGTTTCTTAAACATACACCTTAGATTCCTATATATGAGTACATCTGTAACTAGAAATAAATTTGCTCAGACACATGACTTGTATTTTTGGTACAAAAGAAGGTCTAACAGTCCCTTTAGATAGGACCAGAGGAGGGTTGCCTTTTTTCCATAGGTTGGTTAAAGCACTCAGACAGGGTGGGTCTTTGTTGCTTAATTGTTTAATATTCTCACACATATTCTCTGCTTCCCAATAATGCATTCCACTGCATGACTCATGCTTTTATTCAATAACTTTTTAAGGCAAATTTCATATGCAACCCCAGAAACAGAGGTCTTTGCTCAAGTCACAGGATCCTTGGCTGTATACTCCTATCTCTGTGCCACAGAATCAATGTTTCTCCTTTAATTTATGTCTGTGCCTTGGGGCTGCAGGGCAACACAGGTTCAACAACCAAGTGGGAGCAAACCTGGGATATAAGGCTGATGTTATGGATGCCTAAAAATTTGGAGTAATTCTTTTAAATCTCTTCCTACTGTCTGGGTGAGGGATGCTCTCTTTAGCCACAAGCTCAGAAACAGCCACCAAAGCTGTTGTGGAAAAGCCATGAGCACCGGTTTGGATCTGGTGCTGCATTAACTGCTGCAGTCAGTGTCAAACACAATTCAAGTTGCCTGCTAACCCAGACCTCTTGAGGTCCCAGGACATCCAATGTGGGAACTAATGGTCAATTATGGAAAGGAACAAGCAATTAATAAAGGATCCCTTAGCTGGCTTGGCAATCTTGGTTTCTCTTGTAACAGGAAAAATAGCCACACTTTACTTGTTTTAAAAATGGAATAAGCTATTTTCCTGTAATTTCTTTTTGCTAAATTGACTAAAGAAAATGAAATAAATGTCCTTAAGCCACCACCTCAACAGCAAGACAGATGAGGAAAAGCCTAGCTTCTCAAGGAGATAATTGGCTCATGTAGAAGTATTTTCATTTTCTCATATTAATTTATATGCTTGTTTTCCCCTTATGTTGCCCTGTTGACACCTAAGTGATTTTTATTCAGTTTGTCCAGATCATGCAGGCAATGTAACAAAGACAAGACAATTTCTCTGTTCCTTGAAGCACTAAATTAAGCTAAAACAGCTTGTCAAACTAATGTTCTTTCCTAGCAGAACATCATCCTTAAGCACCTTCATTATTTTCTCTCTGTATTGTACTATACAATAATATCCTATTTTCTGAGCTGAATGCTGTGGGACTCAGTGTACCCTAAGTGAGCTTAAGGATGTACTTTAACAATTACTGATTTTACCCTCCATATGACCCAGATGTTATGTGACAGAGGATTAGTATCCTCATAATTCCCATTTTAAAAGTTAAAACAGATTGAATGGAACAGGTGCTGTATTATTTGTTCTAGAATTTGTTCTGCTGTACCTCATTTTACCTTGTCCAAGCCACATTATCAAGGGCTGCCTAAAAAGAAGTGTAATTCTAAAGGGAGAACTCAGCTTGGTTGATTTGTGAACATGCAGGGTAATCTTTAGCTTTCATACTGAGAAAAAAATCAAATTTCTTTCCATATTTTTCTTTCCTTGAGTAAAATCTGAAAAGTGGAAAACTATTACTTCCTGATTTAAACTACAAGGAAAGAAATAAGGAAAATTAATCTTTTGTTCTCAGTAGGTGAGATGCTTATATCTGACTTTTGTAGAATGAATTTTATCTCATCAGTATAAATTTACAGTTTTTGAAATAACTGATTCATATGAACTCCGTGCATCAGATTAATGCCTAACTTTGATTGCCACTCTCCACAATGAAAATTAACGAAGACATCTCTCATACATTTTCCCTTAGACAGTCTGAAATTTTGTCTGGGAATATTGTGAAAGCAGCAAATATCTTAGTGAATTCCTCAAGAACATACCAAGAATATGAACTGATTTTAGCCATAAGAAAACCTTGGTGACTCTAAATTCATAAATATACATAACACTATTTGTTTATTGCACCATTGCCTGAAACTTGAGTTTGTCTCCAAGGTTAAACAAATTCAATATCTGTGACTGTTAGTCCCCTCCATTTTAACAACACTGTGTTGGAGAGGAAGCAAGTGTTTTTTTTTTTTCTGCAATGGATATCTTCTCCCATCTCTGGATGTGTTATTTAAGGATTCTAGTTCAAATATTATCTTCTTTCTAAACTAGAATTCAGGTGGAACTCTGTGTTTCTGAATGAAAGGTGTTCCCTTCATCTCTGCTTAACATGTGATTCCCTTGATTTGACTGATACAATCTGTAAGAAAGCAACCATATCTGATTTTCAGAAGTCAGAACCATCTATGAACATGGTACATTAAAACAGCATCATCTTCCCTCTCCTCTGACTTTTGGAACACTTTCAGAAATTCTGAGTTGTAGCTCTGTTCATGCTTTTTGTCCATCAAGAACTGACACATGTCACTACTTACTGGAGTTAATATTGCCAGAGTGTTCCTCCTCTGAACTACAGGGAGTTTTTTCCATCTTCCATCTGTTTCTCAGAAGATTTTGTCTTACTTAAGCACAAACTTTCTACTCACTTGGGACCACTTAGAGCTTTTGCTGTCAGTCCCAAATAAGTACTGTGTTTTGATACACAAAGTCCCAACTTTTTTTTCTATTACTCTGAGGAGAAAGTCTACTGAAAGACATGAGTTCCTGGTGTTTCAAAACCCAAATTCGACTAGTTCTAGACAGTAGGCAGGCAACGCAATATCACAAGATCTATCCACTTTCTCCTTCATTTGTATGGTTGGACCTTAGGTATTATGCTTTCAGATTTGCATGCCATTTAGAACAAAAACTTGTGTCAAATTTTACCTTTGAAAGACCTGACAAAAAGAAGACAAAATACTTTTTTTTTCTTTTGTTCTGTTTCATTTTGCATTGTGTGCAAAATAAATCAGTATAGTACCAATTGGCAGTTTAAATAAAAGTATATTTATATTAATAATTTGCTTCCCTTACTCTGAGCAAAAGAAAGTGCAATGCCACAAACCTCTTCAGCACAAGAAACACTTGGGGTTTTCCTTGTAATTAACAGTCAGTGAGTCATAAAAATTACTAAACTACGATTTTCCTACTGTGAGTAGAAAAAAGCAGAAACTGCAGCATTTTTGAATCTGTCATAAAATGGGTTGAGAAGTTAAAAACCATAAAGATGGGTTAAAGAAAAATGGTCAGTACCCATGAAGCTAAAAAACTTGATAGCAAAGCAGAAGAAAAATACTTGCATCTTGACTGCGAAAGATCTTGTCTTTTGCCCCAGCTCTGAACCATTTTCCCAGCTCTAAATTTCTTTTTTTGCATCCACATTTTTTATTTTGGCTGATTTATTTTGTTTACTTGCTTTTTAAATGATCCTGCAGCATATTTCCCAGCACTTATGCAATATACTTGGAGATAAGTAAATTAGAAATTATGACAATGTGCTGTTTTCAAAGGAATAAAAAAAAGCTACTTCATTAACATATAATTAATTAACAAATGGAAGCAGGAGTGACACATTCTAGAACAGTTAGTGGAAAAATTAGTAGTTCCGGGCTAAAGACAAGACTGTCCTGGGTTTATGCAACTGACAGTGACAAACCTACTGGAAATTCTTCCTACCTAAAGGGGAAAGAGTGAATAACAAAGAAGTCAGAAAAAAAAAATTCTGAAGCAGCCATTTTTGGAAATTATACAATACCACCATTTCACATCATTACAACCTCACACTTCCCAAGCTAGAAATAGCAAGGCAGATGTACATTGAAATTCAGTTTTTTTAGAAAGTAAGTTTTCCACAAAATCCCTGTATAAAAAAAAAATTTAATCCCTGAAGAGAATTGTTGCTTAGATCAAAATGATGACATTTTAGATATGTAGGAAAAAATGAAATCTGTGATGTTATTTTCAGAACTTTATTGTTCTTCATAAAATATCTTGATATTATCCATATTTATATGACTGTCTAAATTTTTGTTCATTTTATAATTCCTATGAAATACCAAAGGATAGACCCTTTATACCAAGGTTCAGAATGATCTAAATGTATATTTATTCCCCTAAACAGAAATATTCTGATGCTCAACAGTGAGCAACTACAAACCCAGTAAAATAGGGAAGGTTGCTCAATAGTTTTGCAAATTTTTTATTTGGTTATCTAACAGCAGATACCCAAAATTGTTGCTTTTATTTTCTAGGTCAAACTCATCAAGCTGTTGAACTGTCTGGATTTCTGCTTCCTCTGGCTTGTAGGGAGGACACAGGTAAGGTACTCCTGCTGCCCCCACTTTCCAAAAATAATGAACTCACAATTCCTAGAAATGAATGAGGAGAAAAATACTTCTAAATGCTTCTCTAATATCAGACTGTGTTCTAAAACATGTTATTACCCCAGTTTGCCAGAGGTCTACCTTCAAGAAGAGATATTTTGCCAAGAAAACATGAAAAAAACCACAAAACTGCTTTGGATTTCCAGATTTAGTGCTTAATCTTTATGTTTATTACAAATTATTTTGATATGGATAGTACACATCACTGTTACTACAGTACATAACCACAATTCCTTTGCAGAAGCACATCTAATCCAGCATAGGAGAGAAATGGCAAAAAAATAAGCTTGGAACTCCTTAAGGTCTTCTGGGTTGGAAAGCACAGATGGATCAGAGAGACTCTAGGTCAGAAAGAACTTCTGAAGGAGTCCACAGACCTGGAAATCTTTAAAGAAGAGCAATGGCCTCCACTGGGAAATCAAACTGTCCCATTCTGTGTCTTTAAGAATGAGCAAAACAGGGAAGTGAAGGGGAAGGCATTAGATATGCAACACAGTTCTGGCAACATGAAACACTTTGTACATACTTTATTCTACAAAGATTCAGATGTGTATTTGCAAAATAAACTCTTCATAGCTGAATAAACACTGCATGTTTAGATTTTCAACATCACAGATGGCACTTCTTTGGTATTTCTATACCTATAGGACTGCAGTAATCTTGCAGCATACAAAATGTGATATTTGCATTAGCAAGCACCCGAAAAGCAGGGCCAGTCTAATAATGTAGAATGTCTTTCAATAAAGGTTATTCATTGCGTTTCTAGAGGTTTTTCTGACCTGTTAGAAGGGTGAACTAAAAAACAAAAGACTGTTTGCAAATTTTCACAGGCACATAAGGGACATCATGAACTCCAGCTGAGACTGAAGCAGTGGGGAGCCATCTCCAGGGAGTTTCAGTAACTGGGAGAATGGAACACTGTACTGCTGAATCACAGTTGGTGCAGCACAACATGTGTTCAGATGTATTTCTGACGTTCCCTCATCCAGGTGGACTATGGAGATTATTCCTTCCCCTCTGCTATGCCCCAGGCGTGCCCAGATGTTGCCTGGAGCATGCCACTTGACCCAGGCCAAAACTGTGCCAGAAGTGGGCTGGTAAACACTGTGAGCAGCCACAAACACACCAGCTGCTTTGTCCATGCCTCTGCCTGAAGCAGTGTGTTGGTGCAGAGCCAGAGACAGGTCTGTTCCCATAGCTAAAGGCAGCTTTTGGACCTAACTCTCTCTTTAAATATTGTATCAAGAATTAAGCTTTGTCAGTGGCATGCCATATTAAGCAAAACATATGACACAAGCTGCCTTTGGTTTTCTCTGGCAATTTTCGAAAATCCTTCATCCTTAAATAATGAAAACAGGAAGAAACAGTCCTGCAATTCTGATTATAAGGGTAGATTCATCATCAGATACATTGAAGTGCTGGAAACAAACCTATTGAGTCCCAACTGAAATAGCCACAGGCTGAAAACTTCCTATAATCTTAACACTGCTTATCTCCATGAATAAATACAGTACAAGAGATGAAATACAAATCTTTAAACAGATTCTGAATATGCTACTTTTTAATAAATTCTATGCTGCATGGAAATTACTTTGAATGTAACTTCCTGAGCTATACTATTTATTTTAAATGACAGCACAAGAATTCACAAATACTCCCTTGACCTTTCCAGCACAGAGTATAGTAGTGATCAGATTGCTTAGACAAAAAATAATTTACTTTTTTAATCAGACTGTTTTCTTGACATGCGGGGGAAGGGGAAATCCAGCCTTAGGTCTCCAAGCATTAAAGTTTTCCTGCAAATACTAGTACAGGACTTCAGTGCTTTGAAAGACAGTGAGTAAGGAGACTAACAAACAGAAACAGAGAAATTATTAGATCATCAGCCTGCAATGAGATTTTTGCCAGCAAACTGTAAAACCAAAAATGGCTTCACTGTTTCATAAAATTGTATGTATTTACTATAGGTAATTCAGTCCATGAAAGATTAATATTTTTCCACAGCTGCTACCTTAAAAGAAAACCATCAAGTGTCAGGCAAAGTAAAGCAAATGTTCTTCCCTAAATGTACATGTAGCATGACACCTGAGATTTCTTTTCTTCTTGACAAACTCCTGGTTCATTCACTCTACATCTTATTTTCCAAAAAAGGAGTCAGTCAGGAAACTGCTGCTACTGCACAGCCTGCAGCTATAAGGATTTGATAAGAGGGAATTGATAGCAAATACATACGTTTTAATGTTGATATCAAATTATTCAACACAGTAAAAACAAAATACAACTGAGAAGAATTACTAATGGTTGCTAGGTTATTGGGTAGCTGAGCAATGCAATGTGTATTACATTTATTTACTATAAAATTAAAGCATTGTACATGTAGAAAAATATTTCTAAACATACTTAACTGGCAGTCTTGAGACTGGCTGCTGATCTCAGAGAAGAACCTTTGGATTAACCTTAGCAGTACAAAGATTCAGGTCAGTGCTAAATAATGGCAAAATAACCCAACCCAACAAACAAACCACAAGCTATCAATGTTGGATAAAACAGCAAGAGGAGAAAAGTGAGAAGAACAATGTGAATATGACATTGTGAACTGGTGATGTACTTTCATATTGAATTGGTTTTGTATTCCCCTCTGCCTGTCCCATCTCAGCTAAGGATATTATACAACCAGTGAAGTCAAGAGGAGAGTTACAATGCAAGACAACTATGTGGAGAGAGATTGTATAGAGTGGGATTCTTCAGTCTTGACAAATGTATCTGAAGTGAACTATGACAGATGTCTGTGGTATCATGAGTAGCTTGGAGAACACGCAAAATGAAATGTCATTGCTTCTCATGATACAAATCTAAGAGCCATCTCAAGAAATTGTCAGGTGAAGGGTCAAAGCAAAGGAAAATTCATTCTTCAAACAGCACACTGTTCAAGTAGACTATTCATTGCAATGAAAGATAGCAGAGGATAAAAGTTTACAGGGACTCAAAAAGCAGTTAAATAAATCAATCAACATGTATCGTCTTGGCCCAGAAATATATTGGTACAGAAATTTCTAAGTCAGACCACTGGGAGAGTACCCTCCTATCTGTGCCTGTGGGTCCACTATTTTTGCACTTTTTTGGGAATCAGTAATTCAGTCTTGGAGAGTCTTGGCACTGTCTTGACCCAATGGCCATGCATATGTCCTTGTCTCTTGAATATCTTCATGTGTACTGGACAACGTGCTTCAGCTATTTTAGACACCAACATTATCCCCATAGCCTGAGGTTATGCAATCATAGAATCATAAAATGGTTGGGTTGGAAGGGACCTTAGGGATTAACCAGTTCCAATCCCTGTGACACGGTCAGACACTTTGTGAAGACCCCTGCACAGTACTGCCCAAGATAAGGGCTGTAAGCTGCTGAGAACAGGCCAGTAGTTTTGGTGAGCAATCAACAGTAGGACATTAAATTGTGGTGATGTCCAGAAAGGATTACTTCAGTGGATTTGACTGCTTGACCCAAGCAAAACCACACTGAGATCTGAAATTTGTCTAAAATTAATTTCCTGGGCCCAGAAGAAGGTATGTTGGTGTTACAAACACCCACTTATTCTGTTGCATTTCTTTCTCTGCTCTAAAACAGGTGTCCTAAAAGGACATTTGTGCTGACAGAACTAGTTGCTTCTCTAATGTTTTCAAACAAACTATTTCTTTCTTTTGTATCTTTTTTTTTTTTTTCGGGAAAATAGAGTTATTTTCTTTAAAACAATTTTCCAAGAAAAATCAGGCTTATGTTGTGCAGAATTTCAGGTTAAACATTTCCAAGCATGGCAAATCCTTAGGCAGTGAAATAGGTTTTTAAATAGGATATTGCAAACAGTTTGAATACTCCTTAGTACTATTACTTAGTACTTACCTTTCATGTTGAGATGAATAAAGGTAGGTGGGATAATTTTTTAATAATAAAAGTAGTTTGATTTTGATAGAAGGGATATCTGAAAATACTCATGAGTGACAAAACTAGATTTTGAGACTCCTTTGATCTCAGATTGGTATAGCTAGGTCAGAAGAGTTCTTGCTTTGGAGAAGGCTTGCACTTCTGATCCCCTGGTAAAGAACACAGTAGTTTTGTTTAATTTTCCACTGATACTGTGTTTGAGCAAAATGCCAGGCTAAAACTTAGAAGAATTGATTCCTTGCAAATAGTAAACACTGTTATGGAGGTGGTAACCCCCAGCAGAACAGTTGAGCTGACAGCTGAGGATGACAATGTCTTAAACTACTGCAACAAGATTTGCTCATCTGTCAGAGACCTTGGAGACACCAAATATCTGGCTGTCCAGGAATAAATCACCCTTCACAGCACTTCCAGCATTTGGTTCCACCAACTGAGGCCCAAGCTAGAAGCTATTTCCAAGCATAAAACCTTTCCCTGAAGCTATCAATTCTGGATGTCATACAAACAGTAACAGCATTAGCTGGTGGAGAGGGAAGGAGATGGCAGATATTGGAGTGATGGAAAGCATTTGTTTCCCTCTGTTGCTCAGTTCTTGCAGCCTGGAGAGCTTGTTTGCAATGCTGTAATTTAAGATGCTTCAGAAAAAACAAGGTGGGGTACCAGTAAAGTTGAGACTGCTGGTATATGCCAGAGGAACTGGCTTTAATCCAGCATGCCATCTTGCTCAGTGAATTAAGGTTCTAGGAATATCAGCCCCGAGTGATAACTCAGACATCCCAAATAAGACAAAAGTTTCTTTGGCTCTCCCACCTACCTTCTGCCTCTTCAGTTATGCTATGCATGGTTAAAAGTAGGGATCATTTAAAGATTCCGTTTCATTGGAGAAATTAACCTTGAGATAACCCTTATTCCATATTCTTACTCAGGCTTCCCAAACCATTCTTAGGGGTTTAGGAAAATTCCAGCAAAGGGGTTTGTGTTCTTCAAAGACATTATTAAAAATCAAAAGCTGACAGTCTGTATTTTTGAAACACGGTTATTTAATCTGATATATTAGTTACTGTTAATATTGATGCAAAATTTTCAATGAGAATAAAAAGGTAATTGTTTTGTATTAAAAAAGAAATTATATTTTAGTTCTTTTCCTAAGAATTTCACCAGGAATTTTTCTACATTCACATCTGCATAAAAAGAAGGAGAATTTACCGTGTAACAACAGTTGCTTCTCCTGAATTGTAAACCTATGACAGAAGAACATGTTAAAGAAAAGCTTTTTAAATCAGTAGCACAATTACATCCTGCAAAAGACTTTAATTTTAAGAATATATGAGGCTGACAGATTTCATGTACAGTAAGCTGTAATATCATGTGGTTTAGTCTTGTGCTCAAGCTCTAGGAACAAAATAAGTAACCA
This sequence comes from Climacteris rufus, assembly GCA_013398175.1. Classification (NCBI taxonomy): domain Eukaryota; kingdom Metazoa; phylum Chordata; class Aves; order Passeriformes; family Climacteridae; genus Climacteris; species Climacteris rufus. Next base: position 1,290,654 of record VZRZ01002012.1, on the reverse strand, counting down.
AACCGTATATAGCAAATTATCTTTAGGAATTACAGTAACATTTTATAATTTATGTAGTTTTTATAAATATCACAGATCACCAGTATTTGGGTTAATGAGACGATCAGATATATTTTTCTGCCCTAGAATACACATCTTGAAACCAACATTACCAAAGCTAAATGACACAGTTAGACCTTAGAGCCTTAAAGTCTCACAAACATGTATGCATGTGTATATTTTAAAACAGTTTTTTATATTGTGAGAAAATTGATTTCCAGCACTCAGGATATTTATGAGTAAGTCCTGGCATTCCTTAAACTTAGAATTTTGTTCCAAATTTAAGTATTTTATGTTCTGATTCCAAAAAGTCTAAATAGCATTCCATAGACTGTTTCATACTTTTGTGGTATAACAGAAATAGGAAGTCTGTGAAAGAATAGACTGAAAATTCAATTAAGCAACAACTGGGCATATTTCTGAGAAGCAATGGTTTCTTTGTCATTTCCTTTTTTTTTTTTTTAAGAAAAATAATGAGAAACAAGAACGACTGTCAAAAGAATAATTTTTGCATATATCTCAAGCAGCAGCAATGAACTAACAGTCATGGAAATAATATATTCAGAGTTCTGAAACAGATGAACTAAAATGGCTTATTTGTTATCCAAAATTTGAAGTATCTAATCAAACACAGTTGCTGCTCCAAACAGATAGCAAACAGGTTTCTTCTATATTTTTATAATTCCTCATATTCATTCAAGTGCATGAGAAAAGAGTATTTTTTTACCTGTACCCGGGTGAAGCAAGAATAAAAAGAAGTATAGCAGAATGCCTGTGTGAGATGATAGACTGTAATTAGCATTGTTTTGAGAAGAAATGCTGTGCCCCTCTCCTATGTCCTCTGACATTTTGAACATCTCCCTACAGACAGAGTGTTCCCCTGTGTAAAAGAGACTCAGATACCACCGTTTCTTTGGACTTCCAAGGTTTTTCATGCTACTAGGGATGGTAGTCATCAGGTAACAAATACTCAGAGAAAGACTTAAACAGGTTGCAACAAGGAGAAATCCATTTTAGTACCAGTATATACAAGTAGCATGAAGTGTCTGAGGGATGAGGGGAAGAGGAATTAAACATTCCAGCAGTTTATAGGATTTTACATTAACATCAACGATCTTGTACATCATTGTAGTTAATAAAGTGGAGACCTCTATTCACTGTACAATTCCATGTACAGAACAAATATTATACTAAGCATGCATAAGGAACAAAACTATCAATGGTATGAAGAATATAATTATATTAGATGCAACAGAAATGCAGGTTTTGTGTTAGTCCTCTCTGGAATAATGTATAAAGTATGCATAATAAAGAAGCACATAAGATTCAGAGAAGAACAATAACTGGGTAGAACTGAAACAGCTTTCAGAGTATTTGAAATCAGATAATTCTTTATTTCCTAATGCACAAGGAATAGAATATTTAAATTTTAAAACCAAGATAAAATAGTTTATCACCCAGCAAGGGTGCAGCCAAACCAGGAACTCATTACACCCAAAGTCATTTTGTCCTAGAAATGAAATAGATTCAAAGAGAAATTGAGAATTTTACTTCGGTACAAAGAGTTACTGTAATACCCTGCGAGAAGGAGGTCAGACTACTGTGTCAAGACCTAATCCTTTCTAATAATCTCCAGCTCAGAAGAGGCCAGGAATTGGTTTAGCCTGTATGGAGTAAGCGAATCCACATCTATCTGTAACAGGGCTTGCATGTCTCCCTGATGTGATATGACTCAAGTCAGAATGAATACAGTATTCTCTGTGTCATATCACACATAACAGGAACTACCAACATTTTTGCCACGACTATTTAAAAACTGCATGAAACTTTTTACATTTGAAAATGTTGGCCAAGAAGCAGAAATATTTATTAGAAAAACTTCTCTGTTGGAAAATATTTTCCTCTAGGAAAACCACAAAATCTGTGCATTATAGCAACAAATGAGATGTGCTTTTCAATACATTGGTATTCTAAAAGAGACTTAAGAATAGCCAAATATCACTTAAATCAGAAAAAAAAGAGAAGCTTAAATTCAGAAAGAAAAGGGATGTGTCTCTATCAGCACACTGCTAGACCGTCTGCTGGCACTCCTGCCCCAAGCACCCATATGATCATAAAAAAGGATATATTGGCTGCCTACATTCATGTCTATGTTTTCAGATGGCACTCAGCCTGTTCACATATTGATTGGGAGCTCTGGTATAGGAATGGGTGCCAGGTTATTTTGAGTTTAGACGGGCAACTTGCATAAATAACATTACCAATGTCATATCATTAACAGAAAATCCTGTGAATGTGCCAAAAAGTCATAACAGCAGTTGAAATTATATTTTGCAGAAAGAATACTCTGCTTTAGACAGGCAACAAGGCAGGATAGATCAGACAGCAAAGCAGTAATTATATGGCAAGCCTACTTTTGCATCACTGGATTCAGTCCTGGAGTTGAACCTGCTTAGAGGTGTGTAAGCTTTCATTAAATGGCAAGCATTTATGTTGTGAGGGTGATTCACCCTTTCCAAATGGCAGTATTATCTTCAGGTGCACAGCAGTATCTAGGGTCTTAGCAAGATTAAGGTGTTGGAGGTTTTTGCGTCATTGCACAGCTAAAGCCAGTTACCATGCCACTACAAGGAAGGGTTTATCTCCTACCTCCTTGGATGTACTGCAAAGAGGAATAGAGGGAGAATGAGTCTCTTGCATGTGCTATAACATGACTGCATGTCTGTGAAAACTTCCCTTGTATTTGTGGTATGGTTTTGCAGAAACTGAATCAGGTGGTCACCCTTATTCTAGGAGAGTTCTTGACAATTCTGTCAGGAAGGTTGTTAAAAGAATGGCATCAAAAGAATGTGATTCCTCTGGTACAGAGTGTTGGAAAGGAGGTTTAGGAGTGGCAGGAACCAGGCCGCAGGATTTCACCCAGCTGGTTGAAGAAGGATGTGAGAGGAGAGCAGGCAAAAGAAGGAATTTGAATCCCTTCAGATTTTCTCACTAAACTGAACAACTACTAATATTTTAGCAATTGTTTTTTCACAGGCTAGGACTTTTTGGTTTTATTTGATTGAGAAATTCTTAGGAGAACAAAATATTTTTTCTATAAAACCATTAAAGAAATCTGTGAATTGCAATTAGTTAACACACTCATGTATTTGAACTAGGCAAATACAGTATTCACATATTTATCTGTATCTATTAATTTTTTTGGTATTTTATATTCCTTCTGATATTTTGGTTGCCCTTTTCTCCTTTGCCTTACCTTCTCTTGGATTAGGTGAGCTGAGGTTGAAATCTCCTGTCTTAGGCTGAGGCAGGAGAGAAATTAATTTAAAACCTTGGTAGCAGCCAGCTTCTGCTCTGTCACCCTGAATATTAGCACTTGCTATCCTCTCTCACTCTAGTTGTGCTTACTTCTTCTTTATCGTCTTTTCTGCAGCACAAAATTTCCATGGACTTTTTTATCTGGAGCAGCTGCTTGTTCATGTCAGTGTTTAAGGTAAAGCTGGTCCTTACAACTTGCCTTTATGATCAAGTCCTGTGTACCTGGTATCATGAGCAAGACTTAATTTAGACCTTGAAGTTAATGCAAGTGGGAGTGGGACCACCCCAGTGGCTTGCACTGTGCTCCAAGATTGTGACAAGCAGCCCTTCTGAGTTTAGTGGTCTTGGGATCACGGTCTATTCAATCAACAAAGACTGATGGGAGCCATTTTGCAGAACTATCACACACGTTTTTGTATGCTGGACCTTGAAGATGACAAAATCAGAGTTTGTTTTCACTGAAAGTTAGATAGAAAGTTATGTTTAATAAATCTATTTTTTATAAACTAAGTGATCCAAATTCAGCTTTGTTTGAGGAAGAAACATCTATTGATTTAGAAAAGAACAAAAATAACTTCTGTTCTTATGATCTAGGCAGTTAGACATAAGCAGTAGGACAGAGCTTGGGTCTTTTCTGTACTGATCACAAAATGAATTAAAACAGCTTATCTACAAACACAGAAATATGTTATTTATTTAGCTACAGGCTACATTGTCTTGTTTTGGGTGAAGGTGGCACAGTCCTTTTCAGAGAGCATTGCAATTAACATGTTTGACAACAGATTTGTCTGTCTCCAAATCTTTGTACTGACATGTGATGTCTACCTTAAAGACAAGCTTACTGTAGCATACGATATATGTATCCTTTTTCTGCACTATGACACATCATAATCATAATCAGAAACCAAAACTTTAATCAGTCCCAACAATATTTGAAATAAACCCTCCAAATCTTTGCATGGGGACCTATGCAGAGTCTCCTAAGTGCAACCCAAATTAACATGACTGCTGAAGTTGCTGACTTACAGTCTGAATTTTGCATAATAGCTAATGTGCAAAATTCTCAGCGCTTTCAGCAACAGACCTGCTGTTACTAGGAAGGTAGGAGGCACCTTAAAGCTACCTCTACTGCCAGTAGCTGTATGTCATTACTAGTGACAGACTCCCTCAGTCCCACAGGGATTTCTTGTCAGACTGCGTTGGGCTCAGAAGCTGGCACACTGTTACTGCTCTCCGTCTCCAGCTGATTTGCCTTCTGGATAGCTAGAACTGTATGCAGTCATCCCAATCTCCCTTTTTTATTTTCCTTTTTTTTTTTTTTTTATTTCTTTGCATAAAATGGGCCAAATTAAGCCTCATGTGTGTGGGCGAGCTCACAGGGAAACACTGCATCTAGTCAGAGGAGAGCAGTTCTTCAAACAAAGCCTAGTGCAGATGTGCTGTGTTTCTCCCTGTAAAACCCAGTTTGGAAGCTAACATAGGAAACAGCTGCATGAACTGCAAAGTAATTTAGAATGCAGTTATTGAAAAATAAACTATTGATTTCTTCCTGTCAATGAGAAGTCACTGATAGTAGTAATAACCTTTAGAAACAAGAGCATATAATGAAACATAACTTTAATTGGTACATAGGATTTATGAAGGCTAGTTTGAAATCATCACAGCATAGTTTCAAGTTTAAAGTGAATAAATTGAATCACTTTTGCCCAAAGAAGATAAAAAAAGACTTGGAAATTTTGAAACTAAAAAACTTGGCTTTAAAACCAGAATGGGTTGATTACTAAAGCAGATAGGTAGTTTAAGTACATTGGTGCTTGTCAAAACCAAAGCTAGTCAACTCAAATTAATCTCTTTCAGAGATATAAACCCAAGATTTTTGGATATAATACAAGCAGACTAAAGTACACTTGACTTCAGCAAGGTGTTTGATGAGATTCCAATACAGTTTTGGTAACAAAGTAGGAAAATACAAATCAGACTGTGGTCTTGAAAACAGAGAAGTTGTAAAGGAAAATCATACAACCCCTCTCACCAAAGTAACAACAACAAAAATTTTCAGATTGAGAACTTGGAATTCACTTTGAGAAGGATGTAAATACAGATAAAGCATGCCTCAAGTTTTACTGTCAGTAAAATGAACCTAACATCAGTATGTTAAAGCTGTATGGCATATTTATTTCTGAAGACCAATGAACTTAGCAGAAGGATGTATTCTTCCATAGAGGATGAACCAAGTGCACCAGTCTAAAGAGGTTTGCATGAAGGCTATGAGGTCTGCTAGGTGCAATAGAGTTCTGCATCAACAAAGATCTACGAGTTTTAATTCCAGTTTCTTTGCAGCTAATTAGTGATTTTCCACTGAATGCAGCAAACCCAGCATCTCTGCCAAGTATCCTGTGGCCTCCTGCACAAGCCATTTAAAGTTCAGAATAGTTCACATAAATGGAAGAACTTCTGAAAAAAGTGGTATGGCTATTAAGTAAAAAGGGATAACAATTACAAGAAAAATTGCTTAATCCTCATTTGTTTCAATAAGTCTTAAACACATATTACAGACCTATTGGACTGCTTAAGAATTATTTCTGAGAACAAGGGCTTACCTCTAAGCCCTTGTATGATTTAATCCTAGAATAGTTTAAGATCAAGAAATGAATTTGTAAGCCTTGTGCTGCTGGATTTGTCCTGACTGCACTAAAGACACAGGTAAAAGTAGGATCATGACTGGGGCAGATGAAAATTAATTTCCTTCAGAACAATCAAAAGGACTTTTAAACTTCCTGTCCTGTATTGAATCTTACAGCATATGGTTAATTTGTCTATGAAGTCACTCAGAAAAAAACACTTTCTTTTCTTCTTGTAACAGCAAAAATTTGAGTTTAACTACATCTTTATATTCAGGAGAAAAAGTACTATTTTAGTTTGTGTGTCTTTTTTTTAAGAGCCCTTGGGTAGGAATTAGCCACAGAACTGCCACCAAAGAAATGAAATATTCAAAAATGGAGTGAGTAGTGGCAGAGAGCTGCATTAGAGACTGTAATTCAGCCTTAACTGTAACATCTCAGTGCTAGAGCTTTTTCATTGCCATGTCTTAATATTTATTTTAATATTTAATACTGCTTAATATTTATAATTTTCATTTAATGTCCTTAAGCATATATTGCACATTGCTCTTTCCTGTATTCAGTCTACTTTACTGTATCCCTTCTTCCTGGACTGAGCTTCACACACAAATATGGTAACTCCCCACGCCCATCCCAGCAGTGCAGAGGGATGGGGATTAGGGGCTGTGGTCAGTTCATCCCATGTTGTGTCTGCCACTCCTTCTTCCTCAAGGGAGAGGATTCCTCCCACTCTTCCCCTGCTCAGCCTGGGATCTCTCCCACAGGGGACAGTCTGCCATCAACTTCTCCAATATGAGTCCTTCCCATGGGCTACAGCTCTTCATGAACTGTTCCCAAGGGATACAGTCATTCCAGAACAGGCTGCTCCAGCATGGGTCCTCCACAGAGTCACAAGTCCTGTCAGCAAACCTGCTCCTTCATAGGTTGCTCTATCCATGGGTCCACAGGTCCTTCCAGGATCTTGCTTCAGTGCCAGCTTCCTACAGGGTCACAGACTCCTTTCAGGCATCCATATGCTCCAACATGGGATCCTTCACAGGCTACAGTGGATTTCTGCTCCTCTGTGAATCTCCATGGGCTGCAGGGGCACAGCTGCTTCACCATGGGTTGCACCCTGAGCTGCAGGGGAATCTGCTCCAGCACCTGGAGCATCTCCTCCCCCTCCTTCTTCCCTGATGCTTGGTGGCTGCAGAGCTGTTTCTCTCATGTATTTCCACTCCTCTCTCTTCTGTTGCACAGGTTTTTTCCCTCCTTCTTAAATCTATTTTCCCAGGGGTGCTACCACCATCACTGATGGGCTCAGTGGTGGGTCTTTCCTGGCTCTGTCAGATATAGGGGAAGCTTCCAGCAGCCTCTTGTGGAAGCCACCCCTGTGGCTCCACCTCTACTAAAACCTTGCCATGCAAACCCAATGCACAGGTTAAAAAAGAAATGTCTGGAGCACAAACTAAAAAGGAAAAGTTGTCAGCCATGTTGTGTTGGTTCCAAGGTCTGCATTGTACCAACCAGAAAGGGACCTAAGTATTTAAATTTCAATTGCATTAGGAAACGTAACACTGTGAATGTCTGATCCAAACTAGAATTAGGGCCAACATAACACAGCAGTCCATTTTCCTTCTTTGCTGCACAAGAATAAAGATTACTCTAAATTACTATCACAGTTGCCTAAAATGAATTTGATTTTTAGCTTTGCATTATTAAAATTGCAAAAAAACTGAAGAAAAATATATTATCTGATGAAAACCATTAGTGTGATTTATTATTTGTCCTTTTTCCTTTATCTTCAAATTTTTATGTTTGGGTTTGGTGGTTTTGGGTTCGGTTGTTTTGGGTTCGGTTGTTTTGGGTTCTTTTTCTAAATCTACAATTCATTGAAGTTGTAACAACTAGAAGGGGAGCAGAATGCAGTATCAGGTACTTAATATAGTCTGGATTCACCAGCTAGCATTTTGCAGAAGCTCTTAGCCACGTGATCGAGAACATACTCTGGGAGCAGGTGGTCAAAAGGGAAAGTTTTACAGCATTAAATACAGGCACATGCTGTGCAACTTCATCTTGTGATTATCTGTCACTCTACCTCTGATTTCAAAAGAAAGAAAAACAAGAAGGAAGATGGAAGAATAAGGAGAACAGATATGAGGTATGATTTGCTGGACTTGAACCCTCTTGGACACGATTTTTGGTTTCCTCATAGCAGGATGTTGAGTTACAGAGGAGCTCCACTTGTTCAACAAGGCTAGTTGGGTGGAATTACCTATGCCTGTCTTTCATACCGTCCTGGCTATCCAACAATGAAATAAACAGTCTAGGCCAACAAAGTGTCAAGATAAATATCCTCAAAATTAATATATACATGTACTTATTAAAATGGAACCAGAAATTACACTCGCAAAATTCTGTTGCCTTTGCTGTCGATCAGAAAACCTTGCCTACATACTTGGAAAATTATATGAAGCAACTACAGAAAATTAATTTTACTTTGAATAAACCTCCTTACTAAAACCCCTGGCTTTGTTCTTTCAGTTCGCTTTCTGTCTCCAGAAAATGTTGAATAGATGTCTACGGTTCTGCTTTTTCAGCAGGAGTAAAGTGTGGATATAAATAATGGACATTGATTTGGGGAATTATGATCCTGACAGTGACAGTCTCGAGAAAAGAAGCAGAATAATTTTGCACAAGAAAATTATTTTCAACAGATTGAAATAATGGGAGATCTTCCATTGGCAGTATTTGTTTACTTCTAAACTTATTGTGTATTTGTCAAAAGGAAGCAGAGTCACGTTAACACTTTTGGTCTCAGTCTCCTCATGGAGTTTCTCTTTAAAAGACTTTACTTCAGCTGCTGCATAGGTGAGACAGTCTTGTATATAGTGTAAAATTTCATTTTACTTTCCTGATGCTCACTCCAGATAACATCCAATGAGGAAAATAAGTAATTTTTAAAGCAATGTTGGAAGACAAGGGATGGGAAAGACAAAGAAGAGGCAAGAAAGGGAGAAATCAGAAAGTATTTCGTTTAGCCCTGACTTCTATCAGGTGAAAGATCTACGGATCTATGGATACACTATGCTGGGAAGACTGGTCTTATTCCCTTCTTTGTGGATGTGCTATTTTGCTCAGAACGTAGACTGGAAGTTGGGAAGGAGGAGATGAATCTTCGAGGGCAACTGAAATAAACAGGCAGAGAATGATTGGAAACTGGTAAAACTACATGTGTCATTTTCTGGGTGGTCCTGGTTGCAGAATATAATCACTTTAAATAGTTACATGTGAAAAATATATGATGAGTAGATCTTCAAACTCTCTCATCGGTTTATGTGAGGGAAAACCAAAAAAAAATCAGATTCCTTGTTAGAAGTTTTCAATAATTACTGTATTACATTACAGGGCAGATTTTTGAAGTTGTGCTCAGAAATGTGACCTTGCTAAATTCAGTAAGAATTTCTCGGTTAAGTCTCAGTGCATTACTTTGAAAATGCACTCTTTTTGGGAGGTGGAAAGTGATACTGTACCCCTGCTTTGAAGAGTTTTTAGTTCTTTAGCAGAATTTTCCCGTTCTGCTTTGTATTTCAGTATTTATCCCCAAAACACTGTACTTGTTGCGGAAATTTTTGTATCTTAAACTGTGTTTGCTGTATCCTTTCAGAGACCTATTACTGAGACTACAGGATTTCTGCTTTCCCCAGACCTGGTCAAAAAGATTTTTGCCTCTATTTTTTTGCTACTGCTAGCTTACAGGTATTAGTCATGCTTTACTCCAAGGCAAATGTCTAAATTTGTTCCTGAAATGACTATCCATACTGTTAGAATAATGCTATTCATACCTTTGGTTTGAATTGTTTGAATAGTTAAAGCTGTGTCAGCATTTTCATTGCAAATCACACAATAATTGAGCAGCTACCAAAAAAAATACCCAAGATACCAAAGCAATATAAAGTGTACAATGACATAAAAATGGTCTGAAATTAAAACAATCTGTACCAACCCAGGATTAATGAAACTGCAATCTCTGACCTACTTTCCCTCAAAATCTTTTTGCAACAAATAAGTTGCATTTCTCCCAGAATTTTAAACCTATCTATAAGTAAGGCTTATAGTACTTTTTGTGTGTGTGTATTTTCCTGTACATTTTAAATGCACAACAGTTTTTGCCTAGTTCTAGAGAAGATAATAAGAAATCATAATACCCCAATTATTCCACTCAGAATACTACTAATGAGGATATTTCCACAGCATAAGATGCTGCAGAACTGACAAATAACAAGAAATATGTTGATTGGGTACTATATAAATAAAGTGGAGAAAAATCAAACATTTGACTGATTTTTTTAAGGCTTCATTTTAAACTTAACATAAGGATATTTCATCTTGTCATTTTAAGCCTTTATTTACAGTTACCATCCTTTGGCTTGGCATCTAAATCACAGTCTGATGAGACTTATTTTTATACAAGAAAACATCATACAAGGAAAGGTCATGCTCTACGTAATTCTGGCTTTGTTTTGCTGCTTCAGCCTATCATAATATGAATTTTTATCAAACTCTAAACATACTCTTTTTAAACATATTTAAGAGAATAATTAAAGCCAAATATCATGTTGCTTAAATTAAAGGCAGAGAACATGAATCATTCCTTTCACTTCTATATCGGAAATCTAGGGCAACCATGATAAAAGTGACAAAGACAAAACACATTGCTCTTTATATGAAGGAAGAAAAACACCATATTTTTCAATACAAGTTACTTTAAATACTACAAAACATTTGAAAATAATTCCTCAGGTGCTTCTTGCAATGATAGAGATTAATGAGCATAGACAGGGAATCTCTCTCTCCTCTGCACACTGAAGAAAAAGTATTCTTCACAATCACAATTTCAAAAGTAACTGAGGCCCTTACTAGAACTAGTTTAATCAAGATGTAGTGGGAAAAAAGCCTTTTGAAAGGCTATTTTGAAAATATTTTTCCTGCTCTCTATTTCCTGGATAGTCTAACTCTCACAACATCTCCTTGTAAGAGAAGAACTGTCCACCAACCAGTAATCTGTGTCAAAAACATGTACTCACTCCATTGTGATGCAATCTGGGGGCACACCAGTGCCCATCAATGTAAGCTGGTGTTCAAGACTGCCTTGAAGAGATACTAGCTTAGGTCTGTGCTTCTGAACCTGCGTCCTTCATCTTATAAATATCCACATGTAGAACAAGTTCCATTTTTAAAGGGATACGTGGGTATTTAGGGTGCCCAAAGTTGTATTTAGTATTGTTCAAGCATTTCTCAGCAGAACCATGCGGTTAGACACCTTTTGGTTTTTGCAAGTCCTCTAAATGAAGACCTGCCTGTAGGACTGCTAATAATTAATTGCTCAAGCCACACTGAGGGAGCCATTTGGGATTTCTCATGGCTGTATGTAGCGAAACTGCTATTTCCAGAAGATCACCAGGTAGCCAGTGATGACACAGAACCCACAGGAAACCTATGGCCTTCTGCATCAATAGCCGAAGGCCAGAACTGGCAACAGATGCCTAATTTTGGGCACTTGAATCCCTGCCCCAAAGCCCATGGCAGGAAAAGTGATAGACCAAAGTACCAAATTCATTCTCAATCATTGAGGCGTCTTTTCTCATCACAGCTGGAAATTCTCAAGACTAGCTAGAGTACAGAGGCAAATATACACATATGTTTAAAAAAAGAGTATATCACCAGCTGAAGGGCCCTAGGTCTGTTTCAAGTCCTGTATCAACACTTCATTAACCACTTGAATTCACAAGTCCTGGTTTGTTGATTTTTGTCTAGGAGAAAGTTATTCACAAGTGTGAAAAGGATTGTGGAATATATTCCCTATGAATAAGCAGACTTGCTAGGATAGCTAAATGGATCTTGGTACTTTCCTGCTTCATTATTCCCACCATAAGGAAGATAGTGTTTATTTGCTGAAAGCTTATCAAGTCCCTCAACTTGTACCAAAGTTCAGTAATTCTAAATACACATTGGTGCAGAAAATTGTAAACTTTAGCTGAACTCTCATCTTGTATTAAACTAAATAAAATGTGTTAACATTTCTAGTTACATTATGCATGAAAATGAAGGTGGAAGTAAGATGTAATGATAAAACATCAGTGGGTATCATGGATTTAATTACAAACAGTTTGCATCATCTTGCTTGACTCTTAGCTGAATCCTTACCTTGGTGTATCAATGATTAGCATGAGCACCACAACAGCAAAGGAGAGAGAAAAGGAGGTAAAGATGTGTGTATACACACACACACACATAAATATATATATATATCAAATCCAAATCATTCAAGTGTAAAATTGTTAGTCTTCAGCTCTTAATTATCCCACTGTAAATTTTTTCTGCTAATCAAAAAATCTGTCACAAGTGTTGTGACAATATGTGTCCAAAGCAGACAATTCAGACCTAGGTAGCATAATGTTGTATAAAGGTTTCAATAAATGCATATTAATAATAAATACAGCTATATAAATCCAAACCTGTCATTATGTGATCTCTGAACAAAAGAAAACTAGGTTTATCGTGTCACTTGACAAAGTATGAGGTGAGGATGTGGTTTCTGAATTAGCAAGGCACTTAAACATGTATATAAATTGCCACATTCTTAGGTCTGATTAATTTCTAAGTTGAGTGCCTGTTTAAACGATTGCACTATCAAAAGCAACACTGCATTCCCCTTACAATGCAAATTAAATGTGTCAACCTTCACGGAGTTTTAGTTACATTTCCTCATTTATCTCATTGTTCTGGCTGAAGCAAAACCTGGCAGCTTCAGCTCCTATGGAAAAAATAAAAAGGCTGACAGTCCTTCGCTACTAACCTTGAGATAAACTAGCAAGCTTCAGCATAAAAAATTCAGACAAAGGTAACAACATGATTCTAGAGCTCTGTACAACAGGTGCAGGAGAAAAATTTGTCTAATGTTTCAGCTCACAAAAAAATGCAAGAAATCAGTGGAATTACAATGAATCTTCCCAGTGGGCTAATGATCTTCCTAATATTCTCTACTGTACATCTTGACTCCAATGCAAAATTGTATGCAAAGGAATATTTTGCAGGAGCAAAATAATCAGAGAAGCTATTAATAGCACAGGGCTATTAAAATTGTTTAGCTGAATTGGATTGCTTTCTAGCCATGAGAAAAAATGTACATATAAACCACTGTTTGGATGCAGCATTATCAACATATACTTCTGTCCATTGCAAATGGACATCGTGGATTTAATAATTGTACTAACTGCACATATAAATGCAGACAATCAGACTCTTGTGAATTTTTATACACAGTCTTTAGTTGGTACTTAAAGAAAAGAATTTGGATGACATTCCTCGCACTTATATTTTGAAGGCAGAACTTCTAAGCCATCAGTAAATCAGCCCTAAGTTTAAAATTTTGTAGGTCTTTTCACTTCCTAGCTGAGTACCAGGTAATTAATTTTTTTTTTTTTTTGAAGCCTGGAATTCTCTCTTAAATAAATTTCAGATCTAGAGATGACAGACATTTGATTTTTCTTTATTCCTTTTTAGAATTCCTTCATAAACCTTTGGAAAAATTGCATGACTGTCCTATTGCTCTCAGATTTGCATAACTGTTACACATAGCACCTACTTACTGTGCATTATAATAAGCAATTTCTATGTGTCAGATTTTCGCTTTTTTTACCAAGGGTGGATTCTATGCAGGGACTACATCACATATCCCTTTCCCTTCCTATGGGTTTTCAAGAACCTCATAATGCTGAGTGAAAACTTCCACGTTCTGTGCAACCATTCCCCAGCTGAGGTCCCATCACAGGGAATGGTTTTCTCGAGGTCTGTTCTCTCAGTAGGAACAGACAGAGTGATAACAGGGTAGAGCTCACTGAGATGTTGTATCTACTGTGCAGTTTTTGTAACAGGGCTTCACTGACCAACTGAGCCATGAAATCTCCTCAAGCTATTGAAAATTCATCTAAATAAACTATTTAGAAGTTATTTTGGAACATCCACAATCTTCTTACTGATTATACAAGGACAACACCCATGACTTAACCACACAAATGGAGAAAGGCACATACTGTATTACACAGGCAAAATACTAAAGACTAAAACATAAACAATTCCATAAATTATGATTATTAGAGGCACTGATATAATGTTACAATTCTCAATCTGCACCAAGTGAGATAATTGTATGCTTTTATTATACTAGTGTACCCAAAGATCTACATATAGCACTACAGACGAAGAAGCACCATTTAATTTCCATAATCCAAGGGCAGGGAAAGTAACAATTAAGAAAAACAGAGCTGTGTGTACATACAGATACAGCAAATGGTCATCTCAAGAAGCATAAAAAACTGTCAGTGAAAATAGTAAAAAATGTTCTGACCTCACAAGCAATTGTTTTGCAAGTAGCAATTTTTTTTTTTTTTTTTGTGGCGTCTTGCTTATATCAGATCATTTTTAATAGTTTGGAGAGTGCAGCCAAGTAAGATTTTCCAGGCTGAAATTTATTTATCAGAAAAACATCTATCATGTTTGAATTACAAGTTTAAACATAATGATATCCTTGACACATTGTTCATGTCAGTCATCCCTGGGAAAAGTGATGTGTGCTTTAGGGGAAACTCTGTGTGCAGAAGGCATCATGCAATCTTAAGCAAGATCTCAGATTTCTTCTTCTGTAACCACAATGAACTTCCTGATATTATTTTTTCCTGCCAGTGGTGGCTTCCTGAGGAACCTTTCACCTCTGCAGAGGGCCAGAACACTCGGGGGTAGGAATTCTTTAGTTTATTTATAGATTTTCTGCCAAGAAAGCATCAGATTCATGACATGCTAACATTTCATGTGCTTGGGCAAGGTTTTAGAGAAGAGCTGCAAAAGTCTCAGAAACTTATTAGTAGTTAAACAGTATAAGGAAACCAGCAATTTTGTCATCACTGCCTTGAAACCATTAATTTAATCACTGTGATAGATCTCTCTATAAATAACAACAAAACCACTTTTTAAAGCAGATATGTATTCTACATGTTGTGAATTTCATTTTCTGGAATGGACTGAAACAACATTAGTTCCTTTTTCATCTAATCTAAATGAGATAAATCTGATTTAATCTGAAATTAATCAATCAGCATGTACCCAGTGTTATTTTACAACTGTCAATGAAGGGATGATATAGACATAATTTCCATGGAAAAGCAATATATTATATTTTTATAATAAAAAATTGCTCTATTGTACGATTATTAACCTACTTGCTGAAAAGAAAGTGTCAGACTTTGTGAAACATTACAAGCCAAGAGACTTAAATTTAGTTCTGGAAAATGAAGTGAATGTACTGTGTCTTATGCAAGTGTTCATCACTTCACAATTGAGGGTTATTGAAGAAAAAAAAAAACAGGGAAGATTTATAGTGATGCGCTAAGTAATTTTACCTGTCAGGTTCTTATCTCAAAGGATACTGTCTCATGAGAAAAATACATTGTGATAAAAACAACAGCTTGATTCTGCCTGCTTGGTATCCCTGATCTGACACAACAGAAACTGCAAGTGAACAGTTATGCTATACCCCAACCAGCTTTTGGTTGACTCTTTTTTTGCTGCTAAATGGATCTTTATGACTTAGTAAAACCGAAGAACTGTCTGATTTTGGGGGATGGTGGGTGCGAGGTGGGGCGATGTTGTACTTTATAGAAATGAGGTTTATATAAAGTACAAACACCATCTATAATCCAAGATGATCATGAGTGTATATTATACTGTATCCTATATGGGCTTGAGGGAAATGTCAGTATGTTCTCACTAGAAATGCTCATATTGCTTGTGGTGCTCCGTAGCAATTGTTTACTTGGTTTGTGTCTTATTCCTTCTCTGTTTTTCAGAGACCTGAAAGTATCCAAGATTAGTCCAGAAGTATGTACAGTGCTGCCCAAATTTTCTTGTCCAACAAACCTGTATACTTCACAGCTAGAAAGCTTTCCTCCTCTATTGGCCAAACACCAAGGATAGTGGAGCTTTGCTTAGATCTGAATTACTAGATGTTGTGTTTTAATTTGCCTTTGAGTATTTCCTCAGGATTCAGCTATGTCACAAGGCTGTCTGATTTCTGCCTCTTTGCAAGATTACAATCACTGTCATTTACCAAAGGATACAATTCCTCCCTTTTTAAAGCCAACGAGAATTTTGGCACAACATCCATCTATTTCATTCTAGTATCACTTTAATTGCTGGGATCGGAGCCAGGAAAAGATCTGGAATGCTCTTTAATGACAGTGGCATACTGATATATTGTGGTATTAGCCTTGAACTATAACTATAGAAATGCTCATTTTTCTTCAAACTCTCTTACATATTTCTTTTCTACTCAGATTCCGGGAAAAAAAAGTCATCCTTTAAAGGTGCTTCACAAAAACAGAAGTCTCCTTGCCCAAGCACTAATTTTCTCTCAAATTATTGTTCTTTCTTTCTCTGTCTGGCCAATTTCTTTTTATTTGATAGTTGTTTGCCTTTCTAGAACTTTTCGTGCATTTTTTTCCTAGATAAACTGATGGTAGTTAAAAAAAAAGTGTTCTTTCTAGACAGACTATTGCTCAATTGGTTTATGTATGTAAAGGAGTTTAGTAATCTTGCACATGGGCAAAGCTCCTTCCAGATGGCCTACCAAATTATTATAAATCTCTTGTTTAGGATATTTACTCTTCTTGAGAAAAATGAGAATAAAAAATGTGGGGCCATAAATCAATTCTCTGAAAAGCTGGACCCGAGTGCTTTAGATTACTATGAATCTAATTTTGTTCTTTTCATTGTACAACTGTATACTCTGTGTCTTTCACCCTCTTCCTTTATTTGTAGATGGAACTAATTCTCAGCAGATTCCAATACTCCAATACATTTGAATTTATTGGAAAAAACTTTCCTAAATAGCTAAAGCTCCAAAATAATCTAATTATATTAATAACTACAAGCAGGGCTTTTGAAATGTGATAATGAACTTCAAGACTCAAAAGCCACCTCTATCCTTCTGTTCAAAATGTGAGATAAACACAACAATTTTCAAAATATTTCTGGTTTCACAAAGTTGCCTTGAAAGATTTCCAGGCTCACAGTACACACAAAAAGTGAGGATGATGGGCAGCTCTGCACTGGGTTGGGTCCTTCTCCATTCACCTACTACACACTTGGAAGCTGCAAGTAAGGCATGTGGTTAAAAACAGGTTGGAAATCAGAGAGGTGGTCACTCTGCTCCATGGTGGCACAGAGAAACATTATGAGACTGTGATGAGCAGAGGAATTTGCAGGAAGATGAAAGAGGAGTAGGAAAAGCCCTCACTTCCATTCCCAGTGTGCTGCCAGAAGATGGCCAGGGCAAAAGTAGCTAAAGAGCTACACAGAAGAGATGATGCCACATGCTGAGTCCTGTTTCAAAAATATGGAAAGAAGCGTGTGAAGCCTTGTGACTCTGCTCCTAAAAGAAAATTAAAATATTCTCTTAAAAGCTCTGAATGTGATACAAAGTCAGAGATATGATCAGGGAACATTTTCATACTCTTGCTTGGTCATAGTCCTTAAGGAATCACAGCTGGTGATTCAAACTGTCCAGGGACAATTTGAAACAGTGATATCTAAGTACATGGATTGTTGTCCCAGTAACCAAGCTAAAATGACCATATCTACTGGATCCCTAAACCTGCTATGCATTAAAATGCTTGTAAGTTTATGTACAGTAAGAACTCAGAGATATAAACAATATTTGTCTTAGCACAGTGTTCTGGAGAGGCCAATGTTTGGAAGCACCTTATTTTTTGTTAGGTGTTCATCTTGAGACTCCTTTCCAAAGAAAATATAGTGGTTCTTCCTTAAGGGTTGTTGGTTTGATTTTTTTTTTCAGTTATCTAAGGCGCATATCTTTTTTTTAAAGAGGTTGTATGAAACTTGTTAAAGAGTGTGTTGCATTCCTTCTTATTAAGATGTTAAGGTTTACTCAGGGTTTTACAACTTCAAATTTGTCTCCAGAAAAAGAACTTTGAATCACAGCAGTCAAAAACTGCAGTAATGTTTAAAGTTTGGAAAAAGACCAGCACTGCAATGTTCACCTCAAGTACAAACGGCCCTGAAGCACAGCACTCAGTAAAGAAATGCAATGAGTCTTTCAGATATAAAAAGAAGCCAATTGTCCATGTTTACTTAGTAGCAACTTACCCTGACAGCTGTCCCACTGAAAAAGTTATACAGAAAATTAACTACTGTCTGAAACAATTAAAAAGTTTTCATTCTCAAAATAGCTGTGATGAAGGAAAAGCGCACTGCAATGTGCTGATGTGCACAGTGTTATGAGTCCTTCTTTAAAATTACTCCTAGAATTTGCATTGTGTTAGCCTTTTCTTTGGTTTCATTTGTGTGAATGCTCAACGTGTTCAAGAAAACTTCCATATAAGCATCACTGAAGTTCAGTGGAATTTAGAAAGAAAATTGTTTTCTTCCATTGACCCTGATTGTCCACCTGAGCTGATCCTTGCTTTTGTAGGAAAGACAAACAGGTATAAGTTTTCATTTAATCCATGACAAGGGGCACAGACAAGGCTGGACAGTGCAAGAGGCAGCAGCAAGGACTGTAACTGATGTGGTGAAACACTTTCCTTCCCCTTAAGGAACCCTTATGTCACAACTGGACATAAACTTTTACTGCTTTGATGAGATGTGACAACAAAATGAAGGAAAAGAGGCCTCCTGGCTGGTTGCAGAGCAGTCACAGCACAAATACCAGATCACTGCTGTCCAATGCAAATAAAGTCAAGGTGTGCAACCAGGAATGGGTGCAGAGGGCTACAAGCAGATGTGCATTATACAGGATGTCCAGCACTTCATAGCTCAGAGAACACACGACAGCATGTGGAATTACACTGGACTCTACTTGGACCTCCACATAGAATCTTTAAAACTTGAAATAACCAGTAAAAATTGACTTTGAAATAAAGGGTCTTAATGAAAGCTACAATAATATGTGGTCTTACCTAACACCTCCAAAACCCCATCTGGTAGCATTAAAAAAATTAAATCTCAAATTTTTTCAAGTTAAATACAAATGTGCTCTAAAAACACTCAGGATTTTCCTAGGTATTTCTTTTGTTAACTGTTACACTGGAATGTAACAGAGCAGAAATATATTTAATAAAATTGAAAGTTATGGAAAAGGTAGATCTGAAATTTCCCCTCTCTCTCTTTCTGTCTGCTTCATTATGCAAGAACAATGAGAGATTCAACAAAATTGAAGTTGAATTACTGCAGTATGTCTCCATTAAGAAGGTTTCACACTTTCAGTAACTGTAGAGAAAACCTAAAGATAATGGATAAACAAAGAATTTCAGAGTTATTTAAAAGAAATTTAAAACATACAGAAGATAATGCTATAATTTTCTCCTTTGGAAAAATAACATTCAAAGGTGAACTAGGCTTTCTAAATGGAGGGGTTTTAGCACTCTCTTACAATCATTGGACTTTTATCCTCAAGAGTGTGTATTTCAGTACTTGTCAGCTCCCACCCACAGTAGTCCCCTAGTTCTGAACAGAACATTTGCAGAACAGGTAGGTGCACTTGGGATGTTTTGTACTGCCTTGCCAATGTGCCTGGTGGCCTGCCTCAGTGAAGCAAGCTTGATGAGTCTGAACTGATATTTATTTGAGTTCAGATCTACTGCCAGGTGAGCTAATCTTTCTGCTACACAGACTGAAAGATGAGCTGTGTCCAGCAGTCATATTCAAGTGTCGGCTGAATCTGGTTTTTTCCAGTCTTTCATCTTTAAGGCTGATATGGTCAGAAAATGTCGTCTATTCTGTGACATTGTGTGCATTAGGATTTTTATTTAGACTACCAAAGCGACTTCAAAAAGCAAAAGATCCCTGTCAAGATCAAGCTACATCTGAGTTGGACCACCATATAAGTGAAACGCCCTGAAGCGAAGATCCTGAACCACTCACTTTGCATGTTTAAGCCCTCTATTCAACTACATAAAGCCAATGTTTGGTGGGGTTTTTTTCTCTCAGAGTTCAGGAACAATTTTATGTTGGTCGTCAAACTATTTTTAGTCTATGGCAGTATTTGTATGGCAGTACTTGATCCAGAACACTGTGCACAGAAGAATGCCTTTAAGGGGTTTGTAATCAAGACCAGAAGACAACAGCAGAAATACAGGCAGGTAATGTGGAAGTAGCATTTAGTACCCTGTCAGAGGATGGTAGTTTCTCATACAAAATAATATTTCAGGATGTTTATACCACTTACAGTGCCAGTTTGCTGAGAAATTGCACTCTAAGAGTATAATTCTTTTAGTCTTTACTGCTACTGCTAACGAAAATTGAATTAGGCTGAGATCTGCAACCAGTGTATACTCCTGTGGTTTAGACTGTGTCCTCAGCATCAGCAGCAGTGCAAAGCTGCACCTAGAATACCCTAAGACCATGCTGGTTATCTAGCAGATTTCTTCAAAATCATTCTTGCGTTGAATAAATGTAACAGCCAAAGATTAACAAGAAAGTTGTGCAGCTCAAAGTTGGGTATCACAAAACTTGTCAGGAGGCATATTCATCCTGTAAAGTAAAAAAGAAAAGGCATTTAACTAGATTTTAACAAAAGAGGCACTTTACTGTGTTTGTTTTCTTTTTCCTTGGTTGCTGAGATTCTTCAAGACCTAATGAATATATCTGCAGTATCCAAATTTCTTCAAAAATGACAGATTTGAATTTGTGGTATTATCTTTCCTTATTTCCCTGGACAACCTCTTACTTCAGATACCCAATATTTGTAGATGATATTACAGACCCTTCAATAAAAATATTTCTCTGCACAACATTAATAAAACATGTCATTTTATTTTTGCATTATAAAATAAATCAAGAGCAATTTGATTTCTAAAACGGATGTGTATTAAATTGAAATAATTGGGGTTTTTTTCAGAAGAAATGGAAAACCATTTTTTATAGCTAAGGAGGCAGCTGAATCCAATAGCTGTTGTACAGTATATCACAAAGTTACTTAAAATACCTGAATCATAGGGAAAAAATATCCACTAATTATTTCTTGAATGTTTAATTAATTCAGAAATCCTTGAAAAGATCAGTTTAGTCCTGCAGAAGTCTTCATTGAAAGATTAATCTAAATACAGAAAGATCTCACTTGTCAAAAAATTCCCTTATTTTTGCTTTGGTTTTTCATCCAACTGTCTTTTTATCCACATGCTTGTAGCAAGGTATCAGGGCTTTGCTATACTTCAAACTAAGATCCAAGGCTGGGCAGATGCTGGATTACCTGACCATTCATATTTCTAACTTGATGGAATGCCTTCAGCTCTGTTATTGATTGGAGGAAAGGTAAAATAAAAAATCTTGGCAGGACCCTAAGCATTAAGCGGTGATTTTGGTGCACTTGCCTTGCAGCAACATTTTGCTACCACCTTTATGGTGATATGGTCTGATCATATCTGAGCAGACACAAATGATCAATCCTATGGAGATTCTGATTTTTGCTGCAAGGACAAGTAAGATTTGTAGCCCATTCAGTCTGTGAAGGAGCTGCAAATGTCACAGTTACCACTGTCAACATCAATTCACAGGAGAGTCCTTGTGCATTCCCAAGACTCACACCTCTATAGAGTACATGCAGCCACTGGCACCAAACAGCTTGTGCACAGGAAGGCTACCTGTATCTTGCAAATATTCTCCGGAATGTCAGACTCCCTAGTTTCTTCCAGTTGCTCCTATTCTTAAGCTCAAACAGGCGCATCTTCACACTAACTTGTATGTCTGTTTGCAAATTTAGTAGTCAAAGGGATTAGGAAAAAATGAGGGGAAAAAGCAGAAGAATATTTCATGAAAGGAAAGCCTGTACAGAGACAGGCTGTCACGGAGAAGACAATATCTGCTGTAAGAAGAAATACTGAAGAGAGCTAACAAGGCAGAGAATGTGACTAAACTGGGCAGTATTCAGACACTTGGTCATCACTGCTGCAGGCATTTCAGAGGGACAAATCTTGTAATGGAGACAGCTGCTCGAAGATTGCAACATCTAGCAGCTTTGACAGCCTAAGACTACAAGTTCCAGAACAGACTATTCAACCAACCTTATTTGAAATATTTCCTAGTAACACACATTCCTTGCACAGTGCCTTCTCATCCAGTGTATAAGCCCCTCCAATGTGTAAGACATGCTTTGTCTTTCAGCTGCATTAAACATGTGAGGTTCCTTTAGGAAATAAATAAGCACATGGACTTCATTCAAACCAGCATACCAAGCACTGTGATGATAATGCCAGGTGATTTATAAACATTAAATTAAAATGTATCAATAGTGATCCAGAGCTTTTTTATTCATTCATATTGTGCCCAGTCTCAGAGGGCAAGACCATTATGGATGGAAAAAAAAAAGGATAATGATTGGAAATGCAGCATCAAGGAGAGAAATCATACTGTTCAATATTTTGACTACTACTTCAATTTTACTAGACTCTGTGGGATGTTTCTTTTCTTAGAAGATCTATGTAATTAGGAAGCAAAACCTTGACACATCTCACCTTGCTACAGCCTAATAACAAGGGAAGTTTTTAGAAGTGAGTGCTGTCTTGCATCTGTGGAACTGCACAGTTACAGCTGAAAATGTCGCAGACGGTGCCTCTGCTGTGGCAGAACTAACAAGACCCTCGAGCCACATACATTTCCTACAGGCTTCCTGAGGAATCCATACTAGTTGTTCATTTTATGTCCCTTTTGACACCAGTAGCGTGCCAGTAAACACTGGCACCATAACAGCAGAAACCTTTCTTCCAGGGAATGGAGCAGTTTTAATGTCAGAGATCAGGGCTGTAATACGCGCTATTCTCAACAGCAGAGCTGTGAGACCAGAAACAAGACAGATGCCAATATTGGCACTGCTACCTTTATGGATTGCAGATGCCCTTACTCAACTGACAAACTGAATGCCAATTTTGTTTCTGTCACAGCTTTAGTTTCTATATAGAAAAATCAGATTTAAATGAGAAAACGAAGCCATCAGATTTAAGCTACCAACTGGTGGAAACTTGAGAAAGATTCCATAGGGAGCATTGACAATTATCCAAAACTTACATATCAGATAACTCTATAAAATGCACTCTCAATATATCCTCCAAAAATTGCTTTTGCTTCCTTAGTGCTTCTTCATTTGGGAACAAGATCTTTCCCTCCAAGCTACATTCTGCCTTGCCTTATAATCTCCTCAGAGTTAATTTCTTCAAGGAAACCAAAAGATTGTCTTGGCCAAACTTAGAAACTTATCCCTTGGTGAAACGAGGTCAACAATTTACCCCTCAGCCTGTATCTGGAAGCATATTCATTTGCTGTTGCAAAAGAAAACAGTATTTGACTTTAATTTGAGATATGTCTACCAGATTATTCTACCAATTTCATTCCAATATTTGTCAGGTTTTAACTTTTTAAACATGGTCCAGGTTATAGATTTCAATTTTCACAAGTGAAAGAAAAAGGAGGTCTCTGTCTTCAAAATGAACAGGGTTGTTTTGGTTTTTTTTCTTATTTCAAAGCTAGCCTTTTTTGTTGGATAGTGCAGGGAAAGGAATGTACTAGAAATATTTTTCATTATTATTACTATCGGTGTTTATAAAATAACAACGATATGCAGATCTTCTCTCCTTTTATTTTTAACTTCTAGATCTCACATTACAAGCAAATTGGGATTACAAATCCTATTTAATAAGATGAGGCGTGGAGCAAGATGATATAACCAAAATCATGGTCAAAGTAGTGAAAAATTCAAAACATCATCCAGTTCTTCAAAATCCTAACCTGAAACCTTTTCTCATACCCAGCACAAATATTTAAATTTAAAAAGCCATCAACACAACAAAGTTACAAGCTTTATCACTTTCTGTTGACCACCAGCTACGGCGAGTACTACCACGTCCTCCACAGTCAAATTTTAATTTGTCAGATATAAGTGAGCTTGTCTGCCCTGGTGCAATTGAGAGTACCTGAGAGACATGTCTGACATGTTGACTTGTCTGACATTTACTTAAAGAGAAACTCTGTGAGCAAATACTTCTTGCTTTTTTTTTTTTTTTTTTTCAAAATTAAACTGTTGGGGCTACAAGTCTTTATTTGTAGGTGTTGACAGGCTCAAACACCAGAAATAAAGACTTGGTGTAACCTTCTAGTGACTGACTTCAACAGAATACCACCGCTGTGTGTGAAGAGTTGTGTGTGGTATTCACCAGCTGTTGATGTTTTCATCCCTCACATCCCATCTACAGGAGCCCAGCAATGGATGTTGGAGAGCTTTTCTTGCTGCTCTAATAACACAACAGTGTATTGCACTGGGAAACCGCTGACTTCACCGCGCTTCGCAAAGGTCATTTCGTGGGTGGGAAACTAAAGCACACAGAAAAAGTGAATTACCCAGGAGAATCTCAAGGATGCAGACTATGACATAATTAAATCCAGAGCTCTTGACATCCAGGCAAGACCACTAGTCTTTAGGTCTACTGCAAAACTCGTGAAAACACAAGTTTACTGACTATGGGGTCTTAACACAAAAAAACCCATTTTTGTTAATGCTTTGAAGCTTGAGACTCTGCAGCAACATCAACTTTGCTAGCTTCTCTGGTGATGGACTCAATCAATTTGCTTCTTTCTGCTGAGCAGAAAACAAGCAATTTTATGTTTTGGTTTTTTTTTTAAATTAGCCTCTATGTCAATCCAACAACTCAATACAGATAGCAGCAGTTACAGCAAAGTCAGAAATGGGATATAAGTTTCTCTTATGTTCTCTGTTCACATAGCTGTGAAAAAAACCCACATTTTGGGAACAAAGTCTCCTTTTGCACTGAAAGGAAAGTTTACAAAACTGTGTCAACTGACTTCAGAAACCCAGAACATTGGTTTGAGTTATGGCATATAAACAGTGCAGTGCATGACAAGGCTCAGGGTGATCTGAAGACATAGATCAAGTACACAAAAGTCCAAAGGAGAAAAAAAAAAAAAAGAATCAAAAGAGAACACAGCTTCCAAGGCAGTACTTGCAGTACTTAACTAGATGTTAAAAACAGGCCTGTTTGGGGGAAGTTATTATACAGTTAAAAACTGTGTCTAGCTCCAAATTTCACTGCACGCCACTTCTGACTCATGTACATATGTCATATAACACGACATATGCTGCACTATTGACCTAATGCTGTGCATTTAATTACAATTTCAAGAATCATAAAAATTGCTAACTACCTCAAATTTGTTCCTTGAAGGGTTTACTTCTTTCTATGCATGCCTGCTTTCTCCTCTCAGTATTGCTCATATTAAAAAAATTCTGGTTCCACCAAAACATGCACTTTACGTGAAAAAAAATTAGACATTTACTTTTATCATACAGTTATGAACGTGCCTTTTAGGCCAAAACTAGAAGGATTAGAAGCAGGATTATGACCAGACAGACAGAGTCAACTGCAGAAGCATGGAATAGGATAAATATTTGTTGTGATCTAGCGTGGCAATTCTTATGGCTGTCAGTTAAAAAGAAAATTGCAGTGTTGACAGACATACCTCAATACAGCAATTTTGATAACTTTTTATTTGTGCTGTTCTATTAGACAGGGTGCACACATAAACATCTTAGTCTGTCCAATGCTTCTTCATTTAAACCTCCCACTTACTGTTACAGACTAATGGGTTGTTTTTTACCAGAACCTGGGATTGTTCTTTTATCTTTGAACACTGTCTGTTCTCATTCTTTCTCAAAAGCTATTAACAGTCTTCTGCTTCTTAGCTCTATTCAATAGGGAGCATTAACATTTGAATTGACTTCCCTTGCTGTGGGCAACATTCTGTGTATTCAAGGGTCAGAAGCTATCTGGGCAAAGATTACAGTAATTTTCATGTTGTATCTTATTTGTTTGAGGGTAACCACACACAGAGAGGTCATGTTTAATTTTCGCCCTTTGCTTGCAGAATTTGGGAAAAGTTTGCAGTCATTTAAAAAAAGTTACTTCATTAGAGGTATTTATTTCTTCCTACCTTTTGAATTTTTAAAGCTGTGAGAAATTTAAGAGTTGGTTGCAGTGAAAAACAGCACATGGTAACGAGGTTAGGACCTTGCATTCATGGCAGTTTAACAAGATACGATAAATGTTTCTCAGTGAGTTTGAGACAAGGGTAGGAAGACCACACTGATGGCAGCCCAGCAGCGTGTCAGTAGGAAGGTTAATTAAGGACAGAACTTATTGTGACTTGCACCAAGAAAAGTTATTCCCTCAATGATGCTGGACAGCTCTAGGACATTTAATGTGTATCTGAGGAATTTGATTTTTCCTCTTCTTCTTCTTCTTAAAAAAAAAAAAAAATTAGTCCCCATAGTGCTTATTTTCTTTCTCACAATTTTGAAATGACAAACCCATAAAACTAACAAGGTAACAAAGTTGCTTAGATATGCAATATATCCCAGTCTTGGCTTCTTAAAAAACATTTGGCTTCTCAAGGGTAAAGGAATGAAATATTCTGTTTAATGATTCACCAAGTATTTTTCCAAAACAGGAGGGAGAATGGCTACAGATTGTTTTCAGTTTTCATTTCAATGTCCAGACTCTAACATTGAGAAGAACCAGTGAAGTGAAATTTTTCAGGGAAGACTGCTAACCAGAGCATCAACCTGTCTCATTCACTGTCTTGGGATTACTGCTGCACTTCAAGTCTCTTATGCCTAGTAAACTTAACATATTCACCCAGGTAATGCCACAGTGTAGCACCAATTTTGTTCATTAAGAAAAAATTTATGATTCTGAGTAAGTAATTTGAAGTAGAATTCCCACTAAAAGAAACCCTGGTTTAGTCAGTTATACTAATTTATTGTAGTTACTTGAGATGACAGCCGGTGTAATTGTAAACATGTTCGCTGCTCAATCGAGGCTGTGAAAAACGAGGTTCACTCTCCTGTTAGAATTATAAAACAAATTTAATAAAAGACAGTAAGGGACAATAATGACAAAGCAAAAGAAACAGCACCGGGTGTCTGGCACCCAGCCAAGAACACACCTGTCACTTAGGAGATGCCCTTTCCATACTCTTTCTGTTACATAACTCTAATGCATAGTCATGAACAATTATACATATTAAACTTTTCCTTGAGCTAGTTTACATTTTCCAGGAATCGTTTATCATGTCCCCTCCTTGGATCCGCCTTTTTAGAGCATGCCTATTTTCTGGCTGTGGTTTTGGTCCGTTGTTCTCATCCCCTCCAGTTTGGGTCTCGGTCCATGGTCCCTGCAGACGGCAGTTCCTGATGGATGGTGTGTCAGTAGCGGGGGCCTCCAGCACATGTTCATTGGATGTTATCCAATTGAGCAGACAGTCCAAATTCCATAACTGTATCAGCTATTTTACTACTGTGCCTAAGTTTAGTTAACAATAGAAAAAAACAATAGTTATGGTTACAAACAATATCTATCTCTAACAAAGCTATCTGAACATTATAGTATTCATTTTAATATTTGCGGAAAGCCAACATTTTAATACGTATTTTTCACAAGGCATTTCCAGCTTACCTAGTTCTTGAGGGGACATGTTTGAAACAGGCCACATACTTCAGATGTAATAATGGTACAGCAAATGCACCAAGTTCCTGCAAACATCTTCCTTTGGTCCTGCTTCTCTATTCTGTCAAACCAGTCATACATGGTGGGTAGAGGGAATTATACTGAAGCAAGGAAGTAACACTGGCATCAAGTCAGCATAACAGAGAGAATTAGGGTGCTTATCTCTGGCAAAAACTGCAACATTATGCAGTTTCTTTCTCAGCCACTTTGCTGCTTCTGTCCATGTGCAATTAGACATGGGATTAACTGATCTTCTGAAAGAATTAAAGGAACACATCTGCAGGTCTCAGAGAGCACAATAATGCTAGAAAATGCTGAAAACAAGCACTTCACTAGTTATATTGCCAAGATTAGCACTGTGACATACCATGCCCTCAAGCTATGCAGTCCTTTGTGACTACAAGAGTTGCCAAGGTCTGTCCTTAGATGTGCATGGTGTCTTTTGATACTGAAAAACAGAACTGGTCCCTTCAGGAAAAGGATTCTTCATTCTGCTTAGAAGCATTCTGCCATAGGAGATTACATTTATCATGAGGGGTTCATCTAATTTAATGCATTTCCACAGAGCTAATTTAGAGGACTATAATTTAGAAACTTGTATTATCTTGCTGTTCTGTACCTCTTAGGAGTACACAATACGTGTGGGATCATTTCTTTCTAACTTTACCATGCATCTTGCTACAGTAAGAAGGATTTGTCTCACATACCATGCAGTGTTCTTTTTCTGGATATTTTTGGTTTTGCTGCTTTCAGCCTAATACAATGTTCCTCTGTAAACTATACAAAATACACAGGCAAGCTCATTACAGGTCCAGACAGCCACAGAAATTCTAAAGCCCATTTGCCAACGCTTAAAAAAATGCTTCTGTCTTTTGGTTTTAGTTGAAGTGAGTTTTCTTGGCTTCATTTTTTTCCCAGTATTTTGGTGGACTTAAACATCTAATAACTGCTACAAGAAAAATAGAGGTGGAAAAATATGGTGAACCATCCTGACACAGACATCCACAAGAGTGAAAAGTCTATATTTATATGCCTACATGCTGTCAGTCACAGGCTGTTCTGCAAGCTGCTTAGTGATATCTGGGATTCTGGGCCAGCCACTTTTCTAATAATTTTCTTCATTTTTTCTATTGTTGTAAGTGAAAAAAAATGGCAGGCCTCCAGTGACCAAATTAAGAACAACTCGACTGTATTTTGTCCAAAGCTATTCATTCATACAAGCGGTATTATAAAATGTTCTAATTAAATGAAAGGCAGAATATTATATATCATCTTTCAAATTTCAGAGAAAAGCTCACCATACAATTATTAACAAACTAAACTAAAATATTTTAAAAGCTTTTGCAGTCAAATCAGTTTGTGGCTGCACTTTAATGAATAGTTCTTTGTTTTCTTTAGTACTGCACAATTAATTCAACCTTTCCAATTTTATTCCTGACAAGACAAGAGGCATAAGGTGTTAACAGCAAGAGATGATAAGCCTGTTACCTTCAGTGCATCATGGCTGCTAGAAAAGCAAGACCTTTCATGTGCAAGGTCAGAGACCGACACCTTGATGTCTCAGCAGACAGGGAATTTAGTGTCACAGGAATTTGCCTTCACCTTACCAGGAAGAATGAATACAATCATTTTATCTGGTATGTCTGATAATTGCTCCACTTTGCCAGCACAGAGGACTGACCTTTGAGTCACCTTCAGGTGATGTTTCTGATAGAAACATGGGCTCCAACAAGAAAACTGATTGACAATAGCAGCATTAGCAGCTGCCATCTGGAGCAGCTACTGACGAGCTTTTGAGCTCTAGCTATTGAAAAACAGGATCTCCTTTTGATATTCAGTGTTTTTGTTCTTTTCAGAGCTGATATTTGTGATCAGCAAATATCAGGAACTTGTAGATTTCTGTCACGGTTTCTCCTCATTCCCCTAAAATACATCCAGAACCTGTTCTCAGCACACACTATTATCTTTCCAAGTATCAGAGGGTATCAGAGATCTTCTCTAGCAGTAAAGCCCACTGACCCCAGCTGTTTTCAAAATGGTAAAAGACGTAAGAATTCATGGGGAAAGAAAATCTGGACCCCAGCAAAACTTAAATGACACTTTTTTGTTCTACCCCACAATAATAAACCAGCTGAAGTTGAATCTGTCTCCTTGATGTGCAAACCACATTTATAAAAGTTTTAAGCCTGTGTTCTCAAGGAGAAAGAAAAGCTTAATGACCACAGGAATCCAGGGATCTGCATGCTATGAGACATTTTTGCAATAAATTACAACAAAGAATTCTTATGTTTGTGTTTTTTCTGTCCTTCATCATGGAAATATCTTGTTTCTGAAAGGATCATATCTCTTCAGTTCTGACACAGTCCATCCATGAATCTGCACAATATAGAGGCATTTATTCATCATCTAGTTTGGACTATTAGTCATTTGCCTTTAGTTCTTTTCTTTTCAAATAAAAACGCTCTAACAACCAGAGAAACAGTGAATTACCATTTGGCTACAGAAATGATCTGTAGTCAAAGACTACAGCACTGAGACTGCATGCTTCATGAATACTTCATACACATTGTATTAGACCATGCTATACCTGCAAACTTTTTCATAAAAACATTTGCCTGAAGTTTTCAAGTTAATTTCTTCTGAATCACCCTATCTCCTGTTGATTGCACTGTGCAGACAGATGATCTATTTATATACTAAAAAGGTCAGTGCTGGACATATTTATATTGAGGGTGCATAATCATTACAATCAAGTGAAACATAAAACTGTATGAACCCATTTTGCCTTTTTACCTTTATGTGCACAGGCTTGAGACATTTTCATGGAGACATAAAGCAGTATTTTAGGATAAGTGAGGTGATTGGCTAATATGTTCATAATTTAAATATTTCTGATTACTAATGGGAACAAAAAAAAGTGGAGTGACTCATAAAATATGGGTTAGATTCATCATCTAAAATATGTAATTAATTCAAGGGTGTGTTACATTTGCATAATAGCTGCCTTTTATTTTCAGACCCAGTTTACAGGATACAAGCCCCCATAATAGGCTTTGAATTACATTACTAGTTTATTTAATTTACTGTATGCAATAATGCAACTAGAATACAGACAGCTAAAAATATTTATAAATTTGCATTCAAGTGTGATTATACCAAAATATTAAGGATTAATTCCTCTGCTAGTGTAAATTGGCATAACTCCGTGGACTTGATGTGATTTTCCCCTGCTAATTAAAGTATAAATGCAGCCATATTGTTTCTGCCAGCTGAAGTTATAAACCCTGCAGGGCTGAAGTGCCTCTAACATATTTTTCTGGTTTAACATGGTCTGATCGATCAGCTGCGGTAAAAGTCACAAAGACTGCACACAAAAGGAAATCCAGACTAGTGCTGCTACTGTCATGAAAATTATCCAGGACTTTTTGCAACCTCTATCCTACAGTTTCTGTATATGCCACACCTCTTAGAACATACAGACTTTACTCAAATTTTTTAAAGAGATAATTACTGGGGTTTATTTCCTCTTTGGTTTCCTTCTCTGATTATCACATGGTCTCTCTCCTGCCTAATAATTCTTTCTCCTCTCCTGAATCCCAATATAATTACTTCTTATTACATCAAGCATTTTCTTGTTTCTATGATAATTTCCTTTATTTAAAAATTCTGTTTCTTTGGAGATTACGGTATTCATCAGTTAACTTCAAGCAGAGTCTTACATGGCACACGAGTACTGATGTTAAAAAAAAAAAAAAAACTTCTCGTTTTGGAGAAAATACCAAATAGCTAACAATCTTTTGCTGGGACAGATCACATGCCAGGGCTTCAAAAGTGTTGGAAATTTTCAGGGCGACAACCACATAAATTTTAAAATAAACATTAAAAAAACCAACAAAATTATACCGGACAAGTTAGCACTTCCTGAGACTATACAAAATATGCCACAAAAACTGTCTTTGCTATAATGTTTTAAATTAAAGTTCTCTTCCCTTGATAGAATTTTTGTTTTGCTGTCAAAAAACCTCACCCCCTGTGCCACTTCTTTCTGGGACAGTTATCAAATATGTTAATAATAAAAATAGCAGAGGTGTCAGCCCTTCCAGCTATTAGGTAATGCCAATAATTTAAAGACTGAATCTGAAGGAGGAGGGCAGGAGCATTTCAAATGAGTCAGGAAAGATGGCCACTAGGTAATTTACTGATAGATTTTCTCTCTTTACACCGTTTCCAAGTTCTTGTCACTTTTGCAACATCCCAATCAGATCTGCTTGCAAGATCAGGTGAATTCAAGGACAGGCTAAAGACCACAACACCTTGTTTCACCAAGTGAAGTGATTAAAGATCCTGATCAAATATTTCAACAGTCCACAGCTGATGCTTTATGAAAGCATAGAACCCATTACCACCAGAGGCCTGATCCTGTATTGTGCCTCCTCCACTCACACCAGTGGACTCATTTGCTCAGCTCCTCAAGTGTGAGGAGTAAAGTCCAACACTATAACAAACATTTTTTAATGTTATCTTTGGTCCTTTTAATTCTGTCCAGTAGATCCCTTACCTCCCTTTCGCAGGAATGACAAATTGATGCAACAATTCACACAGAGATAATGGCCTTGGGGAGAATTGTTTGCAGTATATGTAGTTCTTCAGTTTGATATTAATTTATAGTCTATATAAAAGTAATGTCTCTGAGACCTATAGTACTTTTGTTTTGATAGTAATCCATTATATGTCACTGGGGCAATTTTAATTGGAATTGTACTTGCATCATAATTTTACTGAATTCTTCATTTAAGTAATCTATGCTGTGCTATGGAAGGCCAAAGGGCAAAACTAGCTAGCAAATTTGTCTCACTAATTCTGATTTTCACCACTTTGCTTATGCAACCCTCTGAATCTCACCCACCCATAGAATGATATAGGTTCAAATGGTCCTCTGGGTATCAGCTGGTCCACACCGTGCTCAAACCTGAGCCAATTTAGAGGAATCAGGGACTTGTTCATTACAGTCAAGAATATCTCCAAGGATACAGGTATTCAAAATCTGTGGAAAATCTGGTACAGTATCTAACCAATGTCACAGCAGAAAAATACCTAACCAGAATCTCTCATCTCGTGTCTTTTGCCCCTTATCCTTTTATTCTCCACCTCTAAAGAAATGATAAATCACTTGGGATATGTATATAAATAAGTTTTTTACTTACATGTTTTTCATTTTCACATGTTTTTCATTTTCACATACAATCGAAGTGGTTTAAATTAAATGAATTATGTGGTCTTCCATTTGAAGTCTTCCTTTAGTTTTCTTTACATTCACAATTAAGGTTCAGAGTGGACTTACGTAAAAGTTTCTGTGTTTTGAGATTCTCTATCATTTTTAATGCTAGGCTTGTTCTAAACTCAACAGAGTTATTAATCCTTTATTTCCTTCAGAGTTCCTACAGAACTAGCAAGTAGGGGAGTTTTTATGATCTTACTGGCTCATATACTTCTCTACAAGGAAATTTTGAACAATGACTTTGAAAAAGTTCTTTAATTTAAATCAGCTTCCTTTATCATACTGGAGAGATTATGATTTTCAATGTCATCTATGCTTTTAATACACTGGTATTCACACTAAAGCAGATATTTAATGAGATGCAAACAAAAGTTCAATAAAGTGGAAGATTTCAAATACAATTTATTCTAAAGTAATGAGATGTACCAGTGTAAAGTTCACATTGTCCATGAAAGAGCAGCAATACCTGCACACATTTACAGTAACTGGTGCTGAAATGATAGTGGATTAGTTGGAGAGTGAGAAGACAACTTCCCAGATTTGACACAAGGCTGGGCTTCACAAGCCTGGCTTGGAGAATTGAGAAGACAACTTCCCAGATTTGACACAAGGCTGGGCTTCACAAGCCTGGCTTGGAGAATTGAGAAGACAACTTCCCAGATTTGACACAAGGCTGGGCTTCACAAGCCTGGCTTGGAGAATTGAGAAGACAACTTCCCAGATTTGACACAAGGCTGGGCTTTACAAGCCTGGCTTGGATACAGTGGCTCCCATGTGAAGAGTTGGCCATCTTTGACTGGATTTTGCACCATGGAGCACAAAAAAAATGGAAGTGCTGAACCACAGGGATACCCTCCAGCAGTAAGGGTGGGATGAATGCAGACTCCTCTGAGTGGGAAGGGTTGGGGCCCATACCTTCTCCTTCAGTGAATGCTCTCAGTGCCTGGCACCCCTAAAAAAGGTGGGTGCAAAATATCACACCATGGCCCTGATGCACTGTCAGCCCTGCCTGTCCCTGCTCACCTCTCCCTGTGTTCTGCCCACAGCCCAGGACCACATTTCAGCCCCCTGGGTCAGTCAGCCCCTGCCCCTGCAGCACCACAGCAGGCCCAGTCTCCATGCCTGGCCATGGGATGCTCCAAACTAAGTCCACCAAAATCCTGACCCAACCTCAGCCCATGCCTGTTTCCAGGGTGACTGAAGCCTGGGGTTGGGGCTGCCCTGAGGTCTCACAGCTTTCCTGCTCCTGGCCTTGTTTGTGGGAGAGGCACTGGCTACCAGATCCTTCCCTGATAGACTCCACGCTGGCTGGACACACACATTTCAAAAGAAAGCAGTTTTCAAGAAACACTTAATCCTGAAGAAGAGGGCTAATACCTGAATCCAAGTCTCTCAAAGGCACCCCAACCATGAGGATAGAGCCTCTCAAAACTGTTTTGAGCCACAGGATCTCTTGGCTTCGTTTGGTGCATGTTGTAGAGTTGTAGATCCCAGTTTTCACATGTGAGCAGTGCTGTGAACTCTTTCCCTGGAGCTGGGCACCTATTTTAGGCTTTGCTACACCAGCAGTCTTAAGAGTCTTGAGACCTTTTTTTTCTTCCTTTTCTTTTCTAGTCTGCACTTCAGTGCTAAAGTTGTCTTTTGATCTATCTCTTACAGAAAAGTTACTTTGCAAGGGAAATTTGGAAGTCCAGAGGGGTCTACTTTATTCTTTCTACTCATAGCAATAAAGATCAAAAATGAATGCGTAGGAGGCAATACCAGATGAGTGAAATAGATTTCATCACCCTCAGGCTGTTTCAACTACCACTCTTCTTTACAGTTGGATCCTCTGGGCATTGCAAGAAGTCAATAGTTTTTAAATGCAAAGTTAGTAAATATTAGCAAGAAACACGGGCATCTCTTTCCAGCTGGTATAGAAACTGATGGTGAAGCAGACAGGCCTGGAGGTGAAAGAAACAGACAGGGGTTAGAAAAAGCTGCCTTTGATATGCTTTCTCCAGGAAATGATTGAACATAATGCTGCTACTTACACAAAAGCAAATACCACCACACCATTTAAGAGCCATTCAGTGAGATCTGCCAGAATGAAAGAATTTATAAGGCATAAGGTAGAAGAAGATTCAGAGACCTTTATGTACCTCTACCTGTGATATAAACTCCACAGCAGGATTTCAGGTTGATGTTGTTACTCACGTGTAAAACTAAAAGCATCCTAATCTTATTTTATACAGTTTCAGTGTCAGTATAAGTCTACCCACTGTAATTGTATTACAATATAGCAAGAAATATGTTCTTATGTGGCTTTAGCCAAGAGAACTGGCATACCTGAAAAGATATGTCTACACTGCAGTTACTTGA
Organism: Climacteris rufus; assembly: GCA_013398175.1. Classification (NCBI taxonomy): domain Eukaryota; kingdom Metazoa; phylum Chordata; class Aves; order Passeriformes; family Climacteridae; genus Climacteris; species Climacteris rufus. The sequence goes on along the minus strand of VZRZ01002012.1, from coordinate 1,255,414 downwards.
AATTGTGCAGACATAACAAAGTTGCCTTTAAAATAGCTCGTTTGGGCAGGCAGTTTACCTTAAAATTTCTTAAAAGCATTACCAACATTGATTCTGTCGTCCCAAGAAGAGCCCTCTGTGCAGGGCTCTTCAGACATAAAAAAGAAGAGTAACGGGAAAGTGTTCTGTGCTCAGCAGTAAAATTGCCTCTCCTGCTGCTGACAAGAGGATGAAAAATTAGGTACAAGACCTATGTTTCTGGGATAATCCCAAAACCCTGAGTAACAGCCACCACCAGGGCTGCCTGACCTGACAGACATTCCCATCATTAGTTTCACCATGGATCATGGGGGTTTCAAATTGCTCACTTTCAGTGCTCTGAAGAGTCTTGGTTCCTGAATGCCATTAGGCCAGTGCCATGTGTTCCAGTGTTATCAGCTCTTAGAAGAGTCTGTACCTTCATGAACACTGAGTGCTTAAAAATCTGCCACAGACTTTTAGATAGGGAAAATCATCACACTCTGGGGAACTGGGGAAAAGGAGACTGAACTCTTTCCCTGCTTTCTCTTGAACTTCTCTTGACCCTTCCCACACAGCGCTACTTTCCTCCTCTATCATAATTTGGACCAAGCAACATAAACTGTAAAATCTAATCTTTGTAAGTTATTCTTGAATTCTTCAGCTGTTCTGCAAAGGATCAACGAAGTCACCTGCTGAGGTCTTGCCCTTGACGGCAAACACATATTTTGAACCCTGTCTTTATCATGCAATATACAACATGTTGCAAATATTAAACTTCTGTCCTGTAAATCCACGCACAGTAGTATACAGAAGGTACACTTGAAATTATGCAAATACCACCACTGTTCCCAATGCAACTCCTGTTCATTCTATGCCTCATGATAGTATCCTTTCAATGAACATTAGGCTTAAGCATTTGGGATAAATCTGATTGAAATGTGGCTCTCAAATTGAAAGGAGAAATACAAAACATATATTAAAAAATACAAAATACAAAACATATAAAACAAAACATATAAAACCATATCAACCAGGGAAGCAAGCGCCAATTTTGGCCTGAGCATGTAATATAATCAATACTTAAGCATGAAAAAGGCCTTTAGCAATGTTCTTTTGCAAAAAACTCATCAAGGAGCCATATGGTAGTGGATCCAGCTCAGAGATTTGCATTGTCACAGGAACCAAAGTATTTAGCATAAACTGTGGTGACTCAAGGAAACCCATTGTGAATCACCTCCACATTCAGAAGATAGGTTCTGTGACAAATACAGCAGGGTTTCTTTTTGATACATATAGACCTTTATGATGCCAAGTATTTGGATAATCTCAGTTATAACCTGAACATCATGGCTTGTCAAGGCCTAGGCCAAGGCTGGGATGTTATGCAGGACATCAAACTCTATCATCTGTCTCTAGCCAAGTGCAGTGATGTTCATTAGTTTGACTTGCAATGAGCCTTCAGTGCACTTACACTGACACTTCTTCAGACTGCATACATCTACCACAGGCCTGCTGATACTGCCAGGGTGCAGGGTCACCAAGGGACACAGCATACATATGGTAGATGCAGGACTGGCATGCAAACTGCTTCTTATTAGCACCTTCTCCTCCAGACCTCACTGCTGCAAAGGCACTAAGAACAGAATTGCATACTGCTCCTAGTCCTGTCCCTAAGATCCTTTTCCACAAAACTGCTTTTCTGTGTTTGGTTCCTCTCCCATCTATCAGTGGCTCATCCTATACCTGCTAAAATGCTTTATCAACCCTATCATGAAATAGCCACTTCTAAATCCTAAACGTTAAACCAGATCTTGGCCCTAAAAAAATTACCTTAAAATGTTCAAATTTAAAACAAATTAGAGTACCAAAAACTGACTGTCTCCCTAACTTCTGTTCAGTAACTTGAGGAATACACTTTTTATTCAAATTGGACTTTACCCCTTCTATGTAGGTTTTCTATAGGCATTAGTGTAGGTTACCCGGGTATGACAAACGTAACAAATTAGAGGGGGCTGAAGGTCCACAATTGGCTGACAATAACTGGAATAAAAAGCAGGTGTCCAGAACTGTATTATTCATGAATGATCTACATTCCCATGCATATAACAATCTGGTCAGGCAGGTCTTTTAGCATCCTTAATTTTCCCTGGACAAGGTTTAGATCCAGTGACTGTAATAGCCAAGACAAAACACGGTTGTTTTTAATGACAAATCACCTGACCAAGCCTCTGCTTTAGCCATCTGTGCATATTTCACTTAATCCCACTTCCAGAATTAAACTACTTAGAGACACTAAAAGCCATAGGAGAGTGCATCAAAAAGCAACAGAACACAAAACACACAGAAAGAGAGAGAACAGGCATCTTTAGCTCCTTTGTAAATGTTTAGATTTTGAGAAATACTAACACTGAATCCTACAGCAGAGAAAAATTCTTCATTCTTCTTGGGCTCCAGGCCAAAACAATCACGTGTATTTGGTGTGAAAGTACTACATTTACCATTTTAAGTTCTATTCTCATCTTAATTCAATACCACTTATGAGAAAATAAATTTTATCAGTGAAGATGTTAAATCCATAATTGCCCAATTAGAAAATACAATGGTTGTTAGAAGGAACATTTACTAGATATTTTGATGGATTAGCCCCATTGGTCCCCCTCAGCTTTTCCAATTATGAAGATGTTAACATGAAATTTACTCCTGATGACTCTTGAGAACCTACACAAGAGAGTTGTGGGAGTTGAAATGGTGAGGACAATGCTAACTTAAAGCAGATATTAATATATAATAGCTCTTTCAGTGATGAAGTGAGGCAAGTTGAAGTGAACTATCTGGAAAGTCCCATTAGTCATACAACTTTACCAATAAACAGCTAATACCATAATTTTTGAGGAATTGGAAAATTTCTTGAAAGATCAGTTCTACTAGCCAAGTCTGTAAATTTTTTCAAATTCCAGCTTTCACCAAAACATGCCTATATCCCTGAATGTATATGGCTCACTTGCCTGTAAGCTTGACTACCTTTCCCAGCTATAACAGGTGGTCTTGTCTCTCTCCCCCAGAGGTCAGACTGGAGTGCTATCATGAGACCATTATTGCTGCACCACTTCTCATCTTTAGACACCTACACAGTGTTTAAGCATTGTAATACAATGGGAATGCTCCACTGATCTAGGATATGTTTGTAGAGACTGGAGAAGTCCCTGAGGGTTTCTGCCAGCACTCACCCTTGCTCTGGGAGGTCCCAGGAGCACTGTGCAGAAAACTGCTCCCTCTGGGTCTCAGCATCATAGAGCTGGAACTGTACGGCAGCATACACAAGCCACTGCCCCCTGCACAACCACAACTTCTTCAGTGTTCTCAGCCCCTTGGGAAACACTGCACACGGAGATGTTTGCTAGTACGCACTAATTGATGTGGCACCTCAGCAGGACTCCTCTGAGCAGGATTATTATTAATCCCAGTAAGGTCATGTGTTGTCTGCACAAAAAAAAAACCCTTGTGGCTGTATGCTAAAACATGCTGTCATTCTATTGCAGGTCAGAGTAGGTATTCATGAAAGGGTAAGAATAGACATCCTTACAAGCATAAGTTAATTTTACCCTTGATCTTCTAAAACCTGCTCCTCAAGCCTGAACTCTATACTTGTTCAGTAGCTTTACTCACAGCCCAGTACATTGTATTTTTGTGGTGATTTTCCTTTGCACAGCTAAAAAACCCCTCACAGACCATTTTCTATGTGTGAAAAGAACATAGGCACAGTTTTTCCACTGTTAATATAAACACTATCTTTTGTGAATTTTGCCTTAGAGTATTTTGATAGGCAGATAAATAAGGACTTTTACTACAATCTCTTATTCCCAGGTGGGTGGTATTTTCTGTAGTGCTATTACCACTTGTATAAATAATAGCATTACTGCCGGTGTAATTTGGACTGTGGATGTATACACTCAAAGCACAATTAGGTAGTTCTAGTTGTTCACCTATAAAATGATAACTACAATCACCTGGCATTTGGTAAATAGATTCAGCAACCTCAATGCTCCAGAACATCTCCCTAATTTGCCACAAATAAAGAACACTGCATAAAGCCTGGCATCCCTTGTGTAGCATCCTGCAATTGCTAGCAGAAGGGGGAATACAGCACATTCAGATGCCAAGGTACTTCATCTGCAAATATCCACTCACAATTTTTGTTATGTAAGCTTTTGGACTTGAATAGGAGCACTCCTGCAGCATTGTGTTTCTCTGATGAAATTAGGGAGGAATGTACTCTGGCAAATATACCTATGCAGAATGAAAATATATTTAGAGTGCTTTAGCGCTCTTTAGACTGAATATCCACTAGGAAACTAAAAGGTAGGTTTGGCTTGGTTTGGTTGGTGTCCATTGTTACATAATTAAAGGTCTGTATGCTTATGTAAATATTGGTAAGGAAAATAATTCAAGAATAACTAACACTGTAGTCCATAAACACAAGCACTGAAGACTATAAAGGGAAATGTTTTTTTCTTACCTAGAGGTATATTCTCAAAAGAGTTTTGTGATGTTCCACAAAGGTCTAGATAAACAAAGAGATGAGTACTTAATCCTCTGAAGAAGTAACACTGCATCCCTAATAAACTGTGATGCAGTAATCTTCAGCTATATAATGTCATTAAGGAATGGAATTCTTGATTTTCTATTTTTCGCTGGCATCCTGTTAAGGGCAGCAAAATCTCTCATAAAAGTATTAGAAGCAGCTAGACACATTAAAAGGCAGTCACTTTCAGTCCTTCATTTAGAGTATCCAATCAAGTAATGTTATGGGACGTATTTACATTACATGTCAGTTCTCAACTTCTATTTCTCCCTCCTCTTTCAAGTTTATTAACTCATAATTGCAGAATATGATAATTTCTTCTGAGGCATTGCCTTCCCTCATGGATCTTTTCTTCACCAACTGAAGTGGAATATTTGGGATGTAATTCTAGTGTGCTGTTGAAAAGAGTAATTTGCTTCTGAGAATCAATAATATTTTCTCCTCTGATTAAGAAAAATACATTAATTTTTCAGAGTTATATTCAGCCAGTAAATTCCCCCAAAAGCAACAATTTAACTGATTATTATCCTATAGTCTTCATGCCACTGTGGATATTAATGCTTAAAATTAAGAAGCTTGATTGCCATCTCTTCATCATACTTAGAAGTTTACTGAACTAATTAAAAATATATTAAAATCAATGTAACTTTGAAAGTGATTAAAGTGGTTTCACACCAGGAGAAAGACACTTGAAACATCAGTTCTGCCTGTATGTTTACTTCTACCATGATTGAGAGTGTTTATAATTCAGCATTTTCATCAAGGAGTAACAATTCATTTTCTCCCTTTTAGAAATGCAAGTCTTAAATGTACTGGTTTTTTGTTGTTGTTGTTGTTGTTGTTGTTGTTTGTTTTGTTTTTTCTGTTCTAATTGCAAATATAAATTTGGTGCAGATTTAGCAAAATATAATTTATCAAAGGACAAATACAAACAGGAGCTCTTCCATTACCCTTAGTCGACTGAATCACACCCTATCACATTTGCAGGTAGAAGTAAAGAAATAAAAGGCAAAACCTATTTGTCTTCTTTTAGCTAGCCCTAGAAAAGTGACATAACAAGTATTACATGTATTACATATCATGCATAATATTACAATATTCTAAGTACCTACCATAATTCTTATTTTTACATTGTTTTCAAATACTGTAGTTGGAATAGAAAACATTTCATGCATGTAACAAATTTAATTTGATGCTGTCTTTAGCAATCTGGAAATAGAAATTAATGAACAGATAATTTGAGTGAGGGAATTCCTTTCCCCCCCTCCCACCATCTAGTTACACTAGTCATTATCTCACATTGTTATTTTCAAATGGAACTGATTTCTAAAGTAGTTACTTGGAGAAATATTTGCAATATTGCCAAGGAAACAAGTTTCCATGAGTGACATGTTTTAGCTGGCCTGCTCTGGTCTAAATATCTGTTCTTTTCCATAGGTAGCAAATCCTCTCTTCTATGAGAAACAGGACATTTCTGTACCAATGCCAAAATTCTTCAAGTGGAAGTATATGCACATTATTGCACTGCCTGCATTTCTGTGTATATCTATTGTAAAAGATTTAATCCTAGACATTTCCCCCTTCTGAATTTAAATGAGTTCTGTTGTCATGCCATGTAGAATCACAGAATGGTTTGGTTTGGAAGAGACCTTAAAGATCATCAAGTCCCAACCCACAGAGACCCTCCCTTAGTGAGCAAGGAACAGGGACACTGGTGGTGGCAGCAGCCTCAGTGTGACTCAGCTCACCCTGCAGAGGAGTCCAACACTCTCAGGAACAGGAGCATGGAAGAACCATTTCATGAGAATAGAATGGTTTGAGTTAAAGGGTTAAATTGTTTGAGTTTAAGGAAGGGATCTCCAAGAACGTCTAGTTTCAACCCTCCTGCCATGGACTGGGCCACCTTTCACTACACCAGGTTGCTCAGAGCCCCATCCAATCTGGCATGTAATGAGGAAGAAGTTGATAATGGAATATCCTAGGAAAACAAAATTCAGACAAAGCAAGGAAAACCCATTTTACAAAGCCTGAATCACTTTCTTTAAAGTCACAGCAAAAATCAGACACATAGATGCAGTAACTCCTGAGTGTATTTGGAGAATCCTTGCTTAATCTAGTGTCAATGTCAGGCAAGAATTTTAGAAGTAAAGAGGCAAATAGAGAGCAGGCAGTGATACAAAAGACATGAGAAACTGGCACACAGTAATGTACATGAGTTTTCCCTCCGAGTCATGCCATGAGGGATGCTTGAGAAAACATTTGTTACATTTGTTAAAATTTCATTTTGACTGGATTTTATTTATATTCCACTTTGTAAGAATAAATGTCCTTAAAATGCCTAAATGCATAAAGCTGACAGCAATTATTTATAAGAATACAGGCATGGATTGTAACTTTGTAGAAGAGAGTTGCAAAGGTATTTATTAGTCACAATCTCCTACAGCAAGAGCTAGCTTAACTAAAATGTATATTATTCAAGAAACCCAAGCTAATAAAGGCCTTGGTTTACAATCTAGTCCATCTTAATAATTCAGTATGAACATTTTGTAAAATTTATTTTGAAGCTCTTTTAGCCACAAAAGCCAGCTCTTGCACACTGCTATGGATTACCTGACCAGTTTCTAAAAAGTGATTCATGCATGCCTACTATTTACAATCTAGTTTTTACAACATAGTGTATCTACTAAAGTGTTTTTTTGCTAATTTTCTGCCAATTGTATTGCCACGTGTATAGCTTAACACAAAAATTTATGGAAAATTGTCCTTTGTTGTAAATTATTAAGATCCTCTTATTTTAATATAACTTCTTAGCAGGTTAATGGAAAAATAAGTTGATCTAAATATATGGTAAAGATAATATTTATTATTATTTATTAAAACCATTTGATTTATCACAGAGACAATATACCAGGATAAAGAAGAAAAATGCACTCAGTAGAAGCGAAATCTCCCCAGGATGTTTATTAATATAATTAGCACACACTAAAAACTGAGAATGTTGTGTTAACAAAAATTCAAGATGATTCAAGAATCACAGCAGGAGAAAGAGTGCCTTCTTTCACCTTGCAGTTTTTGAATTGGCACAGGCTGGGCACTGAAAAGTATGGTGGAGGAAGGTGTTTTAAATAGCTTCACAGTTTGCTTGCATAGAAAGCGTCACTAGTAGTGTGTGATTAAACTCTGTGATAGTGGAGTCTAGCACAGCATTTACTAAGTCATTTTTTCTAAGGATTTGGCCATCGTCAGAAAATAGATATCAAGACCAGCATTTGAAGAACCCTATTGGATAATAAAGAAAACAAGACACTAAAAAGGAGAGAGAACAGCAGATCAGAGGTAATTATTACTAATGCTTTTAAAAGACTGGAATAAAACTGGTATAGGAGTTTAAAAAGATGAAAATAGAAGAAAGAAAGAAAATTAAAATAGGTGTAAGACAAAAAGATGTGGATTTGAACTCTAAACAGCTAAAAGAAAGATGTTTGAAATTGCCCAGTATTACATTCAGAAAAATCAAACTTAAAGAAGACTTCTCATCAAATTTGAAAATTGAGTGAAAAAAAGAAATAAAAATGGTCTGAGTTGACCAGACACCAGCCAGATGTGGAAGATAAAAATCAGAAAATATTAGGAGGAGCATTTAGCTGGAGTTTATAGTCATCTAAAAATAGGTGTTAACTAACTTAAGTTACGTGTCCAAGTTCCCATAGTCAATGAAATGCACTCAGCTTTAAATCTGACTCAGCTGTTGAAAAGGTCTCTGTACTTAGATTGTGTACATTACTGGATTCGTATTTGGAGAACTCTAAAATTAGGTTGTCTACGTTACAAGATTTGTATTGTATTTGTGTCTGAAGAAGAGACACATAGGTGTATTTATTGCTCAAATCACCTAAACTAATTCCAGATGAAATCTTTCAGAAAGAGTTTTGTAATGCACTATAAGGCAGATACGGGCTGGGAATAGCTATGGCCCAGCATAAGAGTCCAATGAGATGATGAAACAAAACCTGTTCAGTCTGATCCAGTACTAAAAACAAATCCTAACATCAGTTTTATGTACAAGAGCATCAGTCATTCAAGGCCCAAATATTTGCCTGTGTTTGGGCATACATTTTAGTAGTCATCTGAACCTGAGAAATATGCCAGATTTTATCCTTCAAGTTGGGTCACATATATCAACTAAGAAAAATGTTATACTTTTAAGAGATTCTGATGAACCTGAGCTAAAAACAATGTAGGCCCACAAATGTAAATGCCTGTGTTCTTTTACAAACACTTTTAAGCTTTGAAGCATTGTTGTGAAAGCAGTGATCTACCAGAAAATTATTTCAAATGTTTGTGAAAAAATCCTCAGCTTGTTGATAGTAAAAGTAGTATAAATATGTTGTAAATATTTTTATCAGCAAAACAGAGCAATACTCAGATGTTTTTTCCATCTGGACTGTGAGGAGTTTTCACTTACACACTGTAAAAGACAGGATAACTCAGCGCTTTAAAAATAATCAAAGTGAGAATTGTGTGTGCTTAGAAAACTGTGAAAGTTTTTATTTTATTTCATATGCAATAAATAAAGCACATCTCATGGTTTTTTAATTCCCCTTTTTCTTTGTTCTGGTTGTCATTTTTGCCACACAAGAACTGTCCATCTAACTGGAAGTTAGATGGAAAGTCTGACACCTCCAAACACATAACCATGTAGATGTTTTTGACTGAAGACTGACACTCAGCCAAGAGCATTTGCACAGAACTGGTGTCTTTAGATTACACTGGACAAACTGATAGTCATGGAGAATCATATATTCTTTGAATAATATCTTTTGAATTTTTTATTATTTTAGTGTAGAATTATGGAGATCAGAGGTAACTCCCCAAGAACATCAAAGGCTTGTTACTACAGGTGTAAATATAATATTAAACTACTTCCTCATCTCTCTTCCCCCCCCCGCAAAACCTCCTTATCCAAAAGCATTCAGTACAAGACAGACTGGGTTTTGGGTCTTTCAGGTAACAGCTGTTTTACCATGTTAGATTTCTCACACCCCACATCTATGTCCCTCCACACAGTTCACACTTTGAAGCTACCCCTGAGAGATCCTGAGAGCAATCCAACAGAGACAGCTACAAGCAAAAGGTCTAGGTGTAAGGAGATTACTATCCATATCCACACTTAGTCTAAATGACTCTTACCTAAGAGTTTGTAGGAGCTTCATGCCACATCCCTACATCCCCCCTTCCAGAAACACATACCTCATCCAGGTCTCAACAGTTCTAGCAGCCCCTGTGCCACTCTTCACAACAGACCAAAGGAACAGCCTGCCCCAAAGAAATCTCTCATGTTCAAGTGGTAGATTTTATTTAGGTTTAGCAGAAGTGTTTGAACACCAGCACCTGTGTACATTTTGTTTATTTGCTTGTTTGGGCTTTTTTTTTGCCTCAGAGCCTGCTTGTTCTTCTCACGATTTTTTGAAATGACCCATCTGTGTAATCATGCAGAGGGATTTCTGTCACCTGTCAGGAGGGGCCACAGCACAGCACCACAAGCTTCCACTGCAAAGGACAGTAACCAACCTACCACAATGATCCAGCTAGGACTTCCTTTGATTTTAGATAAGTTATGGGGAAAATGGTGCCTGCTACTGTCCATACTCATAGCAGAAACTCTTGAGAACTCGTAAGCAGTCATTTGGAAGCATTTCACCAGCATTGCAAAGATGTCTAGGGATTGGAATTTGTCAAGAGGCACCATCCATCAACTGGACCCTTTCCCACACAGGATCTTATGTAACCATCCCCAAGGTTACTAGAAGTTAGGGCTCTCCTCCTTCTTAAACAAGTCTACCACTCAGTTTTGATATATGCTCTGCCATGCTTCTGTTGGTGCTGAATGAGCATTCTTTGTTTATAAGTGTTTGGATTTTGCCTGTACACCTTCTTTGCCTAAGGAGCATGCCTAGCCTGTGGCACAGATGGAAGACTCTGATGGTTTCATCCAGAGAGATTTGGAGGGAATCTAGGTGGTTCCTCGGAGAAAGAGGCAGCCTGCCTGTCACTCTCTGTGGTCAGCCTGTGCCTGTGCCCTCGCTCTGGTACATGTACACGAAAATATGTGGAGTGTGATTAATATTCAACATCCTCAATAAGGCAGCTTATTTTATGTGCAAATATTTCTTCTTGGTTTTCAGTCTTCTAATGGTGAAAACACTACACTCAGATTAAATCTGGTAGATGTTTGGAAGGTGTCTGAGGGGGCCAGGCAGAGGCATGGTCGATTTGTGCTGTAAGCTCCACATTCGACACCAGGGTATCTTTAAATAGATAAAGGTCTTTCCTGGTTAATAACAGAGTCCAAACCCAGAAATATCACAGAGCTGCTTGCTCTTTAGTGGAGTTGGAACAGTTTCCTGCAGGCACTGAGGTGTGCAAGCCTCATGATATTTTCTGTGCTCGTATGAAAACAATCTCACCAGCAGGCCCAATGGTTTGCCCTGAAAGTACACTCACCGGTTACTATAGAAATTGAGAACTGATAAAAGAGGTCATCATCAGTACCAGGGACTGAGGCACCATGCTAATAGGTAACAGTTTGCTAAGATGCTTGCAGGTGGGTGCTTTGCCACTGTGGAAGCTGATATTTTGCGGGGCAAACAGGCAGCTGCAAAAAGGTGCACGCACACACACACAGACAGAGCACTATGGACATTGTGGATGCATATCAGAGTAAATCAGCTGGACAATGCCTCACAGACCTTCACAACAAATGTATTTCTTGGTGGATTTGACATGACAGTTTCCCATGAGATTGCCATGGCCAGCTTCCAAGAACTGATGAATGCTCATTCTTGAGCTATTGTAGAGAACTGGAAATGAGAGCCTAGCTAAAATAATTGCCTGTCAAAAATGAATCACTTAGAGAAGCACAGCATCAGATTGTTAGGGGGGAAAAGGATTCATCAGAGACATGCTATCCACTGAGGGTGCCTCATTTGAGAGCAGTCAGCATGACTTCTTTAAGGTGCAAGAAGGGGGTCAACAAGTAGGTAGGTGAAAATGATCTACTTGATATAACTGGATTTTCAAGAGGCTTCTTAAAGCTCTTTCATCAAAGACAAAGAAAATAAGCATTCATAGAAAATAAAACTGCATACAAAAATCAAGAGAGAAAATAGGATTAATGGTCATTTCTCAGTTCAATCATTAGTCAAATTCTGCATAGAATGGTGCTGAAAATCATACAGTTTAAGGTATTCAAATTTTATCACCTTGAGAAGAGAATGAGTGGAGAGATAACAAAATTTGCAGAGAATTCAAAGATATCCAAGGCACTAAGAACAAGAACTATAATGATGATTTTTTTTAACTAAAGGGGTCAAATGACTGGAAAATAAACTGATAGATGAAATTCAGTGTAGATAATGCACATGAGGAAAACCAATTTTCACTTCACACACAAAAAATAAATGAGCTCTGTACTGATTATCACTTGGGAGCAAGACCTTTGTGTTATGATATATAGGTCCATAAAAAACATCAGGTTACTGTTCTATAGCTGTCGAAAGAGCAAAACAACAAAGGCTGGGAATTATCAGGAAGAGAAGAGAGAACAAAACAAAAAATCATCATGCTGCAGTATAAATCCATGTTTTGCCCATGCCTTGAATATTGTGTTCAGTTCTGCTGTTCTTATCTACAAAAGGACATAAAAGGTTCACAGAAGACTCACAAGGACAAATAAAAGTGGGAAAAGCTTCAGTAAGAGGAAGAATCTGGGACTCTTCATTATGGAAAAGAGACATCTTATGGGCTTAGATTAAAGGTCCAAAAAATCCTTAGCAACAGAAAGGTAGGCAGAGACTAATCACTTATTGTCTCTTCCAACCCAATAACTAAGGCCAGTCAAGCAAGAGGTGGGTTCAAAACCAGCAAAAGGAGCTAGTTCTTCATGCAAGTGGGTAGTACACATATGAAACTCCTTGCTATTGTGGCTGTGAAAAAACATACATGAGTGTAAAAAGAAGCCAGGCAAGTACTACATAAATAGATAAATGCCAGACAAATCCTTCATAACACCTTGACAAACTTGAAAACTTTAGAAAACAACCTACCTGAGCAATTGCAGGTATAAGAGGAAGTATCCTGTTCATGGTGTGAACAATGTAATGTTTATTTTGTTCTTATGTTCTGCCCTTAGCGCTCACAGAGAACAACCTTGCCATTCTGCCTTTCCATTCTGACATAAGTGGTCTGTTGTTGATTATCATGCACTATGGACGAGAAGACAGTGAATTAATGATGCCTATGTGCCAGAGACTGCATTGAACTCCACCCAGGGCACTTGGGGTCATGAGTTGATCAGATTCTTAGCGCTGCAGCATGAGCAGTTGCACCTCTATTTTTCTGGCCTACTCTGAAAACAGTTTAATTTTCAAGTCCGTATTTTCTGAATATGCAAGTGTATGTTTGTATATTGGTTCATTAGTAACTTGAATATAGCACCATTAAAATGTCAACCACTGCTCATACCAGTGCTCTGAGATAAGGTCATCACTGCCTACTCAAAGCGAAATGCATGACTGAAGTGCTTCAGGAATACCAATACAGCAATACTTCTGTTGTCATGCTGTCACTATACTTTTTTCTGGCCTCCTTCTGCTCTTTCTTTTAAGCCCTTTGCTAGAGGATAGATTCTTACTGACATATGAACAAGGCATTAACTTCCTTCTGTGTTCTTCATGTTCCCTTTATTGGTTTGGACTCCTTACCTCTGCTTTCTGTATGCTAGATTTAATTGGCATTGGACCAGAATCAGAAAAGCATAGGCTCAGTGTGGCAGATGGCAGCCCTGGATACGTCTCTGCTAGAATTGGACATCATGTTGTATCCCCAAAAAGGCTTTTCTAAGTATAGATAAGATCTATATCTTCTCATTTCCAAGGCATTAAATATCGGCACTAAGCCCAAAGAAATTTTGGGAGTTTGGGGTATCATCTATATCTACTATTACTCAAAGAGCGTAATAAAAGAATATCTGAAGAGCGGCATAGCAGGTGATTAATTTTTAAATCTATCTAATGCATCAAGTGATACTAGTCCAGAAACTGTCTCATGCAAGTTACTGTCTCAGCTTACTGACAGGCTAGATAGGAGAAAAAAATCCTGGGAGCAAACACATTATATGTAATATCCTGGTATTGCCCATCCAGTCTGCAGTAATCATTCTCCCTACACCAAACAGTGGAGCAAACCCAGACCCACTTCTCAGCCACAAAATCCCAGTGTCCTGTGTGGAGGCCCTTGCATAAGGGGCTGGCACAGTTGTGTGCAGTATATGAGCAGTAGCTCATGTACCAGCCTCCAGATGACATACGTTTAGTAGGATTCTTTAGACTTGGCAAGGTTTGCCTGGAGATTTTGGAGCTTTTAGTTTCAGATTTAGACCACCAGATTTACCACCAAGAATAAGAAACTGTTTTTACCTCCCGAATTCCAGTTCGGCAGAAACCAGTATCCAAAGGAGTAGTTATTGCTACCAGTGCCTAGTTATTTACATCAGAAGTACCATTTTATTCTCACCCCGTTTCAACTGCTCTTTGGATATAGTTAATGCCTTAAAAAGGGTGCCAAAAGGGAGTCCTTTCTCTGCTTGAACAAAAATCACTGCTTTTAGCTTCTGTTTTATTTCTGTTTTGTCTGCATTTCAGAGGAAGGCCGACACTTTAAATAGCAATTTGGAATCAGTGTTTCCTGCTGTATTTCTCTTTCAGCCAGGGCTGATACATGTACATTTTGAAAGGACAATCCTCCTTTGTCTCTCCAGCTGAACATTAAACACTGCCAGAGCAGCAGAGCAGAGGGCCACTGGGAGGTGAGCAGAGACTGCCAGCTAGGAAATCTGGAGAAAGTGTAATGAAATCCTATCTCAGCTACACTGCCTGTCTGTTGACAACTAGAAAATACTTCCCTCAAAGAAGCTGTTTCTGATATTCAGCCTTATATCATGTATCCCCTTCTGGAAAGTAATGACCAAACAACACAATATTAAAGACCCTTTTAAAATTATAAAGGTGCATATCAGTCACATAAAAATTTTGCCCTTTTGTGTATTCTGAAACTCTTCACTATTCAGTACAAATGCTTGACCACAGTCCCACATTTTAGTCTTAAGTCAGGTATTTCTTTTTTCCCCCATCTATATATACTCATATGACATATAAATAATGGGAAAACAGATCCATGTATACTTAAAACCACAAATACCTTATAGAGAATACAGCATATTTTCTTATAGTATGTTTTGGAAACACATTCTGAAGTTCTATACGTACAATGTCAGCGCCAACCAATAGTGTCCTTCCCGATACACACTGTAAAGCCAAAGCTGCAGCAACCCAATAATGGGATCCCAGCTCAGTCTGCCTGGTTCCACTGCAGATTCCTTTCCACAGTGTAAGCCTGTGTTCCTTGCCTCTGGAATGACGGAGCAGCAGGCCTTGATTTTTATCAATTTCCACCACTTTGTGACTGATCAGTGCTTCTACCTCTCCCACCCTCAAAAGCAGCATTTCTCACTGCTTTGCCCCTTACTCCTCAAAGGGTTTGTGGACATTATTGACACTGGAACGATCTGTTCCCCCCCCCATGCGCCATAAAGCTCTCACCTCTGTCCTCATTGGTCTCAATGGGGTAAAGACCTTTTCATACCCACAGCCAGCTGTTCCTCTGTTTCAAGTAGGCTCCTCCATGGATGCACGCAGCCTTCCTGCTGCATGTTGAATGAATTCTGGCAATGTCGTTGAGTGGGAGCTGGTGAATCTGAGGATGCTGCAGCTGCTGTTTGAAGCATCAGCTGGTAAATGTTTTCTCCCTGCAGGCACCAGCCTCTGCTGTCAGCCTTGTTCTCCCTCATGGCTAAGTATCCAGTGCTGTACGCACTTGGTACCAGGAGCTTTATGCACCTACTGATCTGTGGAGACAGGAGGCAGGGTGTGTGCTGCGTGGAACATTTTCTTGCAGATGCAAAGCCCAGAGAGACTACACAAGAGTTTAATGCTATTATGGCTTTTCTTGCAACTGCAGGCTGGCCTTTGAGATAGGTGTTAAATGAGAATTGGTTTCACAGCAGCTAATTTCAGGCATCTGATTCACTCTCCAGCCATGCCTCCCCTCCCTCTTTACTGAGCTCAGGTGAAGCAGAGAATCCGAGGCCAGGAGCCCACATCCCATGTAGCCATACCCATGGCAACTCCAAGTGTTAACAACCTCAAAACTGGCAATTCCCAGACATTGATCCTCATCTGTCTCTGCTCAAAAAAGTGCTATATTTGCTTAATCATGGGGAGCCCAACACTGCCTGGAAGCCCTGCCTCTGTGTCTGTGAATGAACTGGAGCCCATGAGAGTCCCACAGGACAGACTGAGGGTGGCTTCTGCCCACAGTGAGCTCTCTCTTCACCCTTGCAATAGAGAGGACAGAGGCAGGAAAATTTCAGCTATTGGCCATTACTCTGCTAAGACCTGCCATGCAAATGGCAAAGGCCCCTGAGCCCTGGGCATATCATTCCTCCTTCGTGTGGCAAAGTGTGTGGGCTCCAGGCCAACCTGGATTAAAGGATCTTTCATTAAAGGATTCTTAGGACTACCATAGAATCGTATGTTTGTTATAGTTTTCAGGCTTATTTTTTTTTATATTACCGAGTCACTGATATCTACAGTTATCATTCAGAGCTCAGATTTTCTACACACCAGGTTGGGCAAACAGTGGTCTGACTTAGCCATTCCTTCTGCAGCCATCATTTCTGTAGCTAAAATATAGACGTTCCCCTGCACTTTAATTGGTTCATAGCAGCAACATAAATTAAGTAAAAATATTTCTTTAATTCCTCTTCTCTAAAATTTGTTGAACCTCCACCTCTTCAAGATGGCCACATGTTGTTCAGAATTGATCTCTAAATCAGGCACATCCTTCTTTCCCTCCTGCTCAAACACTTCTATGTTAATTTTTAACAGACTTTCTTCACACTTTTGGGTCTTGAAGGAGCTGTATTTTCTACATTTCTGTTTTGCTTCCAGCTTCTACCAAATGATGCTATTACAAAAAACATTGCTTTCTAATTTTATTTAGACTGACTAGAAATGTCAGAAAGTAAGTGTAAAACACAGGACATCCTCTGAAAAAACAACTTTTGGTAAAGGAGAGGATCTGGAAAAAAAGAGCCATATACAGACTCTTCCCAGGGGATGAGGCAGAGAAAATGGTCTTTCTGTTTTTCTTAATTTGTGCAGTATTTTAGATTTCTCTGAGACAGAGCCATACAAAAGCCTAAATTTGCAGTGTCTTGGCTCCAGGCAGTGTTTAACTCATTAAAAATCTTTCTCCCAAGCCGCTTGTGACCAATGGAGGTACCTAATGATGTCTAATCCAAATTCTTTTAAACTCAACATAACTAGAGACTGGCACAAAACCGGGACAGGCAAATCCTACATATACCCCACCTTTTGGCTCCTTAGTTTCTTCTTGAAGGAATGTGCTCCTTAAAGTTTCTCTGTACACACAGGACCTCATTAAACATAATCTTCTAGGTCTTTTAAATAAAACTAAGGATTGTTAAAGAAAGAAGCACTCATATAGCCGGATACTTCACATAAACTTACTCTGTCATCCCAGCCACACTTACTCATTTGCTTCACTAAGACCTCCAAAAAGACTTTTATCTCTGATATTATTGCATGTTGTTTTCCACAAGATGTCTTTAAATACTTAAGTAGTACTGTTTTTTACTTCTTATAGCAAATTACTCTGGCTTTAAGTTCTACATCTAAACTCCTAGCACACTGACATCAGATAATACTTAATTATCTTTCAAATACTTGATGAAACAGTGCACTGTTCAATAAGGTCCCAACTCTGGCTAATGATCCATCCCTACTTAAGTGAAACTATCTATTGGTCATGCTGCATTCCATTCCACATGACCATTTAAAAAAAAAAAAAAAAGGCAAGAAAGAAATACTGCCTGTTGCCCAATGCACTGGCAGACAAGTTTTGGAACTAGATTGTGCCCCTCTTTCTGTAGCTAACTAAGATGTAGGAAATACTGAAAAAAAAAACAACTTTTTTTCAGAGAAATTAAGCTGCATGGAGTGATGCCTAAAAGGCTAGCCCAAAAACTGAGGCCAGGCAGGAGTAAGGGAATAAAAGGTGGGTATTTATTTGAAGGGCCTTCAAAGGTACATTTAGGGCAGAAAAAGCCCCCTCCTTGGGACATCACCCAAAATGGACAACGAGTCACAAGTTCTCCACACTTTTATAGGTTTGGTCCATTTGCATATCAGCATAGATTTACCAATTAAAACTACAATTTCCCCCTAGCTTGCTCCCCCATTCCCCTTTAGAAGCTGGGCCTGGGCAGCCTGAATGTCCTTGGAGGGTAAGTACAGAATGGTAGTGTTATGTTTATAGAGAACAGCAACCAACGGGATATAAGGCATACACGCCAGACAATGCAGGATTTGAAAAATACAAGGGTTAAAACCTAAGGCAACAAGATAACTAGACATGCATTGTTGGATTTTAGTGTTTACAGTAGAACTGCAGTTCCTAAAGAACAGCTTGTATATGGCAGTTCCCAGGATCACCTTTTCTCCACAAAACGTCCTGTTAATGGGAGCCTATCCATAACATAAAAAGATATAACCAAAGCAGGGCTTCTGTCAGGGTGAAGCACAGTGAATCTATTCTCCCAATGCACAATATTCCTTGACCTTCTGCTTACAGAAATGCATGAATAAAGATCCTTTGGTATGAAAGCTCAAAGTTTGCTGTGATAGAATCATCTTTACATCATTTTGTAATTTTTGGAAAAAAGAGAAAGAAAGTCATGGTTAACTCAGGGAATGGACCTTAATTTCTACTTGTTTTCTAGTCTACTAGAAGATTTGTCTCCTATGTTTATCTGCACATAAACTTAAGGAATATTTTCTGCTGCTGTAGTCTTTTCCATCTCAGGAGCTCAGAAGAGCTTTTCAAACATGAATATTCTGCATATTATGCAACCCCCATGGTACCCAGAACTCTAGACATCCCTTAGCATGTAGGCATCAGGCAAACACTATGGCATCCTCAAGACTACACAAGAGGCTCAGATGGACTTATGCCTTAGTCACAGCTACTTTTTCTTCTATTCTCAAGTATCTTAAGAATTAATCCTGACAAGTCTGATTTTTTAATGAAGAAAAAAATGCCAATTTTTTAAGGCATCCAAAAGTAAATAATCACTTTTCATGTTCTTCCCCTGCCCTTTTCAGAGACAAAATGGAAATATGAAACAAATGGAACGAAAAAAAAGGGGGTTACAGTGTACAATCATAAAAATAAGAAAAGCCAAAGAAGTCATTTTTCACCATCGTTTTCAAAGAACGTAATAAATGTCACACTGTTGCAGTGACCCAGCCCACCTTGGGGCTGAGTGACATTAAGTGGGCAGCTTTCCCTGCCCAGGACTCCGACCCTGAGGGTGGATCCAAGGGCGAGGCCATAGCCTAGGGCTGTTCCCCACTGGATGTCACTCCTGCAGCATCTCCTCCCTCTGTTCCAGATGCTTCTGTCTTCCCTTAACCCCATCGGTTCAGTTTTTCATATTTAATAATATAGTTCCTTGGTTATGCATGAAGCTCTGGAAAGTCCTGTTCTGTTTGGATTGTAATTGGTTGGTTCAAATGTGTTCCTCCCCTATTCCTCTGTAATTGGTACCCTGTCACCCCTTGTCATCTCCCTACTGGTTTGCTCCCTTGCTCCCCTCTCTCCCTTCCCTGGTTTAAAAGGTGCTGTCACCTCTTCCCCAATGCCTTTTTTGCTTCTGAGCCTCCCTTCCAGTGAGATCTTCTGCCCCCTCGGGGGTTGAATAAAGCTGGGACTGCAGGCAAAGAGAAGGCCCTCTCTCGTCCTTTGCTGCTGACAGGGGTTTGGTTTGTCCACTCCTCTGGGACACCAACCTTGTCGCCTGCCCAGGCCGCCGGGCAGCCAGCGGTCAGTGCGACATCACATTGATATTTTTAGTTATTTAAGAGGTTTTGGCCATTATTTGACCAATTGACTTGTTAAACTCAAGAGCGTTATCAACAGTATATGATTTTGATCCTGTTCCAGGTTTATGTGTCTTTGCAGAATCAGGCCCTCAGACATCAAAACAGGCTGATTACATGATTATTACACTGATATTTAAAGCCTTTATTGCATGTTGCATTTATATTGGAAAGTTTAAACTTATGCTTTCTGAATATTTCTTCAATTTTACTTGTTATTTACAAAAAGCAAGTATTTCAGGTTAGTGAAAAACACAACCGATTGGGAGTGAGGGAAGATAAAAGTGAAAAGATAAAATTCTTGTTGTGACTTGCTTTTGAGACACTTTCTCATACTCACACACTGGGAAGATGCAGGATATGCAGAAGCCAGAGGGAGAAGCTCTTAGCAATTTTTCTGAGGACAGCTCAGAAATATTGTCTGAATAGTTCTGGTGAAACTATTTCTGTTCCAGACTCACAGGGAAAACAAATTTAAAAAGTGAGTAGATTCTCAATTCTGTTCTATCCTTCTCTCAAAAAAGAGAATACCAAGATAGTGATGTTATTTCTTTTGATTCACATGGTGTCTGTCACTGAGATAGCTTGATCCTGCAAAACAACAAAATAGAGAATAGAGAAAGAAACACACTTGCTGAAGGGGCAGATGAAAAGACAAAAACTTGTCTACCTCATTTATTTTTTTAGAGCCATAAAAATTTTCAGAAATACCTCCCTGCTCTGAATCCCATCTTATGAATTAAAATGCAATATACAAAGGACAGCTCATCTCAATTCAGCACATAAATATTCAACAGTTATCATGAGGAAAAATAAGATGAAGGCTGTTCATGTCTCAATCCAGTCTTCCCTAAGAACCTGGAGAAAAGAAAAATTTTGAAGCTTAAAAGAGAAACTAAAAAACAAATTGTCCCATAAACAGTGATAACAGCCTCAAAGTCAAGGATACCACATAAAGTGAAGCATTCAGAGGGTGTTGCTCAGCACAGCACTTGTGCATACGTTTAGCAGTGGATAAGAGAATGATCATATAGAATATTCAGAGCTGTTCATCCATCTAGGTGACTAAGGTGTTGCTCCTGCATGCATGCTTGGTCACAGTAAAGAACTTGAATTTAAAGTGTGCTGCTCCTCTCTTGGTCAAATATCAGTGCAATGGAGAAAATAATCCCTAATGAGGACTAGACATAGGTTTTTATCCTGTGTGTTCTACACAATCTCTTTGATATAGCAGTAGGTGTCTAAAAATTTTATTGNTGATCCATTGCAGTGGTAATTCTCACTAAAAAAAATGCAGTTATTCTAGTTTATTGACATAAATGTAACAGTTGCCAGTTCTGATGATATCAGATGATGATTTTTCTTTACAAATGCTTGTTTCTGGCAGTCAACCAGGAGAACTGTGCATTGGAAGGCAGTACTGGGTCAGTCAGATACCTTATGGAGGAGCCATCTCTGAGATCAGCTATCTTAGACGCTGGCACTTAGCAGTTGGCAACATGGCTGATAACTTTTGCTTTTGCCCATGTAGTTCTTAGTGTGACTGCACAGTTAGCTCGTTTCTCACTCAGCTGAAGTGAAATAAATTATTTTATGTTGCTGTTTTTCTAAATGTCATGAAAAGTCAGGTCTATTCTCCATAGCAGGCAATTCAAACAGACCAGGATAAGAGTATGAAGGTATTTGTATCTACTTTAACAAGACCTGTTACCTTCCACTGACTTTTTGATGACTATTATCAAAGCAGTGGAGAGATATTTGTTTTAGTGCTAGCACAAGCTAGAGAAATACCACGCTCTGTGGCATCATGTCTGACAAAGCTGCAGGAGGAGGTGTTCTCTACTGGTGAAATCTGAGCCATGCAAATGCTGCCCTCATGGAAGAAAGATAGTGATATCAACATTTCTTCATGGTTTAGCCTTGAATAATAGACAGCTTTCTATCAACACCGAAATTTACTGCACCCATGGCTTAAGGCAGAAGTTCCTGAAGGAGTGTAATAAAGCTGTACTTACCAGGTTTGTGCCAGTACTAAAACATCAACTTCTGAAATTCTCCCCATCCTTGCAGCACTGCCTAAGCCTTAGTGTTTGAAAGGTCATACTAACACAAATCTACCTGTTCAGTTTCTGCTATAAGAAAACTACAATATATTCTAAACTTTCCCCTGGCTGGCATAACCCCAATGGTAAATTTGTCCCTGTCTCTTTAAGACTCCCTGCATTTAATTTCACTTTCACTCGGATATCTGTAGAAACTATTTCATCAATCCACTTTTATCTCTCATGATATTCAAGAAAATAAAGTAGGTCAATGGCCAGATAAATGTGAGTGAAAAATGAGAAATATTATCTTTTTCTCCTTCCTTTCCTTTTCAGTCTCATTTTGGAACTGAATGTTACCAGTTCTTGGAAGGATGCCAAAATTCGATATTGTGCTGATGGAAACATGAATAATGTATAAAGAGACACTTCAAACAGTGTATAAAATCTGAGGCACAAAATGTCTAACAAGGCTAAACCAAAGGCTTTGTAAAAGTTACAGCAGAACCAATTGTTCAAGTACTCTTTAGACATTTCCATCCCATTCAAGTACAGATGCCAATAACTGACAGATTTCTTTGCAAGAAAACTGCTATGACACCAGTAAAACAGAAAATGGCATTAAAGACTCTGAATTTAGACACACACACACACAAGAAAAGGGAAAGTCATTAATAAAGATCACACATACAAAGATATTGTAAAGTTTTGTGTTGGTTTCTGATTTTGTTTTGTTTGGTTGGGGTTGGATTTTTTGGCTGGTTTTTCCTCAAAAATAAATCCATGTTGTGTTGGGAGTTCCAAAACCAGGGGGACATAAAAGGCTAGGCAAAAGTCCTGGGAAAAGCTGTTTATTTTCTACAAAGTTTTTTCCCCCCCATCTTTTTATTTAATGTGTTGGGTACCAGATCTACACTCCACACTACAGGAGCAGAGACTTTTCCTTCTCTATATCTCTTTACCCTTTTCTGCTGACAAACATGAGTAAATGATACACACCCAGAATTATGGATGAATGGGTGTATTTTTTATGTGAAGTTTTTAAAAATTATATGCTTTACATCTGTACAGTCATACATATGAATGGGTAATCAAGTATCTAGGTTTAAAATTCAGGACCCAGTTTAGAGAAATAGAGATATCCCCCAAAATGCTTATTTTTTTCCTATTTCTGTTTTAGTTTTCTGGGTTTTGCTGTTTGATCAGTTGGTTTGTTTTTTGTTTTTTTTTTTTTTTTGAAATAGAGGATAGAAATGCTCCAAATACTAAAAATTATCTTATTAATGTTACTCAGGAAAAAAATTGTAGACTATGCAATCAAGTAGACTGTGTAATCTATGAAACACATAGGTGACATTCAGACTTTGCCCTTTGGACTAATATGCCAGGACTAGAGCTTTTCATCAGACTTCCTGAGACAAAACTGTGCATCACTCCCTGTAAATTGGAGCCACAGGCTGAGATACTCAGAGAAGAACAAGGTGACTGTGAATGTGAACTCGAGCCTGCCTTCTCCAGAGTTCAGACTTACTTCCACAAGAGTGAATGAGAACATGTAGAGTAGGAGAGAGATTAAGAAATTAAGATTTAAAAAAAAAAAAAAAAGGGGGGGGGACACACAACAGAACCCAAATAATGCATCTGTTGTAAGGCACTTATGTTTGTCCCACACACTCTCACTATGTATATACACATATGCACTCAGCACAGGGGAAATGATTTAAGGACTGGCCAAACTCATTGCTACATGGGCTAATAGCAACTTTCTAGCCAGACAGAGGGAAAAACAAGGAAAAATATACTTTATTGGAATGTCTGAACCATGTAATTTCCTTGGGCTATCCTTGCTATGGCACAGGTTGCAACATTTCTGTCTAAAGGCTATGCCCAAAGGCAGAGTGTAGCCATATGAAAATAAATGCAAGTGATATTATAAATATTGTGGCCCTTCACAAGGTATCACTCAGGGGAAACAGATAGAAATAAAATTCAACACTCTAAAAATGTGAGTTACAGAAAATGTTGTGATGATGGAGGATGGCAACAAATTGGGAACCTACGTAGTAATAACTGTGAAAAAGACTGAACATCCTCGAAAGATTGTATCATCATATTCACAGAGCTGTCATTGGGGGTCAGGAGCTGTTTCCTTTATGAACAGTGTCACTCACTATTTCACTATTCAGCTGTTTTCAGTCATTGTAGGCTGAAACTTGGCATTCACATAATCAGCTCAAATGCAAATCTGTCTCTAAAAATGACTTAAATGGGTTAGGCCAAATTTAGTACTGGAGCAGTAAAAATAATAATTTAGGTATGGTTACATATTGTCTGACAATAGAAATGTCACTTCTAACTAAATCAAAATTCAAAAGTTTTAAAATATAGCAGCCAAAAACTCTAGAAAATGGATAAAACCTTCTACATCTCAATGCATGTTAATAATGAAAAGAAAAAGGCAAGCACAAGTTTGTTCCTTACCCATGTAGCAAAAATAAATCTACAAATTGCATCAAAATTGGCATCGCACTCTGACATTTTCTTTCTGGAAAACAATGGCCAAAATCCACAGGATTATGGTGTAACTGAAGCCCTAAGGGATCTCTGGGGGGCACCTGGTCCAGCCTCACTTTCAGTGGGCTCCACATTAAGTGCAGGCAAGGACCCCACATTAGAGAGTGTGTTAATTACAAATTCAGGTATTATTCAACATGATGAAACTGAGCCTAAGTCAAGAGAACAGTTGAAGACCAGCCTTTAAGCATTCTTGCCTTTTGACAAAGAGGTCAGCCCAAACAAAATAGGCTCTGACCTCCCAGTGTTTCAGCAACTGGTTTTTGTAGCAACTTAGTCTGCTGCTGGTTTCCAAAACACCCAAGCTTTGGGTCTCAGCCTTCTCTCATTCACATCAGGGTAAATTTATGTTTGTTACAGTGCAGCTGTGAGTGCCACTGAAGTATGAGAGATCTGAATCAAATGCAGTTGTTTCCTTTTCCTTTCATCTGAGTACCAGTTAAGTCTTTATTCTCTAAACTGCAGCTTTCCACAATGTGTTTTAGAAAAGCATTTGAGCAGGACAGCAAAAAAAAGTTATTGTCAGGATTTCTGGTAAGATGCACACCTCTTTCTCACCACTGTTTTCAATTCCTTTCTGGCTGAAAATAACAAACTCCTGAAAATATTTACCAAATTGGGAATAGCATTTGATTCAGACCTTCAAAGCAAGCTTAATGTTGGAACAATTATTTATAGTAAATCAAACACTTCTTTTAACTGCAAATGCCAACTTCCATGTCTCTCTCTCACCACATTTTCAAACACTTTTTAACACCATGCAAAGGAAAAAAAAAGGGGGTTGAGTTCGGGATTTTTTCACTATTAGAGTACTTTCTGAAAGCTCAGAGTTCATGATTCAACTNTGCAAAGGAAAAAAAAAGGGGGTTGAGTTCGGGATTTTTTCACTATTAGAGTACTTTCTGAAAGCTCAGAGTTCATGACTCAACTCACCTCACAGCCTTTGGGTTCCCGGTGTTCTTTACCATATTAAAAAAAAAAGAAAAAATAATGGCAACTTTGTCAAAAATTGTAAGTGGAAACACCTAACATGTATGAGTAAATTCCAGTCATTTCTGAATACGAAGATTTGTTTCTCCAGAGTTACAGAGCCTGTGACAAATGACCACCATGATTAATTGCTCGTTTTCAGCCAAGTACAAAATTTGAGTTACAATTTGTTATAAAGGAATAGTCCCATAGAACACTTATTCAGCTGTGAAAAGGCTCAGTTTGTCATCACTTGAAACAATAGACACACAGAATAATATAAATGGATTGAAAGGCAAACAGATTTTCAGACTGGCATATTGTCCTTTCACCAGCATCCCCCACATACATCAGCTGGTGTAACATCTGATATACTGATAGCAGGGTCATTGTTACCACATATTTATTAGTTTTCACAAGTAAGATTCTGTCTTATTAAAATACCAGTGTGAGTAAGAGTTGTTCAGACTTAAAAAGTCTTGCCTTGGGAGATTTAAAAAGTCTTGCCTTGCTGAACCTTTTATTCAACGTCAGACCTTAAATGTTCATGTCATGCATTGTTTTCCAAAAATTAAATTATATTTACCTCAGCTGCAGGCTACTTAATTTTGACTTACCCATGCTTTTAAGAAATGGGTCCAGCAAAAATATAATGTATTCATTGCTCTGTTTCATTTAGGGCAAATGGCCACAGCAAGGCAAAAGTTGGAAGGATAATTTCACAGCTGCAGCAATAATTACCTTCCAGTCACCTTCTGAAGATGAATGAGTTTTGCCAGTTCTGTTGATACAAAGAACCACAGAAGATATATAAGGTAAATATCAAGTTCCTAATTATGAGTGGTCCAAATCCAGTAATAAAATCTCACATTATTCCAGCATCTTCAAGAGGGCATTCTGTTAGCTTAAAGGCTCTATAACTTCTTGAGTTTTCCTTGTTCAAAATAAAAAGTCATCTTTTTGAATAGGCAAACAGACCCTTCTTTAATGCCAAGCTATTATATTGGAAAGTATGAAACAGGTATTTTAAAGAAGGAAACTAGTACTTTTACCTTCTTTCTAGACCATTTTCCAGCTGACACCAATCCTAAGGCAGTATTGTAGGCTTGCATTCATTTCAGGTTCACACTCAATCTTTATTCAGGCTGTGTCCCTTGGTTTGATTGTTCATTTTATACTACTTTGTGGCACACTCTATTTCTTCTGCTGGTCCCACAGAAACAAATATGCACAAACCCACTGAAAAATACTCATACAAACTCCTTTGATTTAAATGGTTATGGGTGCTTATGTTTAAGTTGGAGGCTGCAAATAAGTGTTTTGGTTCATGGATTCAATAGAAGCTTGACTGTTTTATGTTTATCAGCAATGTAGAGAGCAGTTACATTCTCTTTAAAAGAGGCTGGCTTAACTGGTATGTGTTTTGGAGATACAAATTAAGTTTTTTAAAAATGTAAGCATTTGCTCAATGGAAGCTTTAGTCACTTTCCAAACTGATCACTTTAATCCTTTTGTCAATCTCAGATTTAAAGAAGAAAGGTATTATTAACAAGAAAACATTAGAAAAAAATTATGGTCATGCTATCTATTTCTTGAGACAGTTTTAAGAAAGTATTTTGACATTTCTTATGAAAGGTTAAAAAAAGTTTCCCCTTACATGTAGTTTTTCCCAGTTTGCTAGGACAAATTCTAGCTATGTCTTAGAAAGGAATGTAGAACATCTTCACAACAGCTTTCTATTGGCATTGTGTCTCTGTTTATCAGTAGTTTTTTGGTAGTTTTTCTAATTGACAAATTGCCCAAAATTAGGTTGCAAGCCCAGTCAGCTTCTGCCTCGTGTCTGCAGTGCTTTTCATGTGAAATACATATGAAGGACTGGATATTTTTCTACGAGTGGGAGCTAACAGCAACACCTCTAGACAAGTGTGAGAGTGGGATTACAAGTTGCCAGTTCCATGATCTCATCATTATGTCTATATACAAAATTCTTCATGCTGATGCATTGAAATGACTCAATCATCTGTGGAAGAACAAGCTAGAAACTGGTCACTTCCCATGTCATGAACTCTCTGCAAGTTCACTGATCACACTTCCACAGAGCAGCACAGTCCATGTTAAAATGAACTTTACCTCCATGTTACAGTAGCAGAAGATTTAAGATGCCTGTAGCATACCAGGATCATGAGACACTGTGGGTCTTATGACAGCATGGATCACCCTGGGTTTTCTGCAGGTGGATGTGGCCTGCCAAGTGTCAAGGAGTGGAAAGGCTTTATGCAATTCCCCAGGTATGGATAGGTGAGAGACATAAATTTCAGCTTCTAATTTCTTCTAGAAATTTGGCTTCAAAGTTTCCACTCTTTTGGGCATTTATAGTCCACATAGAGGTTCATTTAATCTATTATTCATTAATATGTCAACAGTCCACTCAGAATAACCTCACATCAGTTTGGTTCATACCTAAATTTCATTCATCCCAGGCAGGAGTTTAAAGTGGTGTGTAGATCCACATACAACATTTTAAGCTGTCCTAGAAGGAAAATAAATTACAAAAGCAGATGTTATAAGAAGTAAACCAAGAGCATACTGGGTTTGAGTTTTGCTTTTCTGAAATACAAAAGCCACCTTCTGTTACATCAATTTCATCATTCATTGAGGTAGTAATGAAGATTTCCACATGTATGACTAGGAACAAAATCCATTCACTGATTTTTCACATCAATTAGTGAAAAATGGATAAATTTCTTATCTGTTCCACTGGTTTCCTCAGATTACCTTTCCACAAATGCTAAGCATCCCATTTATTTTATCACTAACTGTAAAATATATGCACAAGGCTCTGGAGGACAAAAATCCATGACAGTATCTTGTCTCCACAGAGTTTAATACTCTCTGATGTGTTTTCCTTGCTCAGATAACATTTTTGCATCCCTTTTTTCTCAACACACAGGAAAGACGTTTGTCTTTAATTCCACTGATAAAGAACCCGAATCAGTTTAATTTGCTTGCAACATGTTTAATGAACTAGTACATTCCCATTTCCAGAATCCATCAGAAAGGCCTTGCTCCATTATTCTGTATTCCAATTAAATTAATTGAAAACCCAACCGTTTATGAGCTATTAGGTAGGATTCCACCTAGACTTCAAAGAGTGTATTAATCCCATTCATGGATCTTCAGTTTCCTCAGACACTTTCTCTTCATCTTTGCCTTAGTCACTCACAGGCCAAAGTGCAGGACAGGGTAAATCTGGGTCCAGATCAGCTGCATGAGCATTTTGAGGATGGCGGATAGCTATGCAGTTAATATAATAAACTATCCAAAATGAAAACTATTTAACAATAATTGGTAAAAAAAAACCAAAAAAAAACCAAAAAAACCAAAAAACCAAGCAAACTGACAACAACAACAAACAACAGGTTTAGACAAGCATGTTCTTTTGACAACTTCAAAATTCTCTTTAGTGAAAAATTTAAGTTATCTAAGTAACATAAAAAGTAACTCACCTTGTCTAAGACATTTGTTAGTTCACTTGTTTTCAGATTGTTTATTCTTACCTTTTTAGTACTTGGAGGGGAAGGGAAAGCAAAACTACAAGTTTTACTCTTCAGGCTATTATGAGAAAGACAATACTGAATTCAGTGGATCAGTGTTCTACCTGATCCCATTTGACATATCTCTTATTCTTACTAAGACTTTTCCCACCATTAGTAGTGAGAAATGCTTGAAAAAACAAAAATGAAGTAAAAAACACAAAACACAAAAAACCAGAAACCAAAACCAAAAACTAAGCCTTTCCTCTATGAGACATTTGAGACAGAGAAGCATCAACCATAGAGGAAACAGAAAAGGAGTCAGGGGTGGCGTAGTCTGGCAAGGATTATGATGTACAATCTGAAAACACAGCCCAAATATTTGACAAAATGCTTACGGAGCCACAGTGATTACCGTAATAACCCCAAAGCTGTAAAAAGGTGGTTTAAATGGGGAAAATTACGAGAAAAAATGGGTGAAAACTGGAAATCACTTAAAAAGACAAAAAAAAGGAGAAAATATCCTTTGCCATGCATTCATGCATAGTTTAAAATATGCCTGCCAATGGAGGGAACAGATGATAAAAGAGAAAACGACTAAAAGAATCCAAGGAAAAAACAAAAACCTTGGAAGGAAAATTAAAATTGGCATTATTAAAAACCTCCAAATCTGTGGATATTAACAAAATTCCAAAGTTAATAACATCATCCAAGAATGGGGATAATAATATTCAGAAAAATTCTGATGAAATTGGTTATGAAAATATTAAATGGAGTTCTAATGAAAGCAAAAACCTCCACCTTTTCAAGGGGGCTAGAAATTTCAAAATCTAAATTACAAGTGGTAATTAAAATCAAACTGTCCAAAAGACCCTAAAGAGGTCCGAGGATAAACACAGTAAAAACTTTTCCCTGGCATTGACAAACTTTCAAAGAAAAAGTAAGCAAAACACAGGAAAAACAAAACACTGAATGTCTATCAAAAATTTGTTTCAGTGGGGAAAATGGAATATTAAAAATGTCTTTTCAAACCTTACATTAAACCCGACTAACAACCCCCATCCTGTAACCAAAAAGGAGCTGTTTTCTGAGATAAGTGGGGGGGAAAAGCAGCTAAATTCAAACCCCAACTGTCTAAAGAAAAAAACCTCCAAAGTACTAAACTAACTTGGGACAAGGCTGGTACATTCCTGCATGTAAAAGGCTTTCTGGTAAGTCACCCTTTTATCTGCTTGTAAAGGCAGAAAAACAAGTTTTAACACTAAAACTTAAAATCTCTTTAACTGCTTTCAGAAATGCTAGAAACAAAACTTAAGTTTTAAAAATAAAAACTTAAAATTGTTTAACTTACTTCAATGAAAAGTATCTATTCTGTTTACAGAAAAACAAATAAAATTGGTGTTTAACAACAAATTATCAAAAGCTTTAATAGTAACATGGGACATAAACTGCAACTATCCCAAATATTACAAACTCACTGCTATGCTGAAAATGTTCATGTAAATAAATGGCAGTTTACACACTGGCTGTCTTCAGCTAAATAGCTAGAGTCCCTCTAAAAAAATAAAATTCTAGGAACCGGGGATTAGCAAACTAAATTATAATTACAAAGGTGAATGCTATATCTGCTCCCACTATTAAAATCCTAGATATTCTGGAAAAACAAACTAACCAGAAATCCCACTGGGAGAGAAAAAGCCCAGTAGGGCCAAGTAAATATACATTCCTTCCTTCCTTCCTTCATAAATACTTGTCTGTGCCCTTCTCCTTTTTCTTTAAGTGGAAGTGACCTTAAAAGAAATTAGGATCACTTCCAAATAGAGAAATTATTACCGATTATACAATTTTTGTAAAATTTTATTTTTCTAATCAGGTTTAACTCAACTTTACCTTGGGAAAAGGAATTCTTTTCAAGGTTTTTTAGGAGATATAGCATCATTCTAAGGAATTCGCTGATAACATGATAACAGACTGGGAGTGGCCAAGATACCCAAAGAAGATAAGGTCAGACGTTAGCAAAACATCAAAGAAACATCTGTGGCTACTCTCAGATGCCGCCTCTGGCAAACTTGGAGAACATCTAATCCGAAAAGAAAAATCCTATAAAATTTATGTGTAATGGAATAAATTTCCCTGTACAACCCAGGCAATATACAGGTAAAAATGTACAGAAAATTCTATGGTACCTCCTGACCAAAACAACATCCAATATGCTTGTAATTTTTAAATTTCAGGCACCTAATTAAAATGCAATTGCATAGTAAACCAGTGCGTACAACAGTCAATTTTGGTGACAAGGGCAGGCTCAAGTCCTGTGAAAATATTACTTTTAACAACAAAAAAGCAGGTTCAGTCCTGCATCAAGTGTTTTAGCAAAGGGGTGAGTTTGCCCCCCCCTTAAAAGAGCAGGTCAGATACCTGCAGTGGATTTTCTTTGTGCGTGTGTGTGTGCGTGAATTATCCGTGCTACTTTGTATTTTGCAGGCATATAAAAACAAAAGAGGACATGCGTTCATAAAGTAACATAAAAGTAACATAAAAGTGACTGGCTAAGTGTTAAAACATATTTTAAATGCCTGTTGAATTTTTGTGTGTATACTGTTTTCTACGTGTGTTAAAAACTTTAAAAATGCAAGTTATATACAATATAGGCTGGTGCCATATAGAAATTGTATCAATAACAGTAGTTGTTATTAACGTTAAATGTTTAAGTCTATTTTTACTAGACAAAAGACTAGGTGTTTCCTAATGCGAGATAAAGAGCTACTCAGAAACTGAAAAGAACTATTCACTCCCTGCAAAGCTGTGAGAACCGCGAACAAAGAGTCCTGAACTCCTGCAAACAAATAAAACAGCGGACACAGAGAAACCACACTGAACAACACAGTAAACTGCAACTCAAAGACTCTAAAATGACAATTATTGTATTATTTACATTTTTATGTTTACATAACAATGTTTTCAATGCTATAATATGGCTGCTCACACCTGAATTAATCAGCCATTAGCTTAAGGTTTGCTGACAGCTTACTACTCATTTCATGAAACTATTCAAATAATAAGAAATTCCACACCATTTTCTAAAATCTTCTTGCAAATGAAGTAATACCCTTACTGGAAGGAAAAACAGCCCAAATCTTCATAAATCAACACAGCCTGATAAAATAATCAGTGCTTTGCAAATTAAACAAAGTCGAACAACTTTGGATTTTTTTTTAACATCCAAAAGTGGTATGCACGTAAATACCAACATATACTTAAATCAAATTCTAAAATACAAACTCATCTAAAAGAAACACAAAAATATTTCATAAAATATAAAAATCAAGGAAATATAGCTATTCCAAGTTTATAAAAATTGAATTCAACAAAGTATATAAATCTAACAAACCCAATGTTATTCTAAAAACCTTGTAGAAATAGATTACTATTCTACTTCAGTTTATTTGCATAGTATTCAAAACCTTAAAATACTACGTAATGTAATAACTTTTAATTGTTTATATTAACATTTATATATGTCTTGTAATTTCCTACAAGTATTACTCTAAAATACTTGTATGTTCACCCTGGTTGTGACAGTAAATAGAGAAAATTTTCCTTAAGTTTCACTGCATTTTTAACTTCCCTGTAACAACCAAACCGGTATATAGTACATATCTATTTGTTTTATTGTAAAACATGCGAAATACTAGGAATTCACTAGGAAAAAAACCACACTAGGAAGAGTGAATGAAAGAAAAGTCACTGATCATCTACTGCAATCAAGAAACCAACTCCAAGAGGCTTTCCCTGTTCCTGACTTACATGTCATCTTCCTATGATTTTGAAAACTGATGAACAACATCCTGGTCTCCAACAAATGATAACAATACAAGTGAAATAATTTATGGGATTATCCCCAAATACCATAGACACTTTAAATGTAGTGTTTTATCTTCTCATTGTAATTCCTTTACATTTCAATAATTATTTTTTTTTTTATCCTTTACACATAATGTATATCATATAACACGGAATTCATAAACTGAAGCAACAACAAGTTCTTCTCATCAAAATTTAACATCTTTTAAAAAAAATAGGAAGGCTTAGGAATTCAATGTTTATAAATATGCAAACAACAATATACACATAAACAGTGTGTGTTTTCATATCATGAAGGCAAGGGGCTTTTGCACAGCCACTTCATAAGGTAAAATCACAATGTCTGACAGTCAAGGGGTGAACTATGGCAGGATGGTTTCCACCCCCCTTTCTGCTGCCAAATCTTATCTGCTGATGCGAAAATTAGAGGACCATCTACCCTAAGTTCTTGGCACCAGCTATACTGGGAAGGCAAAATATACAAGATAAGTGACTGACAGACACAAGGATTTTACGATATAAAAGACCACTGTAAGCTCCAAAAACCAGACAGCAGTTTGGTTACTTCTTGAAGTGCACAAACTGTTCTCTCCGACATACTTTAGGCGTCAGTATGTCGTTTTTGTGCTTCTCTTCTGAAAGTTGAGAGAAAGAAATTGATAAGTTATATTAATTTCTAATCTTACTATTTATTTGCTATAGGTACCTTTTATTATTGTGCACTATTTATTCTACTGGTAGTATCTTTTTTTTTGTTTATCCTCTGTAGTAAGAAGTTTTGCTTAAATTCTGGTCTCATGTGTTTTCTTGTGACTATTACAATAAATCAGTCCATGTTGTAATAATCCTGATCGATAGTAACTAAAGAACCAGAAAGAATATGTGGTTTTGGAGTGCAGGCCACTCCAAGAGAATTAAAACCCATTTAAACTCTCTCATATTCATAACAAGGGGTTTATCTTTACATTCAGAATGAGGGACAGCATGTTTTTTTGATATACTGAGATCAAACAATCGTATTTGCTGCAAGCCAACATGGCCCTCTGTACTACAAGATGTCTCTAGGGAAGATGCAGACATGGGAGCCTTGGGAACCTGCCTGTCTTTGGGAGACAGGTAATGGTGCTCAGATGTAGATCCTGTCACTAGGAAGTCCCAAGAGATGAGTTCTCCTTTAAGCAAAATAACAGATTCTTCCTATTCCGAGAGGCATTTAACTAAAGTTGATATCATCTACCTTCATCCTGAGAAAAGGCATGCATAGAGTCATGTAGATACCAAAATCTAAAGATAAGGCAGTTAAAATTTAAGCTCTCATTCACCGGTATTTGGGTTTAGATCTGTTACTTGAAATTTAGTCACCCTGAAGTCAGTGTGTTATGCTTCCTCTCAGATGAGGAGAGTGTGGCTTGTCTCCTGCTTCATAAGTCCTGTAATATGCTCTTCTGCTGGTCATTCCTGATCTCTAAGGATATTTTGTTTTCTTTTTACTCCTCACTTTGCCAGCGTACTGCAAACATTTCATAATCTCTGCAGGTATTTGAGTTCTCAATATATTGCCTATGCCAATCAAGAAAGAATAACACCGTCTGCACCTTTATTGCTAAAATTAACCTTATGCAACCTTTTCTTACAGTTTTATAGTTAGCAAACTAACTCTGGCAACTCAGCAGCATGTGCCTAATGATGGAATGAGGACTCTAAGTGAATGAGTAACTGGGATAATGTGAGGAATGCCAGAACTAGAGTAAGTGTCCATAGGCCACACCTAACATTTGGTACTTCTAACTCAGTTCAGAATAATCACTGCTTCAAATTGCTCTATGAAACTCTTACAGGATCACAGCCTTTTGAGTAAGGATATGCTGAATCTTACACATAAGCTTATCTACAGCCTCTTCCATGGCTTTCCCAACCTCAGGCATGGTGCCTACCGAGCAACAGTAAATAAGGATAGCAGAGTTTCAGAGGGCATACAAACCTCTTTTCTTGTAAGAGAAGAACTTCTAATTCTGGTATCTAAAGGTTCATCATACAACTTTCAGAACATGTCTTTCTGTACCCAGATGTTCTGCAACTATTTCGTGTTATTTAAGTCACCACTTACACTTACTCCACTCAGGAGTTATTTGCTCATGAGTTGTTGCTCAGTGAAATGAGACGACCTGCCATTCTCCTGGAGTATTTATCTTATCCATTCTTCTCCCTGAAAAACTTTTTCCTACAGTTCAGCATACGCATCAGTCGAATTTCTGATCAGAACTAAATTAAATTTCTGAATACAGAGAGAAAAGATAGCCAAGCTAAAAGACAGATACAGAATTCCCTCAAGGATCCATAAGTAAAATAGAGATGCATGAAGTCACTGAGTGGTGTAAAGAGCTAGATATTGGGATGTAGAAAACATTATGAGATGCAGAATAGAATCTGTTGAACATGACCCTGAGATCTAGTGTTTGGTGAACTCTCATGATGTTATGCAAAAAGGCTCCAAAGGAAGTCATGTAAACAATACAGTAAGCAGAAGGAGAAGTCTGAAATATGAAAATCTGCAATATCAAAACCTAAAGTTGTTCTATAATCACTAGGAGGAAACATGTAATTGCAGAAATCCGCTCCCCTCAAACTGCCACTCCAACAGAAGACCAGATCTGTCATTACTCTGGAAGTGATGTAGGCATGTCATAGCCTTCCAAAGTTAGGTGAGATAAATTTCACCCACTTGAGATGGAATACGCTATATTTGAGACAGGAACTGACACATCCTTTTGTGGTGAGGACACCTGGGAAAAGCAAAAGTAATGAAGAATGTAAGTGCTCTGACTGTGGTTGAGACCTCATCAGAAGCTCTGATAGAGACAGTTATTTATTTTGTCATGTACTGACTTATACTTACAGGTATTACTTGGAAATACCTGTATAATATTTTCCTCCACTCTGACTGGTTAGTTAAAAGTTAAATAAACAGTCCTTAATACATCTCTGATCCTCTTACTCTTGGCTGTGCACAAGTAATAAGCATTCACCCGAAAAAGAATGCATAATAAATGGAGGTATTGAGGCTTTTTAACCCGCATACATGATAAGCTTCATTTCACACACAAAATATTCAAACAAGCAAAGAGCAAAAAGAATGTGAAAAGGCCCTTCCCAGCCTTCTGTTCAATAGCCAGATGTAATCACAAATAAATGTTAGAAAAACTAAATGTTATTTCGTATTCTGTCTTTTTGAATGCTTTATGACAAAATTACCTTATCTGCACTATTAATATCTATAAACAAAACTCAACCAAATAACTGTCTAAAAATAACTAGAGATACAGAGCAGACTGAAAATTAGCTGTGTTCTGCATCACAAGATGAAGTATATATTTTCCTTCTGCCTGCAATATCTGTGATTTCAAGAACACCCAAGCCTATAAAAGCTCCCAAAGCTCCTACCTTGCTACATGAACAATACAATTAGTGCACAGTGTACAGTTAATGCTTGACAATTGGGGCCAAAGCCTTGTTGTTTTACTCACATACATAATCCGTGAGTACTTACAGGCCAGATTTTCCTTGAAGTATCTCTGGTGAAATTTTACACAAGGTCATTTGTCTTTTCTTCATATGTATAAATTAACGTGGTCATAGCTATGCCACTGAGAGTATTGAAAAGACCAGAACAAACAACATCATTATAGCCTCCATAATTGAAATGTACCCTTATTTTTTCTCTTTAAATTTAAGGAAAGAGAGTTGTGTGGTAATGAAAGCAAAAGTAACAGCAAGCACACATGATATTGCTAATTCTTTTTCATTTATTCTCTTTCACTCTTTCATGGTAATGTTTCCCGTACTAAAGAGAAGAAGACTTCTATTGCCTTTCTGCTGTGAATATTCCGTGATTTTGCCAAAACCACAATGCTTCATGTAGATCTACTTCATTCTGTACATTCAGCCTTCTTGTATCAATGCAGAAAAGCATTAGCAATACTTTATTTGAATTATAAAATTTGAAACTTTAAAGTTACAAATCTGGTTGAGAACGATTAGTGTAATGCCAGGCATTAGAATAACATAACTGGATGTGGCAACATTAACTTTGAAAATAGAAGCAAAGGTACAATATGTGTCATGGATACCAAAAGAATAATAATAAAGACTTCCATGTAAAATGCTGTGAATTATATTTAATAAGCAATGGCTTACAATATGAGTCCTTAAATGTCATATAATTACAGAATTCAAGTTCTAGTTCTGAATAGGAGCTTTTTTTTTCTGTCTGCTTTTAGGACTTAACACCTAAAGCTCACTGTTAAATCACCATTCTAAAAGTTTAGGGCAAAACTCACTGTTATTTATGAAAGTATCCCTTGCTACTTTTGACAATTAGAATAATTCACAAGACAACTTATGTGTAACTGAAGAGAAAATATATCAGCACACTGATCCAGACCCTTGGGTTCAGAGCATGGAGGAGCTTGAAAAACCCTACTAGTTCATTTTTATGCTGCCTTAACCCGAGAAGTGTTTAACTCCTCTCTTCCACACAGAAGAAACCCACAGGCTGTGGGTTCACATCTGTGCTGATTAGTAGCAGCACCTTGCATATTTAAGATGTGCTCTAAGACGTGCTATTGACTTTACACCAAACTCGCTTCTCTATAGAAAAGCTGCAGAAGAAGTGACAGAAACCAGATGACCCTTCTTCTGGCAACACAAGGGTTATTCCAACAGAGTCCTAATATGTTTTTTGTGTTCCTTTATGTTCCGAAGATGTGCTATTAAACCTTGAATTGGACCTTGAGTTTTGAGCAGGTCTTGTATCACCCTGATATTGACAGCAATGAAGCTTTAAAGGCATTCACAATTCGTCAGGGCAAACTGCGTTAATCAAACCTAAAAATTATTTCTATTGGATAAGTACTCTATGTTAGCTTGTTGTCTCCCCACATTGATAATCAGATGTCTCATGTACAGTAAAAAACTGATTGCAGGTCATGTAGGAAGGGAAATGACAAAACAAAAAAAAAAAAAATAGGTCAAAAATTTGGGTTAATCTCTCTTGACAGCATACAAAAAAATATACTGTGTTAGTTTCAATTTATTAAATGCTAAGTTAATGCTTTAATAATTTAGGGCAAAACACCTACCAAACTGCACAAGTATGTAAGTATGTGGGGGTGCTGGTCTGAGAAAAATGTTCTTTTAAAAAGGAAGGATGTAATCACTCTTTCATTCTCCTAACTGATAGACTGTGTTTTCATGCAGATTACTGCAAGTCATTTCAATATTAATTCCAAATGGGATTATGATTGCTTGCTTTGTTCCACTCTCACCAGACCAGTTAGGAATTTCCCCAACTGATGCTGTCACTGTGTAATCTGTATAATGAAAGGACAGCCCTGCTCCCCAGCAGCCTCAGGATATGCTGGGGAGTAGCAGGTGCATCCCCAAGAAACAGAGGGGAAACATCAACATAATTACAATTGTAGAATATCTGTAAAATAGTCAGGGTCTGTGTGACAGTGGCTCCTTGTGGTTGACTAACCCAGCTCATGGACTGGATGGACTAACTCTACTTCATGGATGTCCTATCCCCATGTGGAGAAAGCAAACTGCTCATTGTTCCCCCACGACCACTTCTTGATTGAGCTGTTTTCATATTGCCAGAACACTCTGATGTGGGCACTTGCAATGAGCAATGCAGACAACAGGAACGAGCACCTTTCTCCTTGGTGAAAAAACCTTTGCACAGAATTGCAAAAATATTGATATCAAGTTTATTTTTGAACGTATACAATTTTCAGTTACCAAGGCTAAAAATCGCTGTAGCACATACTGTACTAGATGAAAAAAAGACAGAAGGAGCCAGATGTTATTGGTGCATTCTAATGTTCCCCTCAAACAAAAAGTGTTTTGGCGTGTATGCAGTTTACTTTTAATATAGTTTATAATAAAATTTCAAACCCCTGTCTAATATGCTTTGTCATTATTTCTCATAGACTAGTGCCATCCCAGTAATTCCAAATACTGTTTCTGAGGCTTGAAAATAAAAGAAGCTATTTTATTAACTTCTTACAAAATACACACTCACATAATTTGCTGTGGATTTCCAGATGAACAACAAAAATGCTCAAAAAATAAGACTGTTTTAATCATGACACAGTTGTACACAGATATCTCATTGGAGCTAGGGTCAAGTTGCTTTGGGATGGTCTCCATCTAAATGAGCTTACATCATACAGCAGCAAGGTAAGCGAAAGGAGAACCACGTGAAAAAAATCAATTAAAAAAACCAAAATAAGTTATTTGGGGGAAATACTGCATTGGCCTTCCCTTCCAGGCAAATAGTTTGGGAAGTGCTCTTGATTAGCCTTCATGCGGTTTTGTGTCCACAAATAACACACACAATGTCTTGCAGCTACTTGCAGTTCTCTTGTATCAACAAATCAAAAGTGAAAGCAGATAACATGGCTGAATAGCTCCCGCTTCCTTTTGAACCAGCTGAGAAGTCAGGCACAGAAAATCTAAAAGAAATTGAGTGACATCTGCCCCTAAGCACGGTTCATAACCCACGGGTGTGACCATCACAGATTTCCTGCAATATGTCACAACCAACCCAGGAGCAATTCACATTCAGTCTCCTGTAGTTTCAAGCCTTTTACAGGATGTCAAGTAAAAGTACACAAATTTATGAAGTGGTTAGTGCAATTAATGCCTCAAAAATAAAAAATATTAATGGAGAATGACAGTAAGAATTAGAGTGAGATAAACTAGTATATCCTTTCCTTTTTTTTCTTCCTAATTTCGTGAAAAAAGCTTGTTCATCTGAAACAATTCATTCCCTTTACCTTTCCATCACCAGATTTCATGACTGTGTATTACTTCATCCAGGGAAATGTTCCCAGCAATGTGTATGTCTGCTGTAATTAATTTTGAAAGAAGAGCAGACATGCAAATTGCCATTCACTCTCAGTGGATTATCTAGACCCAGACTTGCTACACAATGAAAAGAAAAGTTGCCTCTGACTGTACCACATATCAAATAAGCTGGATTCATCTAATACACAATTCAGATTCACTGCGTTTGATGTAGGTTTGTAAGGAATTCAAACATATTTTCTCAGTGAGGATGACTTCTCATAATTTACAATGCTTCTCTTCTCCTCTGCACTGATTATCAAATCATCATTAATTATACCAGGGTCTCCACCATTAATCATATCAGAATTTCTACTGCTATGGGAAACAAATAAACAAACAAAGAATACAAGGATAAGATTAGAAAAAAATCCCCAAACCACTCACCACTTTGAGACCAGTGGCCAGACTTGAAGTGATGCTCTTACAACTTTCCTAGCTATTAAATAAGTTGAAGCTATGAATTCCAGCAATGAAGACTCAGGAAACCTTGGCATTTAGCACAATATACTGTGAAGCATATGTACAAAATGTGTATCAGCTTTTCTTTTTATTAATATAATAAATTAGCTAATTAAAAATAGCTAAGTAAGCTGTAATTAAATTGGACTTTCAGGCTAGAGCAACTGTTATGACTGGAACTCGTTCTGCTAGCAGGATGTAAGTTAAGATGTCAATGCCCATTCCATGCTTCTGTTACTCTGTGCCTGAGAAATTGTAAAGAAAAGTTACTGGGGAAAATCTGAAACCTATGCAAAATGTCTCTCTTATACTTTTAATACTACCCTAAGAATCCTTTCCATATTTATGCTTTTTATCTGATGCTCAGATTGCACTTGTATCAAGTAAGGGCCTTCTCTCTGGTTTTGTTTTGTAGGTTGTCTACATTGGGAACTGCAGGTCCAGGTCTGGAATCCAGAGATGTTATAGTATTTCAGAGAAGTACACCAAGTACTTTAGGTTGTGTTTTGAATTGCTTTTGGACCTTAAGCCTGCCGTGGACTGAGATATATTAACTTGGCTACACATCTCCTGGATGCCCAGCCAACCTGGGATGGAATATATTCAAGTGGATATACTAATACTGATGGCAGTGTTGTACTGAAACATGGCCCAACAAGGACCAGATAAAGGTTATCATCTTATGCTCAAACAACCTAACAAAAGCAAATATATGCTTAGAAATTCGGGAAGGGAAGGGAAGGGAAGGGAAGGGAAGGGAAGGGAAGGGAAGGGAAGGGAAGGGAAAAATTAGAAAAGGGAATGGGAAAAGAGGAAGGAGAATGTATGAAGGAAAAATGAGAAGGGAGAGGGGAGAAAGGAGAAAAAACATCTCAAATAACGTCTTTGCAATTTCTAATAATTATATATATTCACCACAGTTAAATGATAAATGCACAGCATCATGTAGAAAGTTATACAAGTAAGGGAGGAGCCAAGCCTGCAAGCAGTGTTTAGTAGTCAATGCAAACACAGAGTTACAAATTCACTTAGGCAACCCGTAAACCAGCCCATTAGGAAAGCTGCCGTTTGCAACCACTCCACTTCCAGGAACATAAAAATCCATATCAACTAAAAATAAAATAAATGTTTCATTAAAGCTCCCAATTTTTTTTTTTTTAAACAAGAAAAAGAATCTGTAGGATAGGTAGTGCTGTGAAGGATTCAGCCTGCCATCATGCAACTGGTCCTTAACATTTAGAGCAAATTAAGATTACATTGCTAGCTGCCACCTTCAGCAGCTTTTCATCCAAGAACACATTTCTCGTTTTCCAGGATTTGGCCTCACCTACAACATATTTTTCTCAGGGTAATTTGAAAACTGTGAATGTGATGATAGCCCAATCACTCAAAACTTTACCAACGAAAATACAGGGGGGAAAGGCTGTTGTATAAAGAAGATAGCTAAATAGAGTGTTTTAGTTTGACAGAAATAGAAAATATGACTCAGATAGGGAAAAGAGTTCTTTGCCCTTTAAAAATCACTCTTGTTCTTCCTCC
Source organism: Climacteris rufus (assembly GCA_013398175.1). Taxonomy (NCBI): domain Eukaryota; kingdom Metazoa; phylum Chordata; class Aves; order Passeriformes; family Climacteridae; genus Climacteris; species Climacteris rufus. The sequence continues at coordinate 1,213,860 of VZRZ01002012.1, read as the reverse complement.
CTCTTTTACACAGGAGCCTTTCAGGGAGAGTCTGGTGATGCTGCATTATTGATGTGATACAGGTCTCCAGTGGAAACAGATGTGATGTGTTTGGTTTTCTCTGATAGCCTGGGCTGAACACAAAGCAAATTACTGAATGTCAGAAGACTTGGGTTCATTGAGACTGTTCAAAGCACACGTTTAAAAGAAGTTCTTAAATAATGAATCTTAAATTTCAAGCCTGTTGCATAACCAAAAGTTATATGTGTACTAAAAATGTGTCCCAAATGATTTTGCTGAGACAAACTCCAAATGACATTAAAATGCATATGTGCAGCTTTAGGATTTGTTTGGTCTCAAACCAGGCACCGATGGTTGGAGTGAAAGATGCAAAATAGCATGGTCTGGATGAACACAGAATTGCAGAATTGTTGAGGCTGGAATATATACTATTTAACTGAATATAAATAATCTCTCTGACAATTTTCCCAATTTATGTTGGAACCTTTATTTTTGAGAACACCATTTGACACCATAAACGATTTTGTTATTGCCCTTTGCTTTCTGTCAGGCTGTTTTACCCACAGTCTTCCACACAAGAGGTCACGTAGAGGTAAAAGAAAGCTGGTTTGGCTGAAGCTAGGTCACAGTCCAGCTTTAAGAGAATTCTAAGGCTAACTGTACAAAACCCCAGGTTTTCAATCTATCCACCCCGGGAAACGCTGCTATGTACATTCAGGAGCGACCCCAAGCCACGGGATGTGTTTTCTGTATTTACTGAAAAACCTGTCTGAGATTTGTCCTTCTAGATCACGGTGAACCTCTAACAAGACTTGACTAAAGCAATCAGCAGCAATCTCCTCCCAAGAATAAGTGCAGCAGTGTGACGGGACATGTTAGATTATGTCTCACTAAGGTGACGGCTTCAATTTAATCAGTTTTCACAAAGTAGCTCAAAAGAGAACATCGTTTCCCGTTCTCTGCTGAAACAGAGATTCTGGGTGACACCGTTGATGGATCTCAGCTGCCACTTTCTTCGTCCTCCTCTTGCTTCATCTTTTCACCTGCTTCTCGACTTTCTCCCTAAGCATTCCGGCAAACCCAAAGGGAAAACAACCCGAAAGGTGAGTTGGCTGAGGATGAAGCTGCCAGGACGGCACCGGGGGCAAGGAGCCCGGGGGTTGTCGTGGCGATCGGGGCGGTGCCTGCGCGGGCGGGGCCGCCGGGCTGCGGGGCGAGGC